>JAEAOA010000957.1:365000-417500 GCA_016746295.1 Potamilus streckersoni | reverse complement strand
TTGACATTGATTCAGAGAATGAAGCTGACTTTAAAGGCTTTCAAGAGGAATGGGTCCAGGATGATTTTTTTAAATCTCAGTTGCAGCCACAATTTAAATTAAAGTAATATTGTTATTACTGACATAGTAATGATGTGGACTTCAAAATTTGGACAAAATTTGTACTGATTAATTACCTTTATCTTACTGAAAGATTTCTAGATTTGTGACAAGTTTTCATGAGAAACTGCATGCTGAAGTACATGTTCTAGGATGTGAGATAAACAATTGTTCCAGGTATTTTGCTGTCCAATTTTAGTAAAATTATTATAACTTTTAAACTAACAGCACTAGAAACTTCAAATTTGGACCAAAAATACTAGAAATAGAATTATATTTATATAATTCACATTCACATACTATTTAGGAGCATTTCAATCATCTTCATGAACAAACTATTCACAGAACATCATGTTAAGTTTTTTAATTTGTTTTTTTTTCCTTTCAAGTCATATTTCAAAATACAGTTGTGAGTATGTACATTGGTAAATATAACAAAACATATCACTATGTTGCAAATTTTATTACCTTTTCAGAGATACTTAGTTTTATATACTTTAAAATAAGAAATAACAATGTTACAACATTTTTAGTAAACATGGTCATCACAATTGCTGCTGCTGTATTATGCTTCGTTTTACCACAATTTATTTAGAATTGCTTCTCTGGAATCAGGCACTGCAGTTGAAATTCGTAAATAGGATAAAATGGGTTAATTTCCTTAGAAATTAAATCATTTTTTTTTCGAGACAGTAGATACAAATTATTGAATATATATTAAATACTACAAATTAGCTTTCTACCTTTGATATAAGAACATTTTGATATTTGGAAAATACAAAAATTATAGCAACTGCATTATACAGAAAAATTATTTATTTGACAACCATTTAATTGAATTATCATTGTGTGTGTGTGTGTGTGTGATTATGATTTTTAACATAGCTTTAACAATTTTTTAGTCATATCGCTAAAAATGTCGGCAGTGTAGCAGTTTATGGTGGTGTCTAGCACTGGGGCATCATGCCACAGACATGTAGCATGATGTCCCACCTAGTCACATTGTCCTGACACCAAGCCAACCAGTCCTAACACTAACCTCTTAATGCTGAGCGTCAATCGAGGCAGCTGTTAGTACCATTTTTGTAAATCTTTGGTATGACTTGACTGGGGGATCAAACCCATGACCTCCCTCATCTGAGGTGGATGCTCTGACCACTAGGCCACCGGAGCAGTTCATTGTGTGGTTGTGGGAAAGTGCCTAAAGCATCTCACCATAGACTGTAGCCAGTATGTGGTCTTTTGCAGAAGATCATATAAGACTGTCAGTTCATTATGACGGTCAATATTTTGTCATATTTTTGAAGTTGAAGTTTTTTATAGGTAGTCGTAAGTTGTTAATAGCACTGTGAAGTATCACTATTATCATCCTTGTACCACTACCCTTTCATTCCACATATTACTGCCCAACATCTGATTCTCAGGCTAGGTCAAGGTCATTTGTAAAAATGAAAATGTATTTATGATAGACAGCGCTACAACAAAAAATACTTCCAAGTTAGACAGTTGGGTAAAGAAAATTCAGAATTTGTGCTGTTTAATTATAATTGTATACAATCCGTTGTTTTTTTTTTTTTAAATTCTGAATTGGCACTATATATGTTAAGCATGTGCTAGCAGAGAAATGCATGTGTTATTTTATTATGACATCTATACATTAAGGATTTATTTCTCTTTAAAGGGATTGAAAACTTGACTGGAGAAAAAATAGTGGGTGCCATATTTAGCATAGAGGAAGAAGAAGAGGAGATGAATTCACTCCATGCCAGCAGAGGCGATGAAATATCTGCAAATGGTAAAGATTGATTGCAAAAGAAATCTTAGATGGTAGCATAATTTATTTCAGAGTAATCCTGTAGTATTTGGAATGGTTATTCATATATACCTGTAATCCTGTAGTATTTGGAATGGTTATTCATATATACCTGTAATCCTGTAGTATTTGGAATGATTATTCATATATACCTGTAATCCTGTAGTATTTGGAATGGTTATTCATATATACCTGTAATCCTGTAGTATTTGGAATGGTTATTCATATATACCTGTAATCCTGTAGTATTTGGAATGGTTATTCATATATACCTGTAATCCTGTAGTATTTGGAATGGTTATTCATATATACCTGTAATCCTGTAGTATTTGGAATGGTTATTCATATATACCTCTCAAAGCAAAATCCTGTAGTATTTGGAATGGTTATTCATATATACCTCTCAAAGCAAAATCCTGTAGTATTTGGAATGGTTATTCATATATACCTCTCAAAGCAAAATCCTGTAGTATTTGGAATGGTTATTCATATATACCTCTCAAGGCAGAAACAGTTTTGTGGTAATCTACAGCTGATCTAAAAGTACACCTGTTTTTTTTTTGTCTCTTGTGTACTTTTTTAAAACATTTCTGGAAGTCTACTGACTGATTCCCAAAATAGTTACTGAAGTCACAGTTATAATTGGTATAACTATCAGGGATCTCTGAAGCGCTTAATTACAGGTATTTGGATGCAAACGTTTGATTTGGGACGCATCAAATTGTCAACACGGGAGTCCTCCATACGCACATTTCTTTTGCAATGATGAAAGTTTTGTGGCACAATAAATATGTTCTAAACACTATGAAAACTCTAGCAATGCCTTTATTTAATTTGTTGCTGATGTCTTTAATCAAAGGTCACCGGCTTGCTTTGATGAAGGTGTATGTGTCATTGAGGGCACCACTAAAGGCTCCCTTTGAACAACCAAACAAATACCTGTTTGTTATTACTGTGGCAACATCAAATGTAGAACATTGAGAGTTTTTTAAATATAAAATCTTTAGTATATATCTGCTTCAGAGATAATCAGTTTTAATTGAAGTTGCAGAAAAACTATACTTTCTGGGGATTTTTTTAATACTTTTTTTAAAAATTGCCATCGTATGATTGACTAGTCATTCACATTTCCGCCCTCATAGGTGGTCGATTATAGCTAGTCAGTTGCATGGCTCTTTTGATTATTTTACAGCATACAGTATCATAGCTAAATATCAGCATATGACATAACAATGCACTGTTAGGGTGGTTTGTCAATATGTAATAAGGATTTTTTATGTAAGAATTGATTCCAGTGCATTTTTATATTCAAATTTACAGCTTCCTATCATGGTGCCTTTGAATTTCTCCACTCCAAACCCAAGAATGTATATACCGTTTTTATTAGCCAAAGATGTTGTCATCAGATGGTACATTTTGTAAACAAAATATAAAACAAAATAGCAATTAGCAACATTGTTGAAGCCAAGCGCGATCACTGTTAAGGATTTCATTTCCGATTGTTACCATATAAATATTGCCTGCAAACTCAAAATCAAGAGACTTAGACAAAATGCTGTTTGCAAATATTTTTGGTTAAATGGAAAAATTATGAGGATTTCAATGAGATTCAGAACTGTGCTAAAGTTGCTAGAACTGATAGTTCAGATGCGACAGTAGCCAAGTGTAAGAAAGTATATGATGTCTGTTTTATTAGGGACTGCAACTTTTGCAGGCGGGACTGCAACTTCTGCTGGTGGGACTCCTAATTTTACCAAATTAGGAGTCCTAGACTCCTAATTTTAAAATCCAAGCATGACCTCTGACTTTGCAAAATATTTCACACTTTTGGTGATATTTCATTAAATTATGTGCTTTTTAATAATGTTTTTGTTGGTCTTCACAGGTATCTATTTCCTTATTGTGATCCTTGTTGTATGAACATCTATATTTAACCTATTGATTGATTGACATTATATGGCTTTATGGCTTTAATGCAGTTTTTCAGCACATAACATCCTATATATGGCACATAGTATTAGGTGGACAAAGATCTGGGGAAGAACCACATACCACATAGACATAGGAAGCTTCTTGAACTTATATCACCAACCCATGTTGCCAAGCAGAAAATCTAACCATCATGGAGAGGGGTGAGATGTGAGTGATCTGGTAAAAGTCAAGTGCCTTGAAACTGCTTGGTTACATTCTGTTTCATAGGTGTTATCTTACATTACTTGGTTACATACTGTTTCATAGGTGTTATCTTACTCTACTTGGTTACATTCTGTTTCATAGGTGTTACCTTACACTACTTGGTTACATTCTGTTTCAAGGTGTTACCTTACACTACTTGGTTACATTCTGTTTCAAGGTGTTACCTTACACTAATTGGTTACATTCTGTTTCAAGGTGTTACCTTACACTACTTGGTTACATTCTGTTTCAAGGTGTTACCTTACACTACTTGGTTACATTCTGTTTCAAGGTGTTACCTTACACTACTTGGTTACATTCTGTTTCAAGGTGTTACCTTACACTACTTGATTACATTGTTTCATAGGTGTTACCTTACACTACTTGGTTACATTCTGTTTCAAGGTGTTACCTTACACTACTTGGTTACATTCTGTTATAAGGTGTTATCTTACACTACTTGGTTACATACTGTTTCATAGGTGTTATCTTACACTACTTGGTTACATTCTGTTTAAAGGTGTTACCTTACACTACTTGGTTACATACTGTTTCATAGGTGTTATCTTACACTACTTGGTTACATTCTGTTTCAAGGTGTTACCTTACACTACTTGGTTACATTCTGTTTCAAGGTGTTACCTTACACTACTTGGTTACATACTGTTTCATAGGTGTTATCTTACACTACTTGGTTACGTTCTGTTTCAAGGTGTTACCTTACACTACTTGGTTACATACTGTTTCATAGGTGTTATCTTACACTACTTGGTTACATTCTGTTTCAAGGTGTTACCTTACACTACTTGGTTACATTCTGTTTCAAGGTGTTACCTTACACTACTTGGTTACATTCTGTTTCAAGGTGTTATCTTACACTACTTGGTTACATACTGTTTCATAGGTGTTATCTTACACTACTTGGTTACATTCTGTTTAAAGGTGTTACCTTACACTACTTGGTTACATACTGTTTCATAGGTGTTATCTTACACTACTTGGTTACATTCTGTTTCAAGGTGTTACCTTACACTACTTGGTTACATACTGTTTCATAGGTGTTATCTTACACTACTTGGTTACATTCTGTTTCAAGGTGTTACCTTACACTACTTGGTTACATACTGTTTCATAGGTGTTACCTTACACTACTTGGTTACATTCTGTTTCAAGGTGTTACCTTACACTACTTGGTTACATTCTGTTTCAAGGTGTTACCTTACACTACTTGGTTACATTCTGTTTCAAGGTGTTATCTTACACTACTTGGTTACATACTGTTTCATAGGTGTTATCTTACACTACTTGGTTACATTCTGTTTAAAGGTGTTACCTTACACTACTTGGTTACATTCTGTTTCAAGGTGTTACCTTACACTACTTGGTTACATACTGTTTCATAGGTGTTATCTTACACTACTCGGTTACATTCTGTTTCAAGGTGTTACCTTACACTACTTGGTTACATTCTGTTTCAAGGTGTTACCTTACACTACTTGGTTACATTCTGTTTCAAGGTGTTATCTTACACTACTTGGTTACATACTGTTTCATAGGTGTTATCTTACACTACTTGGTTACATTCTGTTTCAAGGTGTTACCTTACACTACTTGGTTACATACTGTTTCATAGGTGTTATCTTACACTACTTGGTTACATTCTGTTTCAAGGTGTTACCTTACACTACTTGGTTACATTCTGTTTCAAGGTGTTACCTTACACTACTTGGTTACATACTGTTTCATAGGTGTTATCTTACACTACTTGGTTACATTCTGTTTCAAGGTGTTACCTTACACTACTTGGTTACATACTGTTTCATAGGTGTTATCTTACACTACTTGGTTACATTCTGTTTCAAGGTGTTACCTTAGACTACTTGGTTACATTCTGTTTCAAGGTGTTACCTTACACTACTTGGTTACATTCTGTTTCAAGGTGTTACCTTACACTACTTAGTTACATACTGTTTCATAGGTGTTACCTTACACTACTTGGTTACATACTGTTTTTCAAGGTGTTACCTTACACTATTTGGTTACATTCTGTTTCAAGGTGTTACCTTACACTACTTGGTTACATTCTGTTTCAAAGTGTTACCTTACTCTACTTGGTTACATACTGTTTCATAGGTGTTACCTTACACTACTTGTTTACATACTGTTTCATAGGTGTTATCTTACACTACTTGGTAACATACTGTTCAAAAGAGTCGAAAGTGCTTAGACTAGTTAGTTACTAGTTTCGTACTGTTCGTCGTCAGTTTATTGCATCTGTTTTAATTAATCCCTGACACACGTGATCCCTTTTGGATCCAGTACGCTTGAAAGGGTTGTTATTCGCCATATGATTTGTATTCTTTATATATATATATATATATATATATATATATATATATATATATATATATATATATATATAGAGAGAGAGAGAGAGAGAGAGAGAGAGAGAGAGAGAGAGAGAGAGAGAGAGAGAGAGAGAAATGAAATAAACTGACAATGAACAGTGCAAAACTAGTATCTAACTAGCCTGAGCACTTTTCGACTCTTAATGAGTCTTTTTCAAAGGCATATACAAAACAGACAAACTAAACAAATAAAACACAAAAAAATGTGTTTGCAATACTCTATATGGTTGTTTCTACATGAATTAAACCTTTAGATGTATTATGTCTCAACCAGCGTATATCAGCTTGTTGCATATAATGAAAAATGCTTTTATTCACCTAGAAATCAATGAGCCATAGCGACATCTATTACTTTGTGTACATTTATGTAACACAAATTATATCCCAGATATTTGATTCTATTCCAGATATTTTATTCTTGTAGTAATTAAAAGCTACTAAGAAAATTTAGAAAAGTTTTGAAAAGAAAATGTGTCGGTTAGAAATGATTTTTCTACTTGTGCATGGTTGTCTTTTTCTAGTCTTCTTTGTTTAAACTGCTTGGTTTCAGTGTTCCAAGACAATGTATCCAGTAATATTTATTTTCCTTCTTGGTTTCAGAACTCTAGTTTGGGTTGTTATCAATTGTGATAATTGTTATATCACTGATTGTGTGGCCAGGGGAGGAGAAGTGTTCTGTGACCAGGCTTCTGTACAGCTTCTTTGTCCTCCAATCAGATCTATGAAGGTTTATCCTTTTGTCTAGCCTTTCAGTTTCTCCAACATACTGAAGTCTACAGATCTTACATGTGATGAGATAAAACTTACATTGTTTTGTCTATGCTTTGTATATGCCTTTGAAAAAGACTCCTTAACCCCTTGAAGTTTTTGTCATTTTTGCCTGAAATGCGAGTAGGAAATTCATTTTGGGAGATGTTTATGAATACATCCTAATACATCAACTTCCAAGACATTTGCAGTTAACTAATTGGCTGTTTGTGTTAGAAAGATCGATTTTCATTTACTTTTTTCGCATGAGCATGAGCAGAAGGGTGAAAAAAACTTTTTTTAATGGACCCATCATTTTTGTGTCTCATTCTAAATGCCCATCTTATTCTACTTTTTGCAAAGATTCACCTGTCTGTTTGCAATTCAAACTGGTCTGTCTTAGATCTGAGGCCAAAACGTCTAAAATCTGGACACGAATCCGGATTACGACCTCTGGCGAATTTCGGCTGTAAAAAACTCTAGTCAAAAAGTGACATTTTCCCCTCTGTATTTTGTAGTGCAACTAGAACATCCATATTATTTGGTATCATCGTTATCATTATCATTTGGTACCACCCACTTTATTGTGTCGCACATGTCCTTAACACTAAAGAGCTCAAGTAGGCTGCCTCCTCCTGCCCAGTAAACATGGAACTAGGGGTAAATGAGTTAAGAATTTAAAACATTCAGGCTAGTCAGATACTAGTTTTGCACTCTGCGTCGTCAGTTTAATGCAACTATCTCAATAAATCCCTGACACATGATTCCTTGCTGTATCCAGTGTGCTTGAAAGGGCTGTTATTCACCATATGAATTGTATTCTTTATGTGTGTCTATATATATATATATATATATATATATATAAAAGCTAAAGTTTACTAGCAAAGATGAGATGTTCAAGTGTATAAACAAAAACTATCTATTAGATAGTATAAACAAAAATTATCTAATAGAGTATATAAAGACCTTTTTCCTAATGAAGACATACCAAATAAGATAACTGATACTGTTTGTTGGTGCTTTTGATATTTCTATTTTCAGTTGGTATGAATATCTGCCTTTTCAGACTTCATCATACATTTTCATTATTATTTCATTTTGACATTTTTGGACTTCATCATATACTTTCATTATTACTTCATTTTGACATTTTTGGACTTCATCATATACATTACTTTATTACTTCATTTTGACATTTTTGGACTTCATCATATATTTTCAATTAATATTTCATTTTTGACATTTTTGTCAGTACATCATCAAAATTATAGCACATTAATGCACATAGTAATTCAGTGACTTTGTCTTGTGACCTTTTCCAAAATGTTTCACTGCTATGGTGTCTAAATGTGATGATTTTCTATAAAAAGATATGCGCATAGTTGTGCCCTAGACACATCATAGCAACTTCTGCACCTCCCAAAATATCTGCATCAGATCGTCATCCATATTATGTCAGGGTTAGAAATATCCAGTGCATGAGTTGGCATTGTCAAATTAGTGAACAAATAATGCCTACCACAGTCAAAATATGGAAGTACAGGGAGATAAATTAACATCATTTAGCAGCAGTTTACACTGCCTTGGGCAGATATCACATTTGAACTAAAGTATTTTAGCACATAAATAAATGTTTATTGCTTGCATGTGCTTTCTTATTATTACTGTTAATTACATTTTGATTTGGCTGTATTTGTAGAAATTGATGGACATGAGACAGAATGTGGTGCCAGTGGCGGTGAACCCAGTGCTGATAAAAAAAGTGCACAGGAAAGATTAATGAGAGAATACCAAGAACTTCGTAATGCCACCCTTTGTAAAATTTGCCATAACAACATAATCAGTGTGGTGTTTCTACCCTGTGGCCATTTGTTGACATGTGTCAATTGTGCCCCCCAAGTAAAAGCATGCCCCATCTGCAGATCTCTTGTGAGGGCTACAGCAAAGGCATATTTTAATTGAGCCACAAGTGGGTTTCTTTGCGTAAGGTTAGTAAATGTCATTAGGGATATGCAAGTTTCTAATTAAAATTTTCAATATTTCTATATTAGTATCATAGGTACCTCTCCAATGAAACATTTTCTCTTTGTTGAAACACTGATTTGCCATTACAGTGCCTGAAATTGATCAGATTGCAAAATGAAATTCACAGGCAACAGATGGACAAGGGAAATCAAATGCCCCATCACTGTCATAGTTGTTGTTGTTGTTGTTATAGGGCTTAACCCCATTTTTCAGCACAAGATAGGCTTTACATGGCGGCCAGTATTAATGGTGGAGGAAGAACCTGGGAAAACCCAGGGAAGAACCACCAACCCATGAGAAACTTCTGGCAGGCTTTCTCACTTACCCATGTTAGCCGAGTCTGGACTCAAACTGACATAGACATAGGTGAGATGGCAGTGATCCGTAAAGGTCATCGCTTTAGACCTCTTGGCCTCTCAGGGTCTCCCTGTCATAGTTGAGCATACAAACTTCAAACGTTTTTGTAGGAATGTCAGGAACAAATTTTATGAGATTCAGTTAATATATACAGCTTGCATTTAGGTCATGTCCATATGTTTTTGGCATGTTATGTGTGTTCTGTCGTACCTAAAATCATGAAACCAGATGAGGATCATATCTTGATCAGCATTACAAACTGATTGCAAACTTGACCTATATTTCATGGTTCAGTGACTGGAATGTTGTTTATGCTGCATATTATGGGATATCTTGATGACTGGATGCATCCCTGTGAGTTCTTACAACTAACAGCTATCTTGATAGGTACTAAACATTAAGAGGTTAGTGTTAATCAGAGATCAGCCTGGTATCAGGGTAATGTGTCTGGGTGGGACATTATGCTACATGTCTGCTGCATGATTCTACAGTGACAGACATCACTATACATTGCAGACATCATAGCAATATGATTAAAAAATTGTTAAAGCTTCTAAAAAATTTAAAATCACACAAACACTTTTTCAGCTGAAAAAGGTCACAGTGATTTACACTTTTTGATCTACTAACATAATATATATATTTATATATTTATATTTATGTCATTACTATGTAGATTTTTTCATGCCATATGCATTCAATCCCGAATAGAAGACATTTTATGACCAGCACAGTTCAGGGTAGGAACTTTTTGTACTGTTGAATGTACATGGTATATTGTAATTAGGTATCCTCAGCAAGTAAATTATGTATTGTACATGCAAATGAGTATAGGAATCAAATGAGTGGACTATATACATAATAAATATATGCTGTAATGACCATAAAAGAACATTAACATTAAAGCAAGATAAACAGCAGACAGAAAAGGGTAATAAGTTTATTATCTGCTTGTTAATAATAATAATATTTACTCAGATAATCTAACTGATGTGAGTAATGAATGAAAATCATTAGAGGATTACAGACAAATCATTGGAAAATAATAAGATCGTCAAAGAAAATGGTACACTTAATATGAACATTATTCAACCAACATTGATAATATTTTCATATACTGAAAGATAAAACATTGGAAGATGTTGGAGATCATGGAGTTAGATGTAGAACATCGGCTGAGGTGGTAATATATACACCCTATATATGTATGATAAGAATATATACACCCTATATATGTATGATAAGAATATATACACCCTATATATGTATGATAAGAATATATACACCCTATATATGTATGATAAGAATATATACACCCTATATATGTATGATAAGAATATATACACCCTATATATGTATGATAAGAATATATATACCCTATATATGTATGATAAGTGTATGAAGATATACAGACTGACTCTTATCTCTTAATAATAATAATAACGAGGACCTTATATAGTGCTTAATCTTTAGAAGCTCTAAGCACTTTACAACATTTGACAGTCATTAAAAAGAATAAAAAACATATATAATGAAATGATTGCAAAAAAAAAACTAACACCACAAAATTAGAAACAGAAAAACATGCTGTAAAATTTGAAGCTAAAGACACATTAAAAGGATGCATTATTAGATCATTATGACTGTTCTTGCAGTTGACATAGATGGGTTTTAAAAGGCTCTTGAATGAGATCACTGTGTCTTTGTGTCTAGGTGCAGTGGGCAATTCGTCCACGTTGCTGGGCCCTGGTATGCAAAAAGAAAGTTGTCCATATGATTTCAACTTCATTGTGGGAATATTGAGAATGTCAGAAGAGGAGCATAGGCATCTTACAGGTGTATACACTTGGGTGATGTCAGATAGGTATGTTTGACTGGAACCCGTCAGTGAAACGTAGCACAGAGAACAAATTTTGTGTTTAATTCTGGATTGTATTGATAGCCAGTGTAGGGTACAGAGCATCGGAGAGGCATGCTCTGATATGGTACTCTAAGGTACTCAAATTGCAAATTATGAATGTTTGACTGCCTTCAAAATTCCATCTTTAACCTAAAGCGATTATATAGGTTTTCCATTGTTACCTAGATAAATTTGTTAGAGATTTGTGTTAATTTTTCACTTTGATAGGAACAGACTGGGACTTGTTTATAGAAAAACTGTGATTTAGAAGAGTGTTGTGAAGAATTGTTCTGAATTTCGAAAGGAAGAAGATAGCTTCTGAAACAGACTTTGGTATCAGTGAATTTTGATATAAATTTATTTGTGGTGAATGACAATTTGAGCTTCGTTGCCATGGATTTCCATACCAAGCTCTGGCTGGATACTTATGGGAACCAATGACAATACTTATCTGGGAATCATGTCATGGTGCATTAAAATTAATTATATCATTATGTATTTTATCATCTTGTTAAATGTTCTCCATTTTTCTCCTTCATTTTTATTGAATATTACTTTGGCTTGTTGCTCCATAAGCAATGATTATAGTTGTATCTACTTTAAATCCCATTATTGTATACAGAATACAGTTTTTAGAAATCCTGAACTTGATTGGTTAATTTATTAAACTGTTCATGATTTAAAACTTCTAATGGCTTTTATACCTTGGTTTCTAATCTCTCTGAACTCAACTCAAGTGTACAGAAATATTCATTAGTTTATATTCTAATATTGATGATATTGGCAATCACTTCAGGACTTCTCAAAGCCTGTTGTTTTTACCAGGTAAAATCTGCTTTAAGGTATTGGAGAGGGTGGTGATAATAGTTTCTGAAACAGATTTTAAGAACAATGATTTTTAAAAAAATTCTTTAGGGTTTGCATTATCACATTATTGTAAATGTACTTTATTTTTTTTTATTAGTTAATGTTCTTATTGTTTTGTTTTTATTCCAATGCACAAGTGCCAACATTTTGTAGACATGATTACTTTAGTCTGAATTTATTTTCTGCTTGATAATTAATGCTTACTGTGGGTACTATAGACTGAAAATCTTTATAGTGACCAGCTGTATAATCATTTTATTACACTGTTGTTGTTGTTCAGCTTTTCACATTAATTTTTATGCCTGTTTAACATGTTCAGTCTTGTACATTTACATAAAATTTTATGATTAGTTAGTGAACTAATTTTACTTTGTGATATCCTAAACTTTGTTACATGTGTTATTTAAAATAGAGGAATCTCATGAACAACAAATACTACCTTTTTACAGCATTAAGTTTGTGTCAATACTGATGCTATTTTGATTTGATTAGAGAGTTTAACCATAAAAAGTAAAATAATATTGCAGTTGTATCATTTTTGGGGGACATAAAATATTTTGTCTTTATATCTAGTGTGTCTGTTATTTCATGATTAAAATTGGGAAGGGGACCCCGAATGGCGGAGTGGTTTATAGTGCACTCTGTTACAGATCACTGCCATCTCACCTCTGCGTGGGTTCGAGTCTAAAATTCTGCGAATGTGGATATGTTTTGAAAGCTTGACGGTAGCTTCTCATGGGTTGGTCGTTCTTTCCGGTGATTTCCCAGTTTCTTCCTCCACTATTAATACTGGCCGCCATGTATAGCCTATCATGTGCTGAAAAATGGAGTTAGGCCCCAGAACAACAACAAAATTGGAAAAATTCTCAAATAAATAAATGCACAAACCTATATGACCTTTTTGTTATGGATTTAATACAATATATTATATTCAGCAGTTTTATAAGACTTTTGTTTGTGATTAAACTTTTACATTCAATAGATTCATCCAATTTGAAACAATCATAATAACATCTTAAACTATTAGAGTCAGTAGTTTTATTTAGTTCACTGAAATAAAACAACTTCTTGAAATTGGGGCATTACACAATGCCAAGGGTAGACTTTCATTTTAAAATTGTAATATTTTATCTTAAATACAATATGACAAGGTTGTGAAACTTTAATTAGTCTATTTAATTCTTTTTGTTTAATTACAGTCCATACTTGTATACATATGTAAATACATTGCCCAGCTCTGGAGAAAGAAAGCAGCAAGGTAGTTTTGATCGTTGTTGTCTGTTGACACATCTGTTGAACTCATCATATTGGAAAAGAGGAGATGTCGAATATCAATGAAATTTGCAAAGCAAAATTATTGAAATTATTATTTTTCTTATTGTTTGTAATAATTTTATGGCAATTTACCACTCGGATGTGCGTATTTTCATTATTTGTTAATTATCGTAGAAAGCATATGAAGACAAAAGTTAGTTAACAAACTGTATCATTTATGTTTTTAAATGTTATACCAATCTGATGACAAGATATGTGACTACAGCAGGCTTGTCTGGTCTGTGTTACAAGGCTGCTGAAGCTTTACTAATAATTACTGACTTATTAAACTTTGCAATTCATATCCATCAACATATGTAAAATATTGTTGATAGCGGAAATATTTTGAAACTAAGTAAATTTGTTGCTTATAAAAGGCACAATTATTCATACCTTGGGTTGAATAAATTTCAAATTAGTATATATTCCAGGGCTTTTCAAATAGTTTTTATTTTGTTTTTCATCAGTAATTTATACCGTTGGATAAATATAGGGTTATACATTTGAAAACATTTGCTTTATAGTATTGTTTTGTTTTCTTCATATGTGTATAAATACTAAAATACCAGGCCTTTTCCACAATTACAAATATACTTTGATGCTTAGAAATAAAATGTTTAGACATTGGCTTTAATTGTACAGTTGTATATATGATAATTTTTATGCAATTTACAAATAATTTACCCATCGTTAATAATAGCTATTGTTCTTATTGTTTTAATATGTCTTGTGATGTTCAAAATTTTATAATAATTATCAGAAAGATGTAAAAAACTTGGCCAGGTCTTTTGTGTGTATACATCTTTCTAACATTTTTATAGAAGTGAATAAATGAGTCATACAAAATGAACCCATGTCAGCTTGTCTTGATTGATTTCCATTGAATTTTACACTTTAAAAGTTTATTTCTGATTAAACCTGAAACTTAGATTGATTTTTCGAAATCAGGACATTAATGATTGAGTTAACAGTGTGATTGGACAGTAATGATAGCATTAGCAGTGTGATTGGACAATAATGATAGCAATAACAGTGTGATTGGACAGTAATGATAGCAATAGCAGTGTGATTGGACAGTAATGATAGCAATAACAATGTGATTGGACAATAATGATAGCAATAACAATGTGATTGGACAATAATGATAGCAATAACAGTGTGATTGGACAGTAATGATAGCAATAGCAGTGTGATTGGACAGTAATGATAGCAATAACAATGTGATTGGACAATAATGATAGCAATAACAATGTGATTGGACAATAATGATAGCAAAAACAGTGATTGGACAATAATGATAGCAATAACAATGATTGGACAATAATGATAGCAATATCAATGTGATTGGACAATAATTATAGCAATAGCAGTGTGATTGGACAATATTGATAGCAACAGCAATGTGATTGATCTATAATAGCAATAGCAGTGTGATTGGACAGTAATGATAGCAATAGCAGTGTGATTGGACAGTAATGATAGCAATAGCAGTGTGATTGGACAGTAATGATAGTATAAACAATGTGATTGGAGTTGGACTTTTTCCCCCAAAATAGTTCTTGTCACCTTAGAGTTGTTTTATTCCTAGTAATTAATTTCTTCCTAATATTTGAAATGCTATCATAGACCATAGTCATTTAAACCAAATTATATTTTATTCATGGAAATCACAGTTCAATCCTGCATTCTATTAATGCTAATATTGCATACTCTTTTCTCTTAAATGTCTGGTAAAATTTTTAATGTTCTACATATTCTTCCTAAAATGTACTGATTTTTATGTATGTGCAGGTGTAAAATGGTAGGAGACAATTAATGTGTTATCTACATATTCCAGCTAAAACGGCTTTTTCCTGTGTATACTAGACATTTGATTTAATATGCTGCACTTTTAAACAAAGTCTTCAGTTATTGAGACAGCAGGTCATTATCTTATAACTGCTTAAATTAAAGGAGCATCATTTCATTTCCTTTTGAACTTAATATATTAAAAAAATTAAAAAAATAATGTATACATCAGTTTGACATACAGAACACACAAGCATCTATTGATTAGATATTTTTTCGGAGCAGTTTTTGTGTGCCTCGTGATACTATACAGAGTATTCTGAAATAATAACTTAACCTTGCATCAAGAGCCAATATGCTGTTTAATCAGAAGGTAATGCAATACAGGATATCAAGGTAAAGTAAATATTTTGCTGTGGTATTTATGTAGAATGATGTTTATGAAATTAATAATGAGGAAAAAGTCCTTTTACTTCTCAGTGGGTATAGCTCAGAATATTTTCTACTCCACTTTTATTCCTCCAATCATTAGACTGGTTCTTTTGCTTTTACGTAATTAGTGGTCCAATACTTGAAATGATTTGGTTGCATCACCTCTGAAATCTGCCTTTCATTGTTTGACTGACTTATTATTTGAGAAACCTGTGTTGCAAATTAAAAATGATGTAGATTATGGTCAGTGATGTCAAAATATTTACCAAGGAGAATACCTTTCTCCACATTGTGTAAAGCCATTTTGTTAAAATAATTGTTCTGGTTTTCGTTGCATCTGTTATATTTTTTGAGTCAGAACAGAGCTTGGGTTGGGCATACATTGTCTGATAGTGATATTTGGACTCTGATAGCAGTTGCTGGACACTTAGCTTTGCTTACCCTCAATTTACTTATTAGTTGGCTATGTTGAATTGCATATGCCACATCAACCTGCTGTGCAAAGATGATATACTTGTGTCTTGAAACTTTACTGGAAATTACCGTATCCTGTTTGCATGTTAGTTTGTCTTCAACATTGTATTGGATTTCAGTCATATTTTCATTTCTTTGACTCCATTTCTGAGATAGTTTGGCTAATTTTTTTCATTTTTTACTAAGTGAGAAAACCCTATGCCACAACTTTACATGTTATGATTTCTTATTTTTTTTTTTTTTTGATGCAAGCATCTTTGCTGGCCAATGTTCCAGTTTATTAACTCTGTCTACATCTTGGCTGATCGATCATTTATTTCAGTGACTTAGGTATGCAAATTTTGTAATTTTAGAACAATTATCCAATCAAATTAAGTTGTTCAAATTTGAAGACTGTTACTACATGTCTGAGACAAGGGGAGCACTCAACTAGAATGGACTTACAAATAAGCAATTTTTCACTGCTGGTCTGTGTTTGTACAAATACATCTTTTCACCTCAAATTCACATTTAATGGCTTCTCTCTGGAACATTGTCATACTTTCGATGTTAAACTTAACAAAGTATCCTTTTGAACTCATTTAACTCCATTTTTTGCCAATGTACAATGCACAGCTGTTACACTGTTGGTTACTTGCCTTTACATCCTAAGGGAGACAAGTCATCTAATAGATGTCTCTAGAAGAAAGGACTGAAATTTCTGATTGAGCCACCAAGGTCTAGATAGGGTTAACACATTGGAACCTTAGCTAGTGAACATGTAATGTAAGATGCTTTTAGTTATGAACATTCTTGATATTATAGTCCGAGTTTCCTCTGACCCTTGACACCCCATTTATAATATTTGGTTTTTTATGTTGGGGTGTAGGGTCAGAGTCTATTCCCTATCATAAACTTGGAATTTGCCGACACCATTTGGTGTCGGCATAGGGTACTCGCCAACTATCAGGCCTAGCAAACTTAAATGACCTTACATTGACCCATAATTACATTAAATCGATAGGGAAATCATTTATCTTCTCAGAAATTACAAGCATAACACGATTTTGTCTTTAATCCGTTGTCAGACTAGACGTAACTACAGCGTTGATGAATTTTTACCTTGTTCATTCCATTTTCATTGCTAGTGTTTTGACTAACCAAATCTCGTGGCCGATATGCATACAATGTTACAGGTCAAATAGGATAGTTTGATGTGCTAAGATCTTTGATGTATCACAATGACATAATCCAAAAGGTCTTTAAAGAATTCAAGGCAATTACAAAATTGTTACTTAATACTAAAATTTATGAGCAACATGTAGTTCCAATGAATAATAGAAATAAATCATTTCAAATAACTGAACACAACGAAATCTGATTCTACCAAGACTGATGTTTAAGAGAGGAATAATTAATTTTCTTCGGTAAAGACCCCTTGTATAAAAACCTAGACACAATTTGAGAACCAAGAAAAGAGTCAAATATTCATTTTTATTCATTTCCAACTTGTAAACATATATTGTCCTTTAGCAGCTAACTAATGATAAAGTATGTGATCTGGTTTTTCTAAGGGAAACGAATGAGCTGAATTCAAATACCATGATTATGTGACCTGGTTTTTCAAAGGGAAACGAATGAGCTGAATTCAAATACCATGATTATGTGATCTAGTTTTTCTATGGGAAACGAATGAGCTGAATTCAAATACCATGATTATGTGATCTGGTTTTTCTATGGGAAACGAATGAGCTAAATATATCGTCAATTCATCAGCAAGAGTTCACATTGCAAGGTCAAAAGCAGCATTACCATGGTTACCAAACAATGGTCTTGTCTTAAAGTACCAAGCTACACACACAAGCACTTTTATCTATTTAATATGTTATATAGTCATAAAAAGTAGAATACAAAGATAAACATAACAATATGGTGGTAATATCAGATCAAAAACTTTCATCTGAGTCATATGTGATCTTAACTACAACCTTGAAACAAAGCTACCATTATTTTAATTATATATATATATATATATATATATATATATATATATATATATATATATATATATATATATATATAGAAAGAATACAAATCATATGGCGAATAACAACCCTCTCAAGCGTACTGGATCCACCAAGGGATCACGTGTGTCAGGGATTAATTAAAATATATGCAATAAACTGACGACGAACAGTACGAAACTAGTAACTAACTAGCCTAAGCGCTTTCGACTCTTAATGAGTCTTTTTCAAAGGCAAATACAACACATAGTTACGACAAACAAATAAACACAAAAACGTTGTGTTTGTAAACCTCTACATTTCTGTCTTCACATGTGCTAAAACTATAAATACAACCAGCTTGTATAGACTAGTTGCGGAAACTGAAAACGTTGTATAATTCCCTAAAAGTCTACAAGCCAAAGCGACATCTATTTTTACTTTGTGTACATATGTAACGCAGATTATATCCCGGATATTTGATTCTATACCGGTTATTCTTATAATGAAAATTGAAGGATAATAAGAAGATTTAGAAAATGTTAAATTCTACTAGTGCATAGTTTTCATTTTCTAGTCTTCTTGGTTTAGACCGCTAGGTTTCAATGTTCTATGGCGGCGTATCCAGTATGATTCCTTTTCCTTCCTGGTTTCGGAACTCCAGCTGTGGTTGTTAGCAATAGCGATAAGTATTATATCACTGAAAGTGTGGCCAGGGGAGGAGAAGTGTTCTGCGACCGGGCTTCTGTACAGCTTTTTTGTCATCCAATCAGATCTATGAAGGTTTATCCTTTTGTGTAGCTTTTCAGTTTCTCCCACGTACTGAAGGCCACAGATCTTACATGTGATGAGATAAATTACATTCTCTGTTTTGCACGTTTTGTTTGGACCATGTATGTTTAGTTTTTCTTTAGTTACTGTGCTAGTGAATGTCTTGGTCTCTATCATATGTTGACAGGTTTTGCATCTTTTATCGCCACTGGGTCCAGATTGACTAGGTTGGTTTTGACTAGCGATTGGCGTTAGCTTGGCCCTGACTAGGATGTCCTTTAGGTTTTTTGGTCTCCGGTAAGCTACTACAGGTTTGTTCGGAAGTATTAGGTTTAGTATGTCTGACGATTGCACGGTTGGCCAGTGGTTTGCGATGATTTTACCTACTTTGGGATTGTCTGGGTGATAGGTCAGAATAAATGGTATCCTATCAACCTTTTCTTTCTGTCCATATCTGAGAAGGTCATCACGGTTTGTTTGTTTGGCCCTTTAAATTGCCACCGCAATCAGGTCTTTGTCGTAGCCTCGGTAAATTAAATGTTTAGCCAGCTCTTCAGACCTTTCTAGGAATCTTTCATCGTCGGAGCAAATTCTGCGTATCCTCAGTGCCTGGCTATATGGAATGTTCTTAATGCAGTGTTTTGGATGACAGCTGGTTGGGAGAAGATACTGGTGTTTGTCGGTTGGTTTCGAGTAGATGTCTGTGTGTAATTTGTTTTCCACCAGTCTGGTTGTTGTGTCCAGGAAAACATGGTTTGAGTTGGAAATTTCTGCCGTAAATTTTATTGAAGGATGGAAGTTGTTTGCCTTTGATATGAAGTCATCCAGACTTTCTCTTCCATACTGCCACTTCATTTCTATATCATCGATAAAGCGTACCCACTGGTATGGTGTACGCTCAACCGATGCTAAGAGCTTTCCCTCAAGTTTTCCCATGAAAATGTTAGCATACGAAGGGGCCATTTTAGTACCCATTGCAGTTCCATTGATTTGTAGGTAGTTTTCTTCATTAAATTCAAAGTTGTTGAGTTTTAGGACAAGCTCCAGGAGTTGGATTAAGAAGTGTGTGGGTGGATTGTTTACAGTTCTTGTTTCCCATGCTTCGCTACATGCCTGTAACCCTTCGTTGTGCGGTATGTTGGTGTACAAAGATGTGACGTCTAAGGAAGCAAGTAATGTATCTGGCAGTAATGGTTCACTAGCTTTGCTTTTTATGAGATAATCTGTCGTGTCTTGAAGATATGATGGTAATTTGTGGACATGTGGTCTCATAAAATGATCTAAATATTCTGATATCATTTCTGTGGGGTGCCCGTTACCTGAGATTATAGGTCTGCCAGGATTTCCTTGTTTGTGGAATTTGGGTAGAAGATAAAATCTACCTGCTCTTGGGTTTTCTGGGCTTAAGTAGTTTTTGGTTTGCTGGTCTATGTGTCCGCTTTGGTACGCCTCGTCAATAACATTAGTGATGATTTTTGCATATTCCAGCGTTGGATCATGGTCCAGTTTTTGGTAGAACCTAGCGTCACTTAGTTGTCTACTTGCTTCACTAATGTAGTCTTCCCTATTCATAACGACAACAGCGGAACCCTTATCTGCAGGCTTAATTATTATGTCTGTTCTGCTTTTCAGTGAGTGCAGGGCATCTGTTTCTTCTTTTGTCAAATTAGAATATTTGTTAGTATGGTTGATATGTCTGGAAGTATCGTTTTCAACCGAGTTGATAAAGGCTTCCAGATTCGGAATTGAACTTTTTGGTGGGGTCCAGTTACTTTTCTTTCTAAATGTGGGTTGGTCCCAGCTTATATTTTCCTTTGATTTGTTTGGTGGTTGCAAGGCAAAATGGGCTTTGAGCCTTAGTCGGCGGATGAACTCTTGGGTGTCATTCTTAAGCTTCCCTCTGTCGTATGTTTTTGGACGGGGACAGAAACTCAAACCTTTTGATAAAAGTTTTTTTTCTGCATCAGTAAGTTCTAAATTGGAGATGTTGACTACTGTGTTAGTAGCAGTTGCTTTAGTGTTTGTTACAGAGTGCTTGCGATTCTTCCTTTTGCGGCGATTTTTCTTCTTACGGTTGTTTTTGGAAGAAATTTCGTCAATTGAAGTTTCTTCACAACAGTCCTTTGGTTGTAGATCATGACTTCTAAGTTTTCTATCTCTGACTTTGTATAGTTTCGAAGAGAGTCTTTTTTTCATCTTTATTTAATTTGGAGTAAAACGTTTTCAATTGTTCTTCTGTTGAGACGGAATTGAGCTGATGTTTTAGTTCTTCAATGGTTGCTGATTTGGCTAGATATTGATGATTTACGTTTTTACTAAGTAGGGCTGTGAGTTTCATGGAAGCGTCGTGAGTTATTTTATTCCATCTTTTGTTGAATCTGTTTGAACTCTTGCCAATAATTTGCGATTTCACATGAATTTGAAGACCTTTAGTGACTGTATTTGTTTCGAGGAAATGATGCAAGAAAGTGCAATGATGCTTTAGGCGAATTAAAGCATCAGTTTCATTGCGTAAAATTTTGAATGTTTTCTGTATTTGTTGAGATATCGTCTCCATTCTAAGAGATACGGCAACAATTTAAGTACGACAAAGACCTGATTGCGGAGGCAATCCAAAGGGCCAAAATCTGTGTTCGCAGATACTATAAAAAAGTATATAGGGAGGATGGGGATGAAGAGAAGGGATCAGGATAAAATTCTAGTAAGTACAAAATAAGAACTGAACATTCCAAACTATCACGCTCGCAGTATGGCGCTTTCCTAGTGTCACATTTTGCAACTGCTTTTGGAATCTAATCCATTACAAAAATGTCGCATTTTGAAGATGGGACCGCTATCAAATTAATAATATATTGTCTTAAAAACATATTGCATCACATCATACGAGGCAAATACGTACTCTCATTCAATAATGATGGCAGAGTATATTCAGAACTATTATTCAAGTATGTCACATAATAATTTGGAACATGATGACATAATTCTTGTTGTTCTTGGACTTTAATAACATGGTTTATTTCCACCATTTCAAGTGTCTTTTTGGATCATCTTCAATATTTGACAGTAGATATGACCTTCAGCAGTTCCTTGAAGACATTGTTAGACATCATAAGCAGAATGAATTGTCTGAACTAATTTTATATTAAATTATAGAGGATAAATAAAATGTATGTATTATAGCCACAAAGGCTGAAATATCCTAAATATCCTTCTACCAGAAAGGAAAATGGTGATGAAGTTGATGAAGAGGCTGCAGTATTTACCAGCCTGTTGTCTCAAAAGGATTTTTTTTTCTTCAGATGTATACATTAGAGGTTGACTTGGATCATCCCCGGGAACTTTAACATTTTCATAATTAGTAGCCATTAACACTAGAAACATTGCAAATGTACCAGCAATGTCAAGTAATTGTCAAAATCAATTGATAGTCGTACAAAATATATAAAATACACATTACACAACAAAATGTTACAACAGTATAAAATTCAAGCATAGTGGTCATTAACCTTCACGGCATCCTAAATTTTAGTTATATAAAATCATTACAACATATGTTCAGAAAAATATTAATATTAGAACACAGATTTACCATTATTTTTTAAAGAATTTTGTACAAACTAATGAGGAAGCATGTTTTCTTTTAACAAATGAAATATTTTTAAACTAAAATAGGAGAGGTCGTGTGAAATTAATAAATCAAGTAGTTATTAGTTAATTCTGGAATTGCAACAAGATACACCTTTATTACTTTATAGCATTCCTCTGGTTTTAGTCGAAATTAATGCTAAATCAACAGCTATGGTATTGGGTAAGCTTTTTTTTGGCTAAACGTAAATTGCTGTTTGATTTTTATTATAGAACGTAAATGACACATATAGCAAAAAAAGCTGAATCATTATATATGAATCCTAGTAACCTTTATTGAAACTTAAAACAGAGCATGTTTATGATGACCTGAAATAACATATAATACAAGACACCAGCGATCACCCATGCGATAATACGAAGCATAATACCATCGATCGCCCAAATGATTCCCATTAGCAAATTACATGTTTCATGACAAGTGATCACCCATATAATTAACAGTTGCATAATGTAACTAATAAAACGTTATAAGTAAAGTCATTTGACAACACCGTTTGCCCAAGTTTTATATATATATATATATATATATATATATATATATATATATATATATATATATATATATATATATATATATATATATATATATATATATATATATATGTATATATAGATGCAATAAACTGACGACGAACAGTACGAAACTAGTAACTAACTAGCCTAAGCGCTTTCGACTCTTAATGAGTCTTTTTCAAAGGCAAATACAAAACATAGTTACGACAAACAAATAAACACAAAAACGTTGCGTTTGTAAACCTCTACATTTCTATCTTCACATGTGCTAAAACTATAAATACAACCAGCTTGTATATAAATACTATAATACTATAAATACTATAAATACAACCAGCTTGTATAGACTAGTTTTAGCACATGTGAAGATAGAAATGTAGAGGTTTACAAACGCAACGTTTTTGTGTTTATTTGTTTGTCGTAACTATGTTTTGTATTTGCCTTTGAAAAAGACTCATTAAGAGTCGAAAGCGCTTAGGCTAGTTAGTTACTAGTTTCGTACTGTTCGTCGTCAGTTTATTGCATCTATTTTAATTAATCCCTGACAAACGTGATCCCTTGGTGGATCCAGTACGCTTGAGAGGGTTGTTATTCGCCATATGATTTGTATTCTTTATATATATATATATATATATATATATATATATATATATATATATATATATATATATATATATATATATATATATATATATATATATCTATATATATATATATATATCTATATATATATATATATATATATATATATATATATATATATATATATATATATATATATATATATATATATATATATATATTACACCAGTAATTATCCAAGTAAAATTTAATTACATGATATTTAATTAATAATAATTAATTAATGCATGATAATAACGTTTATTGTTACAAGTCACATGACACATAATATATATCATAGAAATGATTATTCGTGATTATCAGTTAAATTATACGTATAATGCACGATATTACCCATATAATGACCTGGTCCATGATACATGTGATGCATAACACAACAATTATTACCTCTTCCATATTAGTAAATTTAAGAGATGCGCGGAATGGAATACCTATAATAGTATTTGACACTATCGACTACCTAAATGATTGCCAGTTACATTGTACATATGACACATTAGTCAGCAATTACCAATAAATTGCAAATTACAAAATAAAGTTCACACGTTATAGAGCATGACACCTACGAGTACCCATGTAGTTAACAGCTACTTAATACATATAACACACGACAGCAGAGATTACCCACATGAATAACTTCGAGAATAAAATATCAAATATTTTAGAGATTCCGCGTAAATTTAAAGATGAGCGGAATGGAAGATGGGAAAAAATTGCTGGATAAATGTCTGAGATGTGCCCGTTACTGACGGAAGATAAACAGTTCAATAAACGTAAGCTTTTATACACATCGATAGTTGGAAAGGAATTATATCATGCATTTTACAAAAATAGAAAACAATATTTGAATATATTATGTATTCGATAACAAAATACTCATTTTCTTTGGACATATACATTTAATGAAACAAGTTTGTCACCCTTTGATACTAGCAACTGAATTGTAGAAGACGGAATTAAGACTACTGCCTCTGGAAATATAAGAGCATTGTTTAGTAAGTAGTTATTTTTTTAATTGTTTCATTTGTCATCTAAGATTAGTTTATATATAATCTGTATAACATAGATCTGTTATCACATAGCTGGTATACGCTCTATACAGTGTGCAACTGATATTGTTGATGGTGTTGTAGAGTTTCAAGCAATTTTTGTCAGCATAATACAGGCTATACATGGCAGCCAATTGGTGGTTTAAGAACACTGGAAAAGCCGGGAAAGAAACCCCGGCCCACGCGAAACTACTGGCAGGCTTTCTCACGTGCCCACGTTAGCCGAGACTAAGACTCGAGCTCACGCAGGTAGAGGTAAGATGGCAATAATCTGTAACGGTGAGCTCTTCAGACCAGTCTGCCACTAGAAACCCCCTGTCTGTAATTGAAATTTAATTTATATTTCATTATGTTAACATATCACTTTATGCAAATCTCATTGGTCCAAATACGCCCATAAAATTATTATGCAGTATTCGTTTTTCTGATTGGCTGCGACCTTCAGGAATATACATTACTTAGGCTTTTGGAACATTTTGTTTACTATCAACATTTTGGCAGCCATGTTTCGAATGGCCTGGATAAGGCTAAATGGGGGATAAATTTACCACACATGGGAAAGTAACCAATAAAAGATATACCTGAACGGATAGATGGCTGGGGTCCAAACCTGTAACATGGGTTTAAATGTTAATTTTCAGTGGTAAATAAACCCATCTGTTGTTTATAGAAAAACATGCTAAATATTTGTTTTCCAACTAACATAAGCGTTGAGTTTTTAAAATAAATAGACGAAAAATAAAATAGAGCATGATGCTTGATTTAAATGGAAAGGGTGATGAGGGTTGGGTTGGGTGGAATTTACACTCGATGGCTGAACCGGACGTTTACAAATATCTACGTTTTTGTATTGTTGCTATGATGTACATTGCCACTTCAGATATGTTCAAGATGAACTTACAAAAATATAATACTGCCCTTAATCAACCTAATATAGTTCAATTGGCCACACATGTGGCATCGAAGTGATCCATCGAAGAAGATTTAAGGTAAAATATGGCATTGTAATTAAGACCTAAATTGTTCATATCGTTAAAATGATTATGTCGGAATTATGCTTAAGATGGCATACACTGTTTCTGGAAGGAATGTATGAAATATAGTATGCGAAATGACTAATAAGCAAACCGATTATATCTACAACAGGCCTAGTCAAATAGCGTTCAAAACTTTGTTACTGGTATGCAGATAATTGATTCCTTGTCATGATATCCAAAGGATTGACATTACGGTTCTGGCTTTCAATAGAGGACATATTCTGTGCCTGCGTGCCTGATGATGCATTTATTGTGTTAGACGGCTTCAGAGAGGTAAACATATTAACAAGTGAGGACCTAATCGACTTGTTGCAGAAAAAATAAATAATACAATCCATGACTGGAGTGATTCTAAACAGGAAGATAGCAAGTACAATGACTTTTCCTCTCCAGGGATGATTTTCTTGGATAGCGGATGATGCGATTCCAGGTACAACGCCAGTCACCATGTGGTTCAGAGAAATGAAGGCTGTCATGACAGTCAGTTTGTTGGATTCTGTATCATTCCTGGATGAGAAATTTATGTGAGCCTGAACGCGCTGTCTGGCCTTCCTGACGAATAGGACAATGTTTAAATACATTGCAATCGGCACAAGAAGAAAAGGTAAGTAAACGAAAATTACTAGAGCCGTCCCTAAATACTTTCCTTCAAGTACGCATGTCCTGGAGTCCAAAGAAAAGTATACACGCTCACCCAGTCCACTTACGAGTACAATCGTCTCTAACCAAACAAATACGCAGCATCCGGCAACCACTTTAGGGGATTTGATCCTTTTGTAGACATTGCTGTAACAGACAAGCGCGCAACGGTAAACTGAGATTACCAGGAGAAGAAGACCGGACGTGCACCGTAGACTGTAAGACACATAGATTATAATCCTGCAGAACATGGTGCTTGGTAGCCATAATGGGTTAAGCAGTGCGTAGATATTAGTGGGAACCACAAATGCCATGAAAAGAGCATTCAATATTGCAACCTGCAATAATAATGCATAAACTTGCACGTGGAGACGTTTATTTATTAAGACAGCTACTGTGACGAAAATGTTTCCTGAAAGACCGATTATTACTGCAACAATAAGGAGGTATGCAACAGTCATATACATGGAAAGAGGAAGATCTTGCATCCAGTTAACTTCTGCATTTGTCAGATTGTCCAAGCCAGTGAAATTCAATACCATTTTGTTTTCCTGAAAGAATATAAATTGTGTCATTATGTAAGTCTGTAAAAGCACATTAAGTCAAAATTTAATATCTTATTTATTAAAATTACTATTGACTTATCCATTCAATAAATATTACATTAGTTGTGTTCTAATATAAATCTTACCTTCGTTATATTGTTTAGTTCTATTAATTTCTTAGGCATTGAAAGGTGAAAAGATCATTAATGAAGTTTTTAAGATGGCACATTAAATGCAAAAGTATAATTAGAAATGCGTTCGTAAAGCAAAGATGCAACACCACCTCAAATAAATCTGCTTATTAGAAGAGGGGAGCACTTCTATCTGAAACATATATGGTCCTATGCATATGTCTGTCTGTCTTTCTTTATGTATGCATGTATGAGTAATATTGGTAATTCTATTAGTCTCTCTCAGAGACCCTTATCCTTCCAAAACGTTATACGTTAACATTTGTTGTGAGCAGCCTTTTATAAGCTCAAAATGATGATTTACATATGATAAGACTTTTCTAAAAATATGTTTTGACAAAATATGTTTTGTTCTGGGTCAAGGGGTCTCTGAGATAGAAACAACATAATTACCTATTACAATAATATATTTATTAGACAAAATTTCATGTCAAACAAATTCTGGAATTATTCAGCATCAAAGACTGTAATTCCAGTGAGGAATTGTTGATATTCGTACATTGGACCACATCGAACGTCATATTGGTAATTCATATTTGTACGTCGTCGGGATTCGAACCTGGATTCTAATAGGAATATTTAGTTATAGGACTTGTGTTTTCATTCTTGAGATCAAATTTTGGATTATATTCACACACTATAAATCCTATGTACCAATTTCTACATTATTGTCTAGGGAAATACTTTGTTTTGTTAAAATATACAAAGCTTATTGACTTTCACTCTTTTCTTTGTTACTGAGTAGGACCCCTTGTCACGTAACAATAATAATGGGTTAAATAACGAAGCAAAATTAATCCATGAAGGACAAGAAGATAGATATAAAACTCCAAGATTTGTAGTAACCTAAGAAAGTTCAGAAAGATTAACTAAGGAAGATTATCGAGATATATATAAAGACAAGCAAAAAGAGAAATAATATCAGCAGAACATTTTGTATTTATGGAAAATTATACAATTTTTGACGTTTATTATATATATATATATATATATATATATATATATATATATATATATATATATATATATATATATATATGCATACAGACAAACAGACATATACATGCACATACAAACGGTTATACAGACACATACATAAAAAGATATATACAAAGAAATAAACAGACTGACAGGCAGGAACAGATCCAAGTTCTATCAAGGAGATATAAAATTCAAGAACTGTAATTGTTGCTGTATAATATCCCACTTAAAGAACATGAGCTTAGAAATTCATACAGCAATTTATTTTAAACAGCATAACACAACACGAGTCATAGAATCAATTTTTTGCTATCTTTTAGCGACGGATGATGACCTAGAAATGCTTGTTTTGTATACACCATATAGACCTTTCCAATGGATTTGGAAATTGAAATAATGTACAATTGTTATCCTATTCAGAAAATCCATACCATATGTTCTAATTATCTTTATATTTTAATTTTCTATACTTGGCAAATAAATATTATGAACGGCAATACGAACAAGCTGTCATATGGCATTGACTTATCCCATGATTTTAAATACAGTTCTTGGCGATTGTGAACGTTCTTGATGCCAGGCATATGTGAAAAACGTCTGATTCAAGAAGAAAGTTAGAAGAAGGTATAATATTAATAAAAAATAATTTGGATTTTGAATTTAAAAAAATCTTATAAGAAATACCTGTCTGCAATGTTGTTTTGTTTTCTTATTTTAAAGTATGTCTGAAAATTAAGTGATTGTGCAATCATAACAAGACTGTAACTATAAGTTTATACTTACCAAAACGAAAGTCTTAACGATTTTCTTAAGATCGTAGTTCTAGCTTTGAAGTTTTCAGGATGCCCTTTTTACAGAAATGTTTGGTACTTTTCGATGTATTTACGTCAACGACACTAATGTCTTCCACACAATCAATGATGCTTATGTTTAGATATCCAGTTTATTAAGGTTCTGTAGTAATAGTACACATGACACATTGTTGCAAGGCATATGTATTCTCTGACTCTTAATTCGTCCTGCATATTTATTGGACGAGAGAACGGGGAGTGTGGCCTCAGAAACACATCACTATAAGCCTATTGGAACAAATTAAACCTTAGGCTTAATTTGCCAGTGAGCGGCTTACTGGTGCGTTGATATAACTTGAACTGTCTTAATGAGATTCGATGGTTGTTAATGTAAATCTCAGAAACCATTTTTATAAAATGGCCTATTCAAAGTTATTTCATTTCTTCCAAAGATAAAATTTTTTAACAATTAGGAAACAAGGGTCTCCTATTTACAGTTTATAGTAAGTGATTAATTTTTCAAAACCGTAATATCACAGGTGAAACACTGTAGTAGCTAAAAGTAATATAGGATCGTAAATCTGTAATTAGCTCTGTAAATGACCATAAACAAATTTACGTTTCAGGCAATCTTTTTCTAGAATTATTGACAGATGTTAACACCTTTGTGATACATATAACTTGTGTTCATTAATAGACTCTCATGTAGTTTGCTGTAAATGAGAAAAGATCCAATAAATATGTGCGAATTACTTACTGGCTATAATGAAAATTATATAGACTAATGAATACATTTTAATTAACCTTATGAAATAATGAAAAGTATAATACAGAGAATAAGAATGCGGAAGACGTTTATAAGTCAGGGACATCGTTCTTTTTGTGATATGATTATAACGTCTCATCTAATTTCGAAATTCTAAAAAAAAGTCACGAATGCAGCTTCTTTCTTATTGAATGCTCAGAATCACAGATCTGATACCGGGTTCTTTAGAATAACATGCTTTTCAAAAAAGTAGGTAACCCTGAATAGTTTAGACCGCACCTGAAACACACAAAAATAGGCAATCATCAATTTAAGCATTTAGTGAGATTGTTTTAATTAACTTTAAATATATTATATTAGGTTCTTAAAATAATATTCAGATCCAGAGGGATGTAACTAAGATGGAGTGGGAATGGAGTTATTCATAATTTTCCTTAACTATGTACATGTAAACCACTGCAACACAAAATAACTCTCCTTAGTCTAAGCAAAGCTTTGGTTTCGGGTTCATTTATTGTATGTTGCTTAAACACATTTTTATGTATTTTATATAAAGAATTTACAGAATGAAAAATAATAAACACGAGACAAATAAGAGATATACTCTTTCATGAAACGGCCTCGAGATTTTTTTGAAATAAAATATGGGGGAAATTGCTTATTATGATAATAAAGGCAGAAAAAACTTGAAATTTGCTCACGTATTTCAGCGTTTGACCACTCAAATAAATTAATCCAAATCGAGAGCCCAAGATTAAGCAAAGTTCAGTAAATTCATCACTTAAGTATTCCAGTTCTCACATAAATTAATTTTTTGAGAGCATATAAACGGATGTACTTTGTGGTTGATCGAAAAGCAGCAATGATTTGTACCACAGATAATGTACCGTTTATGCTAGTTGTGTACATTCAACCATCTGCAAAACCGTCCGCTCTCAATCCACAGGTTTATTTTCTAGGAGATATTTATGCATTGGTTTGTCATATATTACAATTCATCGCGTCTGGACATTAATGTCATACATCTGACAAACTCCACATAATTTAACAGTGTCAATAATGATATCAGATTAGAGGTATTATTTTATTGAATGGATCAAAACCAAGTTCAATAAACTTGATAAAATATATATGCCAAGCTTCCTCCTAAAGTTTCTATACAATTTATGAAGCACGTGTTTATCACCAAGCTTATTTAAAGAAATTTTTGGAGTCATGAAAATGAAAAATAATTAAATCGACACAGATTTAATACTTTATTTGACAATAAACAAGCGAAAAACTCCATTATCAATAATTAAGGACCAATAATATAGCATAAGTGTCATTATAAAATCACCAAATCACATGGATGTAATTATAAAAATTCTTAACGACAATGATTAGTGCTTACAAAATATATTTTAAGGCAATTATTCATCAGATTATGATATATTTGCTCAACTGACAGAAGCTGCTGTTAGAGTCGTCAATTGCTACAATCAGACATAGACAGCCTACATAGTTTCAAATCTTATCGGACATAATATTCGGTGAAAATGTTAGCAATTTTCAAGCCATAACAAATATTATATCTAATTATAAAACGATATTATTTGTAAGCACATAAGATAGACGTATGCAAATAACTGACTTTTTCGTGAATTTCTTTCTTTTACTGAAAACCAGATAGTCTCAGTCAAGGGTAATGTCTCAAATTAAAGACAGGGATAACTGCAAAAATAGATAAATACCGAGGACCAATCGGGCCGTTTTAAAGACAAATATGTGATATAAAAAATACATACCTGTAAAAATCAAGCATTTTTGTTTCGTTGTGTGCTCTCAAGCTGAATAATAATGTTGAAGGCAGATAATTTTGGAGGCGGGGAGGTGCTCGAGGGAAGTGGCACATCAGAATTGTGACTAAAGAAAGTGAAAACATGAGTAATATGTTTGAGCGAAGTGAAAGCAAAGTTTGTTTTAGAAACATATATAAGAAAACACTAAATCCCTACACCGCTAATGGTTTTCTGCAAATGGTCTGGTGTTCTATTATATGATCATAATTAATACAACAGTTAATTTTTTTTATAGAATTATAAACACGAAATAAGGCGCAGGAAAACAAAAATATTGATACATACATTATATTCAGCTTAAATCATTTTGCCGGAAAGATATAAAATCGCGAAGGCTATAATTATTCAAAGAAGATTTTACGTCAGAAGTCGGAGATTAGCAAACAAAGCGAAAGGAAATTAAAGGATTTCAGTATTTTCCACGAACGTGTCTTTTATCAACTATCAAACGAATACAACATTCGTGCCATCATGCTTCATTTTTAAGAAGCAATCAGTTTTCCTTTAATCTCTTTACTTCTTTAGATGTTATAATTGCTCCTGATATTTTACCGTGATAATTTTCATGACATTTGAACATAGTTTTTTTATATTAAGCTGTTCTTGCTGTTCTAATCTATTTATTGAATTTATCTCTTTATTTGGGTCTTGTAGAAAAAATTTGTTACGTTGCTTAATATAATAAGAAAGAGTTTCTCAACACCTTTGCTTATATTAACCCCCACACCTCCCATTCCGCATGGAAATTGCATAATTTTAACTTTATTCAACAATGGCACTTTTCGCCACATGTCAAGTGTAGCATGATTCTATGTTTTGGGAATCTATCATTATTCGTCTTTAAAAATTTGAGTCAGTCATTAAGAAATATAATATATCTGACTGGCATTCAGACTATTTCGTTATTGATAGAAGTATTTATTTGTGTTTTCTTTTGTAATTCAATTACCACGTTGACAAAAAGACGCATGTACAACTTCATCGTCATTGGTTTTGTATAAAGCCTAATTCCAGACCCACACTTCAAAATTATTATTATTATTATTATTATCATTATTATTATTATTATTATTATTATTATTATTATTATTATTATTATTATTATTATTATTATTATTATTATTATTATTATTATTATTATTATTATTATTATTATTATTATTATTATTATTATTCTTATTATTATTATTATTCTTCTTATATTATTATTATTATTATTATTATTATTATTATTTTTTTTAAAATTTAATTTATTTTTTTTTTTTTTTAAATTAAAATTTTAAATTAAAAAATTAAAAATTAAAATTAAAAATTTTAAAATTTTTTTTTTTTTTTATTTTAAATTAAAATATTTTTGGTTTGGGCCTTTTTTTTTTCTTTTGGAAACTTTTGGAAAAAAAAAAAAGGTTGTTGTTTAAAATTTTTTTTTTCAAAACCTTTTTTAAATTTTTAAAAAAATTTTCCCAAAAAAAAACCTTAATAAAGGGTTAAAAAAATTTTTGTGTTTTGGGGGGGGTTTAAAAGTTTGAAAAAAACTTAATTTTTTAAAGATTTCCTTTAATAATTCAAGTTCTGATTTTATTAAAAATCATTATTTAAAAATTTCTTTTATAAGGAAATTTAAAATTTAAATAGCCTGGTTTTAGTAAATCGAGTTGGTTATTCCCAATTTTTTTAAAAAAAATTTTAAGGGGGCCCAGGGGTTTTTTTTAATTGTTTGGGTATTAAAGGAAATTTTGGAAATGGGTTTCTAAAAGGGGGGCTTAGGAAATCCAAAATTAAATTTTTGTTTTGGTAAGGGGAGGTTATTTTTTAGGGGCTTTCCCCAAAGGTTAGTTTTTTCTTTTGCCCCTTTTAAAAGGGGGGGGGGGGGGGGGGGGAATTGGGGCGGGGGGTATCGACATTACTGGGGGTTAGGGTTGGGTTAAAGGGGGTTAAAGGGGTTGGGGGGGGAAATTTGGGGGGGGGTCTTTTGGGGGGGGTTTTTAAAAGGGGGGGAAAAAGGGGGTTGGGGGGGGTAAGGGGGCTGGGGGGGGGTGGGGGGAAATTTTTTTTAAATTTGGGGGGGTTCTGGGTTTCTAATGGGGGGGGATCTTTGGGGGGGGGGTTTCGGGGGGGGGGGGTTCGGGGGGGGGGGTTTATGGAGAGGGGGGGGGGGGGTTTAAATCGGGGGGGAATTAGGGTTGGGGGGGGGGTGAGGGGGGGGGGGAGGGGGGGGGTTGGGGTAAATCGAGTCTCGGATTGGGGGGGGGTGGGGGGGTTTCGGGGGGGGGGGGATTGGGGGGGGGAAATTATGGTGGGGGGGGGGGGGGGGGAGGGGCTTTTTTTTTTATTTAATTCCTTTTGGGGGTGGTTTTGCAATTCCTTGTTTTTTTTTTTTTTCCTTTTGGTGTTTTTTTTTTGTTGAATTTTGTTTTTTTAATTTTTTTTTTTTTTTTTTCAAAATTTTTTTTTTTTAAAACTTTTTTTTGTTTTTTTTGTTTATTAAAATTTTTTTTTTTTTTATTTCAAAAATTCTTTTGGGAATTGAAAAGGTGTACAGACTTTGGGTTTTTTAGTAGTTTTTTTGGAATTATGTGTATTCTTTTGGGAAACATTTGGGTTTTTATCATTGGCTTATCGCAAAACTTTGGGATCTTCATTTCAGATGAAATTGGGGAAATTTCATTTAAATTTACTCAATCCTTTTACTTGAAATTTAAAAGTAAAGATATTTAGTTTTTCTTTTATCGCACTGAAAGTTAGGGGTTTCTTTTTCCCCTTTGCTTTTTTGGGGGAAATAAATTATTTTTTTGAGTTTTATAAAACAATTTGGCTTTCCCTCTTAGCAAATTATTCCTTAAACCCATAATTTTACGCAGCAATAAATTGGGGCTAGTAAAGCGAACAATGTTATTTAAATTTTCTTTAAAAAATTATTTTTTAAATTTAAAATTCACTTTAAATTTGTAAATTTTTTTAGTTGTTTTTTCCCAAATTTCCCTTTTTTTGAGGAGAAATCCCCAGTGAAAACCAATATGTTTTCCCGTAATTTCAAGTGAAAAATTGTGTTTCGGATCAAAAAGGGAAATTTTTAAAGGGGCCCTAAAAAAAGGCCTGTGCTTGTTTCTTGTCGGGACATTTTAAAAAGATTCTTTAAGGGAAGGTTTTTTTTTTTTAACGAAGCAAGAAGGAAACAAATAGGTTTTGTTCATTTTTTGGGTTGAAAATGGGAAATTTTGTAAATTTGGTTTTGGGGTTTTGAAGTCTGATTATTGGAAAGGGAAAATTTAAAGCGCGGCTGTGGAACTATAGGAAAATAATTTTTATTTTGGAACATTTTAAGTTAATTCAATTTGAAAGGAGTTTTAAAAAATTTAAGAACAAGGGCAAAGCAAAAAAACAAAATTTCCTTTTTTTAAAATTAATAAAATTTAAAAATTGGCAATTGGGAAAATCATTTTTAGTTTAAAGGGAAAGTTTGAGTCAACATAAATATCAGGCAAGTACATCCATTTAAAAGATAGGAGTTTTCCAATTTTCGTCCCATTTTGAAAAAAAAAACGCTAAAAATTTGAGTTACCTTTCACATTGCACTTTATTTAAAAAGTGTACTTTTTTGGCAAGTTCATGACTTTGCATTTTCAGGATATAAAGGGTTTTAAATTTAAATGGGGAAATCCCGGGTACTTATTTTGACACGATGTGTATCAGTAGCCGCGGCGTAACATGAAATGTTGATGAATCGTGAAAAGAAAAGGGGACCGATCTTCGGGGGTTTCTAGGAAAAAAAAATAAAATTTTTAAAAGGTGTGAAAAAGTCATAAATGTTGTTTAAAAGATTTTGAAAAAAATATTGTTTTGAAGAGTTAAAATCAGTGCTGTCCTTTAAAAGACAAAAAGGGAAAAGGTCTTTTTTCAGGGGAAAAGTTTTCAAAATTAAGCAGTAGATTTGTTTTTTTTTAAAATTCGACCCCTTAAAAAACCCCAATTTCATATCGATTAGATTAAACCCGTGTTTACGGAGCTTAATTCTTTTGTCTTGGGAGGGTTTGTTTTTTTGGGTTTAATATTTTAATGCCAAGTTTGGATATAGAGGGTTTTCAACCCACTTGAAATTAAACCAAACATTCCCTTAAAATTTAAAAATTGGGGGTTCCTTTAGAAAGTGAAAATTTCCAAATTTTTATTTTAGTTTGGGGCAGTTAATGAGTAGGGCTGGAGTGAGTTCCTAATCTTGATCAGGATATTATTTCTTTCGCTGACACATTTTTTTTGTCAGTAATTTAATGAGATTAAATTTCCCCTTTAGTGGATTTTAAGTTTTAAAATTGTTAAAAATTTAATCTGTTTTTAAAATTCTCTTTTTCCCAAATATGTTGATTATATCTTTCCCTAGTTTACTCACTGGCCCCATCACCCTAGTTATTCTGTTTTGTGGGGGATATTAGCAAAAACATAAGTTAAAAGGGATTTCTATTCGTATTTGGTTAAAAATGGGGACCTCATGAGATGATCCTGACCACCTGAGGAACGTTCTCAACAACCCATTTTTTTCCAAAACGTCATATAAAGAGGAAAGTTATATTTATTGCCAATTAAACTCCCTTTCATGGCCATTAAGAAGTCGCTAAGACGTATAATAAGATATTGAACCAATCTTGGTGGTTGAAAATTAAATGTTTGTTTCTAAATAGTGTAAATCTCGTTTCAACTGACGATGATAGAAGACCAATCAGAAGATACCAAAGGCTCATTTGCAAACAATTCCTGAATTTACGGACCATTTAGTAGAATAATAGTAGATTGTGTTGTTCCTTTTTTGAAGGCCTGGTCAATAATTGTTAAAGGTAATGTGTGCATCCATAAGATTTCTAGATAAATTTCAGGAATATTAAAACCAAAGCCATGCTAAATACTTTGGAGAAGTATTTTTATACGTTCACAGTTACCAAGTCTGCCATATCTGATTAAGGATCCAATTTTATGTCAGGAATTTTCAGCAGCTTTTGCATGAACTAGGTACCCAACAATTTAAATTGCCTGCCTAATATCCGTAGAGGCAAGGAGCTTTGAAAAGATTTCGTCAAACCTTGACTAATATTATTCGTACATGTTGCTTTGAAACAGAGAATTATTAGTATGAAGGTGTTCATTTGTTGTTGGTTTCTGTAAAGGGATCAGTTCAAGAGTCATTAGGTTTATTCCGTTTTAGCTAGTTTTGGATATACTGTCAGTGGACCATTGAAGTTTTTAAAAGAGAAACTTCCTTCAGATAAAGTTCCAGGAATTACCCTTCTTGAGTATGTCTCTGATTTAAAATATAATTTGTCAAAGACTTGTGAAATAGCAAGACATGTGAAGTAATTATTGTCAATTGTATAAGTATATTGGTCCCTATAGAATGGACAAGAAAGTAAATAACTTAAATTACATCATTAGCTTTCCTGGACGGAGAAAACTGACTAACGTTGCCACTTAAATATGTGAAAGGGTTATTTGATCGAAACAGATCTGTGAATGTTTCAATCAATTTAGATAACTTGTTCCACAGTCAAGATTTAGAGGATGGCGTGAAATTGGGCTATAGTGACTTTGGTGTATCCAATCTTTGAAATTCTGAAAAATGGACTTTCTGTACCAGAAGCATTTGCACCTGTTGCCAAAAGAGAATAATGATAAGACAGGAATGTTGTCTCTAATCCTGGCTCCGCAACATTTTGAAATGTGTGTTGTTCAGCTCTTTCAATGTGTTTAATTATTACAGTTCCTTACGATCATTAACAGGATGAGAAACAACACCCTCATAAATTGTTTAGATTGATGGGATGTTGCATGACTGTGATGTTGCAGGAATGTAACCTTGACATCAGTTATATCAAATAAAAACCTGAATTTGAACTCATATTTACGTTAATACGTGATACTATATATAAGTTGAATAATTTAATAGCTGTATTCCCATTCAATATTAATTATCTTAGACTAATATATGAAGCAACTATTTTATTATATTTTTTTATCTTTATGAAGGCAGATGTTATATCCTCATATTGTGTGTGTCAACCTGTAATATTAGATATGGTAAAATTTCATTTAATTCATCGCATGTTAAACAGTAAGTTTCTTTATAGCCGTGGGTTTGTAGTTTAAGATGAGATCATTTTATTAAACACGTTGCATAGTTCCAAGACAGATATCAACATGTGGATAAAATTTTAAACTCAGGACTCTTTTAGAACAACAAGGCTGAGACAATTTCTGATTCCTAAGCTCCTGAATTATCTTCTATTCTTGAAAAAGGTTGATTGATCTACAATCTATAATTGACTCACATCCGTTATTATTACGTCTTAGATTTTACGTAAATGATGATTTACCGAAAATTGATTATTCCTAGCATAAGCTCAGTTAAATATTTTCGGTTAGTTCAGTTCATTTTAGCGGAAGTAATTTTTTAGTTCAATTGCTCATTGTAATTACAAAGGCATTGACTTTAAAATTTAATTGCTGTTTCGGAATTACTGTGAATCAATCTAAGACATATTGGATAATATCAATGCGACTAAAAGAAGACTACGTGCAGATCACATTTTCATTTGAAATAGAGTTAGTATTCTTTTGATTTACCGGATACTTATGGACTTGTAATTCGACATTAGTGATTCATTCACCATGTTATTATATTAAATTTTCTCTTTGTATTTTAAGGAAATACATTATTTGTGACATTGTATGAAAAAGGTTGGGTTTCGCTAGTTTCTTTTTTTAGAATAAGGCCATATATTCGCAAGATTTGTTTCATACAATTTAATGAAACCCGAGAAAACAGCATTTTACCCATTGTTCAGTAAATCAAAAAATTTTGATGGAGACTGTGCAAATCCACACAAGGATTGTGAGTTACTTTGTCGAAGATTCAGCATTATGTCTAATAACTGATGAGCTATTACTTGCAGTTGTTTTTCGAAAATGCTAGAAATATTGTACTCAAAAAATATGGTTTAGACCCAATCTATAATGACTGTGATTCGTTCCTAAAAATAGCAGAAGCTAAAGCAGAGTCATTAACTGATATCGATATCCATTCATTTATGAAAGATGTTTAACATCAGCATATTGTTGCTTTCTAAAGGATTTTCTAAATTCCACAATCCATTTGACAGTGGACAGTTTACAGCAGTTCATAAATTCTAATTTAAATTGATGCTGAATCGACCAGTATGTCACTAAGTAAGCTTTTATAGTTTCAAGTATAATTGCTTACACATATAATTTTATTATTTGCATAAAAGAGACTTATATGGCAAAAATGTCAAATTGTTATATTGTGATTCATAAACCAACATATCTGTATCAGTAAATAATATCTTAATCAATGGCCCATTTGTTTTAAACAATGTTATCATGAAAATCGTACATGAGCCAGTTTGACAAATCCAACACAGATGTCCAAAATAAATTGGCTTACTAAGTTTCAAATTAGTTTTTCGGGCATTGTATCGCGATGAAATTTTCATTAAAAATAACAAAACTTTCATTTGATATAAGTTCATTTCTTCGATTACCATCGTTAACAAGTTGAATATTTACTCGTTTTCGAAAAATGCCATTGTTTTTCCAAAAACGGAGTTGTTCATGAGGTTAAAGAACTCTTTTTCAAATCGCTGCTTGTCCAGAAATATTTGATATAATATAACCTTTCATTCAATGTGATTGATTAAATTTTAGCAAGTGATGAATTTTTCTTAAAACAAGACCAGCATCTACCGCTTGCTTTAAAACCTTTCAATGCATAACATAATTACTCATATCAAGTAAATTTGCAACAAGTTTTTTTTCACAAACTTTGCCTCGGTGATGCGATTTCTTGTTGTTCTTGAGACCATAAACTATAATTTATTATCATCGATTTTGCAGAAAACGGATAAAAGTAAAGTAATTTATGTAACGTAATAGATGAATAAAGATCAACTTTAAAAAATGCGAAATGTTATCTGATATTTTTTTTCAGTTTCTGCTAAATATTGATCTTGTGTAATCCAGTGAAATCCACTCTATGATATAGGTTCTGACATTGCGATGTCACATAAATAATTCGCGTGGAAATAGATAATAAACTTTCTTAGATTATGTACTTGTTAATTGCCTTGAAACACTTTTTCACAATAACACTAATACCTCCTCGCGATCGTATACATTTTCAATATAGTCAAACATGTTGATATCCGTTAACAATTCCAACTCGATATTGCTAAACGTTAACAATGCATCCCAACATAACCCAGGACAAGAGTAAAACCAGCAAAGATCTAATTAGTAATTGTTATAATTTACTCGACGAAAGCTTTCAAATACGTCTTCCAACAATAACAGTTCAGTTTTCAAGTACAAGTCATAATACTCGCCAAATATTTAGCAATCGAAAATTCTTTCCAAATATGTTGTGCGTATTCGTACTCTTCATTATTTGTATTTTGATTTTTCAGTTGCGAATAAATACAAATTTTTTATTGTGAGTAACGATGTTGCATCAAATGTACTCAAATCATCGAGGGACTCGTACAGAAAAACTCCTTTTTTGTTAACAGATTTGAGTTATCCTTAAAACAATCTTTTTGCTTATAAAAATCATCAACATCTTTGACAACGTTGTTTACTAGCAGTAAATCTAAAAAAACTGAACTAAACTGTAACGCAATTTACCTAACGTCACCAACATATGTTTTTCAAAGTTGTTTTGGATACATTTGATCACGTTATCAAGCTTTAAACGATTTTTATATCAGATTACCAAACATTTATTCGATAATATGGCTATCATACCCTCTTAAATTGTGGAAAAAAACTGGAATAAGGTCTGGACCATGAAAGTTTAGATTACATTTATCATGTGGTGCCCCATAATATTTTCTGTTAAATGGCAATAGTCGTGTAGACAATCTTGAACTTGTTACATCAAAAGAAAATACAAAACGAGGACACGGTGTTGGTAACATTTTTAGATTTCCGGCTAAACCTATAATCCTGGTAATTACTAAAACGGAGGATGAACTGAAATTTCTTCCGTTAGGTATTTTAAAGTAGTTCCATGATCCGTTAAGAGATCCGCTGATGGCCTTACAATCTTGGTAACTTCACAATCAACTTTGAAAAATAGCCTTCTTTTACGATGAAATCATCAAAGATTATCTACTATAATACTTTCTCTAGTTCACCTTCGTCACTAGGGGTATCGCACCATAACATGATATATTCAGCATTATAAGTCACACTGATATTTTTTTCAACGAGTAATCATTTTTTTTCATAGTTTGTTAACAAAATTTTATGAAATCCAATTAATACCAAAAATAGATTAACTGAAATTGGTTTCGCCAGCCAATACCTTTTACGGCTTCTTTTAAGGCGCTAAGGTTATATCTTAACACGCTCGATAGATATTTTTTCAATTTGGAAATAAATTAAAGTTATATAAAATTATATGATGTGCCTGTTAGAAAGATTAAAGTACATTTTTGATACACCATTAGAGTTATTAGATGCCAACGATGAAATCTTCAATGATAAAATCATCAACGACGGCTATGCCATTGATAATAATAATATTGAAAACGAAACCGAAGACGCCACAACAGCATTCTGCAACAATAAAAATTGTAGAAAAATAACAACTGGTTGGTATAATGTAAAATATTGCATAACAAAGATAATTTTAATAGTTTTGTAGTAGACGAAAATTATTTATTTTGAAGGTTGATAAAACCGTTCTAAATATAAAATTTTCCCATCGACAGAAAAAACATAAAATTTGATTTTTTTTTATAAAGATATTTTGTTAATGACAATCTCTGATTATCGCTTGCTATATTTAACATTGTTGTGTAAACCTGCACAATGTAAATCTGTTTTACACAATTACAAAGTCCTTTATAAAAATGTTATTTCCTAGCACTAATCGAACGAGTTGGTATCCAGCTATTGAATTTATCTCTATATCCACGCTATTTAACTAAACTTTGATCACAACACTTATTTATTACTTGTTCGATAACAAGAATATTTTGTTTGGCTTTTAGTAGTTCTTATTCGTACAAACTACCAATAATTGGTTCGTCTACTAAATGTTTTAATGTGTATGTCGCATATATCGATGTTAGAACCTTATAAATGAGAAATACTTCTTCACTCCAGTTTGGAGTAAATCCTTTTTAAATTTTTTTTATAATGAAAATCTAATAACGAACAATACATTTTATGCCTCTGGTGCATGTTTTCTTTCGACCTTTGCTGCATCATTTGGTGACACTGATAGATCTTTGTTTTGATTTATTGTATTTTAAACGATTTGTTGAAGATTATCATTGTACCTGTTAATGATTTTAGCTGACAAATTTTTATGTATCAACTCGTTAAGTGTACGATTGAATCTTTCAACGATGACATATTTAACGATGACACTTTTTCCTTCTTTTACTGTAAAATATTTGTCATATTGTTGTAAAAGCTTCTCAACTATTTGTTAAAAATCTCTGCTCCATTATCAACCCAAATCTTATTAGGCTTTCTTTCAGTGCTTGTGATAATATGCGATAGCGCAATGGCTATCGATGTTACTGTTTTATCAGTAATAAGTACACTAATCACGTATTTACATAAACATTTCTACAACGTCAAATACAAATTTATAACCACTGTTTGAGTGATAAAGATTTGACATATCAAATAAACCTATCGCACAAATATCTTCAACGGTGTTTGCGACAACTTTACGTAAAGTTATTTTTTCTTCAGGTTTGTTTAGCTCTGTTACGAGTAATCTCATGTCATCATATAATTCTTCACCTTGACCGAGTTTATACTTTGTTTAAATTATTCCTTGAACTAATCCTATATCGAATTGTTCTAGTAGATTAGTTGATTTCATATTTTTTATGTTCATCTATCAATATCTTGTCACAACTTTGTCTAAATTGTTCTATACCAGGACCTACAACGTCTCGGTAGCAAATATCAGGACGCATTACATTTGCATCAACGCCATTATACGGCTCTTGTCCTGGTAATGGATTATCGTTTGCATCTTGTTGCTCGTGAAGTGGATTATACGGACCAGTGTATTTATATCCTGGTATTGTTCAATCACCTATGGTTTTGGTAACTTACCAATAACTTTATTAGTATCAATTCCAGATCAAATTATTCTCTACAATCACAGAGTTGGCAATACGTAGTAGTTTTATCTTGTTCGTAACAAATATCTTTATCGCAACCACAATTATAACTTTGTTTTCTATTGGATCTACTTTGTAGTTTCATTAATATTTTAATCATCAACTAAAATAACTGTAGTTAACGGCACATCCACAAATTTCAGATAACGTCGCTGATAGCTTTGCCTTTGTTGATGAAATAAATGCACATTGTATTCTAACAAAAGCTGTACAATTATCATTTAACATCGTTGAAGTGTTGTATGTTTTTTCTTCTATTTTTCGTCCGAGCTAGGCTTTTTTAATTTTACATTTGAGGCAGTACGTCATCTAATTTTTTGGCAATGGTGACGTTTAATCCATTGTTTGCTATATTCGACTGCTACACAAAATTTACTGACTATGATTTATTGAAGTGTCATAGTTGGTTTTACACGGATATCTATCAAATTGTAATATAAAAGTAAAAAATGTTTAGCGTCGACGGATTTTCCTTTTAACGACGACACTTATTTTATAAACCTTACAGAATAATGACCACAAGTTGATGTTCCAACAGGCTGTAGTTGATGAATCGAATAATTAATTTGTTAAACTTTTAAAAATATTTCTTTTTAAGATCATTAGCAGCAAGTCAAAATGAATCAAAGTAATTGTTATCGTGTAATACAACCCAATGTGTACTAGAACCATCGTTTAAGATTTTTATGTTTATTATTCACGATCCAACTGCTGGTACGTCAGCAAGTTCATCTTTGGAAAATAAACCATTCAATTTTCTGTTGTTGGCATCTTTGTTGCTCGTTTGTGTCTCATTTCATGTATATCAAAATTGCTTCACGGTTATACCGGCTCCTGGTTCCCGGGAATTTCAATCCACGTTCTATCCCTAATAGATTTGATAGTCGATTTCCAGCTACTCCCGCTGACGGAAGCATTAGAAAACTCTATAGCTGGCAATGTGTTATTAGACCTTTTTAGTTGGCATTATGTTGTTACTGTTACATAAAAGTTCATTTCACGACTGTGTTGTCAACGATAGATCTGTTTTATACCATTTCCTAGTGATTTCTTTTACGTTGATCCTTTTAGTGCTCTCGTTGCCGTTGTAACCCTCATGATCCTAATACCTTAAAAATGTTTGGAATAATAGTACTAGCGAACGTTTAAAGTGCTGATCCAAACAATTCACCATGCTTCAACATAGCTGTTGTTTGGGCACCCAACATTTTTATAGCGATGATTTTCCTGCTACAGTTTTTATAAAAGCAAGTTTATTAATTTGCTATTGTGTTAATTTTGCTTTGACAGTTGTTGTCGACGACATCAACGTCCGATTTATCATCAAAGAAAGGGAACGATGTTTAGAAACCGACGCTGATAATTTTTGAACTTTTCCTTTTATTACGTACATTTCTCTCGCTGTGTACTTGGTTTTCATTGCTGCGCGAAATTTATAATACCAATATTGCTAGATTAAACTTGTCCAGTCATTTTTGTCTCGCAACTGCATCAATTGTAAAGTATCTATCGCTGTCAACTAACGAGTATGCGTAATACTTATCTTCTGGATCTAATGCTGCAAAAAGCGTTCAAGAAACGTCAATATCATCTGTGGATCCAATAGATCGTTCGGAAAGTTTTGATACATCGAAGTGAAATGTTGGGTAAAGTGTACGAAAATCTTCAATGGATATTTGACATCCACTATCAACGGCCTGGTATTTTTGTATTGCTTCCATAAGGTACATTTAAGCTCGTGTGACGTTTAAATTTCAGTCATTGCTAAAGTTACATTTGATTGCTCGTTCTGCGCACTGTTTTGACTTTATCCTGGAAAACAAAATTCTTCTAATATCATGTGTGGCATAAAACATATAATTGTTAAGTCCTTGGTTATTGGTATATTCTCTCGTTGAAGCACAATAAACAAATGTCGTGGTAATTGTTCATTTGGAGCTATTGTAACACGCCATGTGTGATCCGTTGTTTGAAGGATTGCTGTTTGATAAATATGATTTAGTTGAAAATGTATTTTTTATGTAGCAATAACAATAGATCGAGTTACATCCTCTTATCTGTTGATGGAGCAACTCGTGACATCCACAACGCTAATCTAGTAATAATAAACAGTGTATTATCTACTCTGGTGGCGTGCATTATACAATCGTTTTGTTATGCTCTAAAATAAGTCTATGTTTTATTCTCCGAGAAACTTTGTTGCAATCGCGACAAAATCCAAACTTTATACTTAACGGAAGTCATCATTATTTGAAGAGGCTGTGTGGCAAGTACGTTTCGTCTGGCAAATTCTTCATTATATTGCTGTCATCGCAATCTTGTGTCTGCTAATCGAATTGCATGTCACTATCCGCATTATTAGTGGTATTGGCCTTTAGATTATTATTATCTGGAGCAGGATCGCCATCATCGGTACGAAATTCTCTTGAAACAGATGACCCGTATGGGGTATTCTTAAACCACGTCATGTTTGTTGCAAATGATATATAATGACCTTAGCTAAACGAAATTATGTTTAGTATTGTACTTGCCAACGGCAAATGCATTGAAATATATTCTATGTTTTGGCTTCCTAGCTGGTATCGTGAGCTTCTAAATAAACTCCAACCGTTATTTACTAGCAAAATTTCTGTACCAGCTACAATAACACCACCAACTGCTCTCATTGTTGTACCATATACTTCTAATATCTCTTTTTTGGCAACAGAAACGCAACCTCGTCTCGGGTACTAAAAGTTCTAACTACAATTTATTAGATTCGTTCGAATTTTCGTCAAGATATTCGACGTATTCGAATTGGATTACAGCATTATCAATATCAGATTATATGGCAGCAAGAGAAAACTTAAATTCTTTTCTTTCTGCAAGATCACATAATATTTCTTCTCTACTTGATGATAACAAATTGTTTGTTGCTATCATAGATTGTCTTGTTTACTTCATTGGATCAATATCAATTATTGCCTGCTTTATTTCAATTTCGGATGATTGCGTCGTGCCACCGTCGGTGTTGTTGGTGTCGAGCCGTTTATGTCGGATTTGATTTTATCAGCTGTTATTTGACCAACTGTGGTTCCACCCGCTTCTGTAGCTCCAATAGCAAAAGCTTTGCTGGCATGCATTGCGAATGGTGCTACTTTACGATCTAGTATTGGTCTATTTTCAACGATTTTTGTAAATATATTTCCAAAAGCCACCTATGATTTTTCTTTAATAAATTTTCCGTCTCATCTTGTTATTGTTATTAGGCTTATAAAAAGTATATTGTTGATGATGTTCGTCATTGACTCGCGTATGTGTAATTACTAAGTAACAAATTTCGTTCTTTAGATAAATTTGTAGACCATATTGATCTGTTAGTTGTTTCATTATGTATGCTGTTTGGTTTTCAAGATTATATTAACTGCCTATGAATAATTTGCATCAGAGATCCTGAAGGAATATCTGGTAAAAAAAACTGTATATGGTTTGACCTTGGCTTCCTGCTTCGATATAGCAATTTATAGAATTGTGTTTACGTCGGTTATATTGACAGGGAAATCTCCATCGTATGATATACTTTTTTGTAACACCACCATATTGTCGATGATAAATTCAAAACAATGATGCAATACTAGTATTTGATAAAAAAAATCGATCAAACATTTGTTTCTAAATATTATTCGAGCTCGTAGTGTACTCAAAATTATATGAGAAAGCTGAACCACTGATTTTCGTTATTAGTTCTCTTATCGTCTTATTTAGATCAGTTACATTGCAAGCGCCTTGTGGTATTTTAACTGAAATCCATGCGTAAGATATAGTCTCTGGATTAAATGTAAAGTCATCGTTGATATTTGTTTTAACAATCGCCATAGAATGCCATATCGTTGCTGAAATTAAGCCAGTTTTGTACTGTTTGTTAGGGTCTAACTGTTGGTGGATTGTAGTGAATTGAAAGGTTTGTGCTGTCGCTGGTTATTTGTGACGAATCAAACAAAGACGTCGTTGATTTTATCGTCATTGTCTTTATTATTAACATTGTTTCACTATTTTATATCAAATTATCTTTTTAATATCGTTTATTATATCAATGTTGTTAGATATTTTAAGCGATAAAATCGCAGTGTAAAATTTTATACTCGGCTGACAATAGTAACCCATTTGATAGAGTATGATCTAGTATATCAACGATGTCGCTGTTGATTTCGTTACTTCCATTTCCAGCTTCATTTAATGATATCAAATTATCAAATCAGCTTTCCAAAGTTTTGGCATACCATTTTGGTATTGTTTCATATTGTTCCGCTGTTTTTGTAATAATTCCATCTTTGATTTAATCTTGTAGATACACAAATCTTTTACTAGGAGTATTATTATCAGCCTTTTAATTTCTTCTTCGGCATCCTCTTGTTATTTTGTTATATTGACCACAATTATGAGGAATTGTTTTGTAATCTTCGGCCCACCCGGTTTTAATGTTATAAATTTTATCAAATTTATTTAAATGTTTATTAGTAAATTCATTGAATTTGCAATTATCCATTTTTGACATAAATTGTTTTGTGTGTCATTCTCTCAGGCATGCTATATGAAACACTCTCTTGTAATACTTTTTGTTGTTTGGCTAATTCTTTTTGGGTTTTTTTGCTACATCTCCTATTAACCTATTAACCTTTTTATCCCAGCTTGATTAATTGCAATTACCGCTATTGTTCGCTGTACCTCAAGAGGATTAGACAATCAATAAATCAATACATCAATCCATCAATCACTTCATCGATCAATCGATCGATCGATCGATCAATCAATCGATCCATCAAACAATCAATCACTCAATCACTCAATCACTCAATCTATCTATCTATCTATCTATCTATCTATCTATCTATCTATCTATCTATCTATCTATCTATCTATCTATCTATCTGTCTGTCTGTCTGTCTGTCTATCTATCTATCTATCTATCTATCTATCTATCTATCTATCTATCTATCTATCTATCTATCTATCTATCTATCTGTCTGTCTGTCTGTCTGTCTGTCTGTCGGTCGGTCGGTCTATCTATCTATCTATCTATCAGTCTGTCTGTCTGTCTGTCGGTCGGTCTATCTATCTATCTATCTATCTATCTGTCTATCTATCTATCTATCTATCTATCTATCTATCTATCTATCTATCTATCTATCTATCTATCTATCTATCTATCTATCTATCTATCTATCTATTATCTGTCTATATATCTATCTATTTTTGTAGTTGCTTATGCTATTATTTGGCAGCTTCTGGTACTCGAACATTTTACGTTGGATCAAGTAAGCTTGGTACTCTGGTTTATTTTTGGAATGAAAGATAAATTTAAGGAATACGTAAATGATCCAACAAAAACATATGGCGTTGCGTATGAAACATGTTGAAATCTTATAGCTTTGTTAATGAAAGATAAAGTATTAAAAGATTAAAGGTAAAAAATACTTCATCAAATATTTAGTTAAAATACCGAGATTTTATAGCCTAGTTATGAGTCCCGTGAGCTTTTAGATTCTCTAGTAGGTACTGCAGTCTTCGAAATCAAGTAAAACGATATGTAAATCAATTCTATAATGAAGAAATAAATAATCGACGTCAATGATATCTTCATCGACATTCCAAAACAAGATGCTGATACGTTAATGCGGTATTAAAAATTGTATCAGAAAAAAATGTGGTTCATAAAAGATGTTATGGGTATTATAGTTGAGTATTGAATATTACGTCCTATCTACCGCTGGCTTTGGCTACTACTGGTGTAGTTTCAAATTGAGCATCATTAAATCTGTTCCTGGTAATAATATCAAGTGTCGGTTTCTCTATAACAGTGATGTTTGAAAAAAATCGAACGGATGCTTCATATAAAATGTACTTGTAAAAATGAGAAAATAACTTATAAAAATAACTCGATCAAATACTATCATATTTGAGAGGAGTTAAGTATGATATTGATGATATAATACGTGAGGTTTGGATTGTTGATGGTATGTTAACTGACGTTTTGCCGATGAGAGTTAGCGAGAACTAAAACGATTATGATAAAAAGGCATGGTAATGATGTAAAATAATTTTATGAAATATTTTTAATCTCAACCTATGGGCAGCAATCAAACATAAATGATCCTGAAGTGCAGATCAGTTTGGCGAAATCGATCTAGACGTGATAATGATTGTGTGATCGCTGTGATGACTGCGATGTATCGTTGATTAGTGGCTCGCTGGGGGGTATGGTTCGAAATTAGAGAAAGTGATGTTGAGCCAGAAAATCCACTAACTATTACTACTACAGGTTTTTGATCTCCAAGACTTTCGGAATCTTACAAAACCCTCGCCCAATAAACAAAATATACGAAATGGATTTTGTTGTCGGATACCTTGCCATTGATTGGGTGGCCTACTATTATTTCTAGGTGACAAACTCGGATATTTGTTAGAGTTGCAAATTAGAGTAAATCGTTGGCCTACCAACAAATGTCAAAAATGCAAATAAATTGTTTTAGCTATTGGCAATTTAGTATAGTCTGTGTAGTCGCATCTAGTCTCAAAATATATTAGCTCAAGAATCACGCCATGTGGAAAATTTCCAAAACGGTAGAGCGAAACATCGCCGTTAACCGATGATGTTAAAATCCAAAATGAGGAGCACTAAGACCACATATTGTTTGGCATATGATATAAATACAACTATGCGAGTTGATCTATCTGAATCCGTACAATGATCGTCTTTATATGTTTGTTATAGGAAAATGGGTATTCTAAGAATTTCATGCCTTATCTTAGTTGATATGAGTTGGGAGAATCTGTTTGAAATCACCGACCTTAGATAATTTACCGTATGATAAAAACTTGAGTGTGTTTTGACTAAAATTAACGTTGTTAAGACATGAAGTGAGATTTAATATATGCTAAATTATTGAATGTGTGTATTGACTGAAGCTAGTGTAGTTAAGCCATGCAATAAATCTCATTCATTCATTTGTGCAATTGAGGCCGGCTGTAATGTCCCGTAGGATGATAATATGGGTCAGGTTGAAATCCTTTAAGAAGTACATTAATCTTATGAAACTAGATTTGTTTATGGTCTGCCATGTTTAGCTTGACCAGATAGCCTTTGGCATCTGTTTGAGTTCCGATAGAACTATGTGTTGCATAACGAGAGGGGAGGGATGATCTATTCCCAGTATCTGACAGAAAAGTTAGGTTGCCTATCTCTCTCTATCTATCTATCTATCTATCTATCTATCTATCTATCTATCTATCTATCTATCTATCTATCTATCTATCTATCTATCTATCTATCTATCTATCTATCTATCTATCTATCTATCTATCTATCTCATTTTCGTTTTGAAAGTGGAAACGTATTCACGGAACGTATCCATGGAACTTATCCAAGTAACTACGTATCATGCACTTACGTATCCACCTACCCACATAAAATTTGGGGGCCGAAAGAGGCAATATAGAATTTGAAGAAGAGGGGAGTGATGATCTATTCCCAGTAGGATATCTGACAGAAAATTTAGGTTGCCTCTCTCTTTCTTTGTTTCTTTTTGAAAGGGGAAACGTATTTACGGAACGTATCCATGGAACTTATCCAAGTAACTACGTACCATGCACTTACGTACCTACATAAAATATGGGGGCCGAAAGAGGCTAAACAATAGAGAATTTGAAGAAGAGAAAATAAAGCGGAAAGAACCAAAAACGATAGCCACTGTGACTTGGAATGAATCTGAACTAGCAGGTTATGAAGTTGTACAAGGTAAGGACATCGATTGTTCACCGGATTTTATGATGAACTAATTATATCTTTTAAAACAGATCGGATATTTATATATGTATATATGTGTTTGAAATTCTGTGAATGATTTATTTAAAAAAGAAGTGTATCTTCATAATGTAATTCATTATTACGGTTGTTTATGTAAATGTTTTATATACCTGCTCATATTTCAATTTATTCTACCATTAATTTTCACACTTTATATTAATATTTATTTGATTCGGGGAATTACATCAAAATCGACGACCCTCTAGATAGCGATAACCTAATAAAGTGGACACCTTGTAAGAAAGTAGAAATCCTTTAATCAATTCCACTCAATCCACCTCCAACAAAGTTGGAGCGTACCCGTTGCATAGGACAAGCTAGTTTTCTCCAAATGCTTGAATGAGAAGAGGCTAAACGTTAGATGATCAATGTTGATAGGCACCACTGAACCCTTGAAGCCATATTATTAGGAAGTTACAAGTGATCTGATTCGAACTCGTCTTTTTCATGAATGTTGGTGCAACGGTCTTTCTAACATATGCGTTGACTCTATTCTACAACTGTACAAAGTCGGCCAGTTACCGCCGGTTCATGATTCGACCCGTTTCTGGTAAAAGCCAATGCAGCACTTCGGGTGAGATAAATGAAAAATGAATGGTACTCGAGAATTATATTTAATGTTTCTTCATCCAGCTGAAATGCTGGATCTGGTTGCAAAATCTGCTTTCTGCGTCATGTTTGAACTGGTGCTCGCTGTCTTTAGTACAAGCGTTTATTTAAGAGACATTGTTTAATATAGCTCTTTGAATGCATCATATTCACTCTGTCTTATCTATCTTCTACTGAGCAGCTTGCTCAAACTTATTATCACACACAAAACTCCGTGATTAAACTTTTCTACACATAATCTGTACATAAAGATGTATTATATGCCACTTAGTTCACGTGTATACAGTACCTCACATAATCTATAATATCAGCAGCTTACAAAGCAATAAAACCAATTGCTTTCTTGAATTTTACCGTTAGATTTTAAGTTATGTATAAAACATTGTTACCCCACAACCAATTTTCAATATTCATCCTTTACTAAACTTTGGAGCATTACAATGTCAGTATCTATTAAGTCATTTTCCCTGCACACCATTCACATTCCTTGTTTTAGCCATTTTAAGTTGTTTGTTATTTCATCTGTATTTAAAGCAACAATAGATGTGATGGTAAACTGTGCAAAAATTATTTTTAAAACCAACAGTCAATTGGGATGGAGCAAGACAGGAGGGTGATAAATCCAAAGAATTAGTAATGTGGGCAATACTCTAAAAATAAAATTTCGCATCTCTTATAATATTATCTTCATCAACATCAGCAAAAGCTACAACTACAACAACTATAAATGTATACAACAGATAGTAATCCCTTTGATTCAAATGAAAGAGTGTTGTAAGGTCTTCTAAAAATGCGATTAAAACAGACTGTATTCATATGGACTACATTAAAAGCTAAATATTTTCGATATTTATCCATACAGTGATGGAAAAGTGAAATAATTGCGAAGCGCTAAGACTTTTCACACGAGACAGAAAATGGAACCTGATCCTTGGTTTTATGATTTTAATAAAAGGAATTATATGGGAAAGATACTAATACTCATAAATCAAACTCAAATAGCTCAACTGGATATGCATGAAGCATATAAATGATCCATC
>JAEAOA010000957.1:0-360000 GCA_016746295.1 Potamilus streckersoni | reverse complement strand
ATTATTTTAGTTATATTATATCTTAAGTTTAGATAAAATTTTATGTTACTCATATTTTTTATGATATTTTTTTTCATACTTGCTAACCCTCATTGATAGAATGTCTGTTAACATATTGTAAATATTACGAAATCACGTAATAAATCATCATATTATATTTAACTCCTCGTAGGTAAGACCGGATGTGATCACGTAGTTGCTTGTAAGTTTTAATTGATGTTAACAACCGTGCTTCTTATCAAAGTCTTGGTTCTACTTTTTTACACGCCACTGTAAGTGAAACACCAATACCAGATATAATTAACAAAAAGGGATTTAATGATACCCCACTTGAAATTATACCTACCAGAACTAGTCATTAACAAGGGTAGATAAGATATTACTCGAAGGATCTTGTTGTAGTATTTGTAACATTTTTTCACACACCAAAGTTTTCTATGATAATATTTATAATATTGTATTAATGCGTCTACATCTTGTTTTGGAATATCTTTTGAAATATGATTGAATCAACTATACTTCTTTTCATTATAATATTAGTTCACATAGTCCTATGTTTGGTTAATCCATAATAAGAGCTGGTTGTTCAGCTATAAATTCCAACACCAGAGAAAAATTGTAATTGTTAAAGTTTTATCAACTGGTTCAAGTACAAATTCTTCTTCAGAATTTTTGTTTATTATTACAGATAATACTCCCCGTTGGTCATCATTTTTGGGTGAAAAAATAGTATTTGGGTAGATATTTTAAAAAATTTTTCCTGCTAAGCATGACAATTTTATACACCCGGTTTAAATTTTTGCAATTATTTTATAGAAATTTTTTTTTGGTGTTTCCCCCCAGGTTTAAACCCGTATCCAAAAGTATACACAATTTTTTTTAAATTTTTTTTGTGAGGAATTTTTTTAACCCTACTGTTTTTCCAAAAAAATATTTGGAATTCCATAATTAAAATCATTTTAGTTTTTTTGTTAAAAAATCATTAAATTTTTTGTTGATATTTGCGAGTGTAAAAGCCCCCCAATTTTATGGGTTTTCCAAAAAAAAATTTATCTCTTTAAATTTTTTTTTTTTGCTTTGCGAAAATTTTTAAAAAGTGTTCACGTGACTGGTTTTAAAAACGTTTTGGCGCTTTTGAAAAACATTAGTAAAATTTAAGCGTCCCCATTGACATATTTTTTGTGAAAAGCCCTTCCCCCTTTCCTTTAGTTGGGTTTCCAAGATCCCGTAATCTTATTTTGTTTCCTAACAATATTCCCACTAAATTTCATCACCATTTTTTTTTTTTTTTAAAAAAAATCTTTAATGACCCACCGGGGAAACTTGTTTATTACCTAGTTGTTAAAAAATTTTAAAGATATTATTTTGAATCGCCAAACCGTATTTTGTTTCCCCTTTCATTGAAGTTTTTCTTATCGTCTTTAATTTGTCCTTCTTTGTTTGGGGAAAATGGGAAAAATTCATCTGGATCAAAGCTGGGAAGATTTAGTAAATTTTTTGGAAATTTTATTTTGAGCCCATCAAGGTTGCATATTTGATAAGTCACCTTTAAAAGTTTTGTGGGGTTTAAAATTTTTAATTTGTGTTCCAAATTTTTTTATAGTTGCTCTTTTTTTACTATCCTTAATAAAATTTTCAACACTTGTTTAAAATTATTTCAAAATGGCAAAAATTTGTCGATTCCCAAAATTTTTATAAGGGGGAGGGCTAGTGAAACATAAAAATAACAATGAACTTCCCGATTGTATTATCTTATTGTTGGGGAAAGGATGGGGGAAAAAAAATTTGCTTTTTGAACTTGCCCTTTTGGTTATAATTTTAACTTCGATGGGTTTATTTTACACAAAACAAAACCAAAAGCAGATAAAATATGAGTTATTAAGGGTGTATAAAAAACAAGTTCTTTTTGATCTTAAGTTGGGGAAAATTTTTTTTTTTAAAATTTGGCAGCCTGAAGTTTTATTCCAGGTTTTTTCAACTTGTTTCAGATGAACATAAGTTGTAGTTTTTTATGATATTCCCCCAAAACAAAAGGAGATGAAAAAAAAAAAAGATCATATTTTTTACTGTCCGTCAAACAGTGTAATTTTGTTTATCTCGCTTTAAGGTTTTTTTAATGTTGACGGTTTTTTTAGGCGGGAAATACGGGTTTTTTTTATTTTATTTTCCCGGGGTTGGATAAAAAGTTTTAGTTAGAAAATATTTTCAAGGAAACAATTTCGGTGGGGTGGGCAAAAGATAAGTGTATTGAACTTTACCCTAATGCTACAAAAGAAAAAATACAAAAATTTTTTTTGTTTTATAAATTTTCAAATGTTCCCAAATAAAAAGTTTGTGTTGTATTAACAGTTAAATTACGTAAAACGTTTCAATTTTATAAAATTTTAAAATTATAATAATGGACAAACGAGCAAGGGTAAACAACCATTGAAGACTAAAAAAAATTGCCAATTCAGGCTTTACTTTAAACAAAAAAAATACAAGAAACACGAAGTGGGCAAGTAACTGCTACAGAAAACAACCCGTTAAAAATTTTTTGCCCCGGGTTTTCAAGCCCCTTTTAGGTTTTAAAAAAACCTGAAAAATAAAACCCCTGTCAGAAGAGAAACTTAAGCAACTACGGAAAAAGTTTGGTTGGAATTGTTAGAGGGGAAAAAAAGGGAGAGCTGCTGCAAAACTTGTTTTTCTAGATTGATGAAAAAAAGGAAAATGATTGAGGCACTTACCGCAAATTAGGGGATCCCGCGGTAGGGCAAGGGAGAAAAAAAGATCGAAATTTTAAAAAAATTTCCCCTGGAAATTAGCGGGAAAATTTGCAGAGTTAAAAAACGCAAAGGGAAAAACAAATTTTTAAACAAAAATTTTTTAGGAGAAAATAAAAAAAATTTAGAGAGGGCAACAAAGAGGGCGGGGATATTTCTGTAAAAATTTATGGAAATTTGGGGATCAAAGGGTTTTTTTTAAAAAGGCCCAAAAGATGAGGGTTAAAAAGGGAGTGGAAAATGTGATTTTTTTTAAAAAAAGAAAATATAAGGGGTTTTTGATGATATAAGCAAGTGGGGTGATGAGAATATCAAAACATTTAAACGATAAAATTGTTTTTAAAATTTTTGAGGAGCTGTGTAAAAATGGAAAATTTAAAAACGGTTACAGAATTTATAATATGATTCCACTTTATGAAAGAATGGGGGAAAAAGGGTTGGTCATTGGGTCTCCGTTTAAAAAAAACAAAAGAAAATAGTAGAGCAAAACCTTTTGGGGAAAGGGTGGGGTTTTTAAAAAGAAAATTTTATAAATCGATAAATTGGTGGAAAAAAAAAGAAAAAAAAAAAAACAGGAAATGGTTTTAAAAGTATTTTTTTCAAATACTGGGAAAAGTAGGTAGATTAATGTTATTAATATCATCAAAGGAAGTGGGGAAAGTTTGTGTTGGGAAATTTATAATGAAAAATTTATTGCCCTTTTTGATCATTAAGGGGTTTTTGGGTGAAATTTTTAACATCGGCGAATATGAAAAAATTTTTTACCCCGATTAATCGGGCGATTAAATTTTTTAAATTTTATTTTAAAAATTTTTAAGGGAAAGCAAACCCCCATTATTTTTTAAATTTTAGCGAGTCTACAAAGATAGCGAAAATTTTTTTTAGTAAATTTATTCCAAACCCTTTGAATAGATCCCGCAAAAAAAATATGAAATTTGGGTTTAATTTCTTGTACTTGCTGGAATTTCTATACCTAACGGAAAAATGATTTTTAAAGATGAAATGTATTTTACTATGATTCCCCAAAATCTCCAAAATCTTCAACAAAAAAAAAAAAAAAATTCCGCAAGGAGCTTTTTAAAAAATTGAAGATTAAAAAAAGAAAGATCAAAGAGTTTATACCAAAGCTAACGGTGGGTGATTAATTTTGGGGTTGCAGCAAATTATAAAAACCCTTTCGAATAGGGTTTAAATTTGAAAAAAAAAAAGCAATCCAAACTTGGAAACCCCGAGAAAAAAAGTATTGCCCAAAATGTTAGGATTTACTGAAAAAAAAATTACCCTGCATTTATCCCCGCCTTTACTATGACAGTGAAAAAGGGCCCGCCCAAATTATAACAGAAGGGAAAAAACTTTTATATTAGTAAAATTTGCTTTTCTGTTCTGGCTTTATACATCCCAAAAAGGGAGCAAAGGGGCCAAAAGTTTTACAGTTTTTTACCCGAATTTCCCCCCAGGTTTCTCATGCAAAAAACCACGAAATATTTTTTTATTATCCTTTTAAAAATTTAAAATCAAAAAATCAAGTATAAGGATGCAGTTTTACAGATAATCAGGGAAAAAAAAGTTACATGTTTGTTTAAAGAAAAATTTTAAAAATTATTTTTTTACTTTTTTCGCGAGCAAAAATAAAAAAATTTTGAAACATCAAATTTTAAAGGGAAAAAAGGGAAAAAAGTTTTTTCGAAGAAAAAAAAGTAGGAGGATTTTTTTGGGAAAAATTTTTTCACTAAAGTTTTAATTTAAAAAAATTTTAGGGCCCAGCGCGTAAAGTTGCCCAAATTTCTTTTTGACGCCGGGGGGTTTAAAGGTTTTGCAAATGGGGCTGGGATCGCCGTGGGGCTGCAGTGGGACAAAAAAAAAAACTAAAAAAATAAAAGGAGATTCCCCGACTGCTTTTGGAAAAAAAAACGCTACTCAGGGAAAACGCCCCCAACAAAAGAAAATCAAAAAGCTATGATAAAACAACAAAAAAATTATTAAACACCAAAGGGCGAGCAGATATACAAAAAATTAAAAATCCCAAGTAACAATGGCCCCAATAAAATTTTATATTAAATTTAAAAAAATTAAAAAAGTTTTAAAAAATTATTCGAGTTAACAGAAACTTAGACACGCCAAAGATGTTTAAGAATTCGGTTTGTTGAGTAGCTTGTGAAAATTTTTTCCCAACCAAATAAAACTGGGGATTAGAACCTTTAACACCAGAGCGAAGATTTTATTTTTTACTGCCAAAAATAAGGCTATGTTTGAAGTTCGTGGTCAGATTATGACCGTAGCAATCCCTGCTGCATTTGCCCGTTGGAGAAGAAGGGAGCTCTTTTAAAAAAAAAGGTTTGGGGTTTATTTTAAAAGTGCTAGATATTCCTGGTAATCAAACGTAGAAGTTAAATTTTGAGTCAATACAAATTGCAAGTACAATTTTAAATTTTTATTTTTGGGTTTTTTCCCCCGATTAAACCCAGATTTAAAATGCAACTAATATGATGGGGTTTTTTAAAAATACTGGAAGGGGGTTTGCTGAATCAAAAAGAATTTTTTTTAAAAAAAAGGCGTATAGTACATGGGTTTATTTTCTGATGCAAAGCTGTTAATTGTTTAGGGAAATTTTTCTCATTGCTAATTGGGAGACCCCGCTAGGTATTGTTTTCACCAGGTTTCAGCTGTAATGCAGACGTACAAAAAGGTTTTTTTACAGGTTTTTTAAAAATCTAAAAAATTAAACCCCAGGTTCCGCTGCAGCCCTTTTTGCGATGTTAAAAATTTTCTTCTTAACACACTTGATGTGGGAAATCCAGTTTTAACGAAAAGGGTTTTTCTTGGGGGAAAAAAACTTGCGGGAGGATCACGTCAAATTTTTTAAATGATGCTTCCCCCTAAGATGAAATTTTGGCTTTTTTTGCGATTATGATTAAATTTTTCGGGAGTTAAAAAAAATTTTCTTTATTTTAGATCGAGAGACCAAAAAAGATTTTCTTTTTTAGATTTTGGAGGGGTTGATGTACAGTTTTCATAAACAAACTTGCTTTTGGATGCCAGTATAAAAACCCTCAATCACTTTAAAAAGTTTAGAAAATAAATAACCCCGTTGAAAGCATACAAAAAGAATATTCCTTTTAAAAGCATAGGTATATAAAACAGCGGGTTTCCAAATTCCCACTGACTCCCCGTGGAGGGGGCCAACAAAAATTTAAGCGAAAAAACTGCCGGAAAAAATCTTTGCGTATTTCACCCAAAAAGCTCGCGAGGTAACCCAAAAACAAAATAATGCAGTATTTGGTCACTCTGATGTCAGGAAATATTTCGCTAGATTTTTAAATTTAAAGCCCAAAACCCCGAACGAGCTATCGGGTAATTTTGTGATGATGCTAATAAAATATTTTTTCGACCGTCCCTGTACCCCGCTTGAGCAATTTCAAAAATATAAAAATGTTGAAGATGGAAACCAAATATCGTAGAAGGTTTTCGTTTGCTTTATCCTTATTTCATTTTTATGTTAGTAAACATTAAAAGAGCAGCTGTAGGGCGGCCCCAGGGATATTGAAATTACCTGGGGGCACTTGGGGGGGTTCCGTAGCGCCCTTATTTCGTTAGCATTGGGGATTAGTGAAATTGATTTTTCACGGTAGATTCTATTGGAGGAAAAAAACGTTCAAATTTAATTTACAGTTGTTATATAAAATGGCAAAAATATATTGTAAAAGAAGGTATTTGGGCTGTGGGCCCAAATTAAAAAAATTTGTTTGTGCTACTGCAAAAACGAGAACAGGTTTCATTAAAAATTTAATCCTAATTTTTGATGGTGTTTTTTAAAAAAAATTAATGCTTTAAAAAAAAAAATCAAGTAAAAAAGTATGATTTGGTTTAAAAAAATTTTTTTTTTAAAATTTTAGTGCTGCACAAATGGGCAAACGATGGCCAAAAAAAGGTGGTTTTTTTTGGGCCGGCATTATCAGTATTAAATGTACAATAATTCCCAAACTTTTACCCGTCTTAGGCACTTAGGTAGCGCCGGTTTTGGGGGAAAAAATCGGGAACGGAGAAAGCAGTCAAAGGTAAAGGTTTTTCATTCGTGGAAGGGGGAATAAAAAAATTGTAAATTTTATGTTTAAAAAATATTTATAATGCCCCAAAAGAAAAAAAAAATCACCAACAACAAAAAAAAAGAAAGTAATTTAAAAAAAAAATCCCCAAAACCAAAGTGCAAATGCATATGCAATCAAAAAAAACAAGGGGGGAATTATTGTTTGCTCCCCCTTTTTGGGGGACTAGCGGGAAGTTTGCTGCCAAATCTTTTAGGAAACCCGGGGTGGGCTAAAATTCCAGGAAAATCGTCGACCCGGTTTAGTAATTTTGATTCATTGATAAAATTAAAAAAACGGTTCTGGATTTTTACGGGTTTATTTAAAAAATTTAGCTCGCAGCAAAAAAAAAACACCAATTCCCGCTGTTAAATTATGTTTTTATTAATATACAAGGGTTTTATGAGGATTGGTTGCCTTGGGAGCAAATTTATAATAATAATTATTTTTTACTCGTTTGGGTTCCCCCAAGCGATGCAATAAAAAAGTATATGAAAAAAAAATTTACAAAAGTTTTATTATTGTTTAAATCAAACCCAAAATGTTTTGGAAAGTCTGCTTGCGGATATTATTGTTTTTATGTTTATCCGGGCAAAATGAGCAAAAAATCTTTTAATTTTTTTTAAAAAAAATTTTTCGTTTGAAAGCAACCTTTTAAGTAATTTATGAGACGCAAATTTAAATTTTATCTAAATTATAAGTATATTTAAAGTCAAACATATGTCTAAAATGTAAAAATAAAAAAAGAAAAGGGATTAATTTAAAAACAGAAAAAAAAAAAAAAACAACAGGATAATATTTTTAAAAAATATTTGTGCAATCTGTGGGGAAAAAAAAAAAATACATTTTTTTTAAGGGGAAAAAGGGCCCCCGGATTTGTAATTTTCCGCGACGTCGCTAGGTTTGGGGTTTTCCTAATTTTTATTTTTTGTTTTGACGGGCTTAAAAAAAAGAATTGGGTATGCAACTTTAGTTTTGACCCGAGATTTGTGTATTGAAACAAAATTTAAAAAATTTGGGGGACGTCCAAAGTTGTAATAAAGGGAAATAATGGGTTAGGTTTAGATTACTAAACTTAAATTTTTAAAATTACCAAAACCCAAAAAACGGTTGGACATTGCCAGGGGATCGGTATACTGGTCCATGGAATCCCCTTGATCAAAAAACTAGATGAAAAAGACAAAACCATGCCAGGACAAGAGCCCTTTCAATAAATGGATTGAAAAAGCAATGCGTCCTGTATCTGTTTTTTGTGATCATGAAAATCAAAATTTGGGTTTTTGATAAAATTTAAAGTTTGGGGAAATTTGTGTATGAAGCAACAAATTTTTCGAGAACGTTTTGATTTGAAAAATTTTTTTCAGGGGGAAAAATTGGACAAAAAATAAACTTGGGGTCGGAGAGGGGCCCTCAATCACCCACGATCGGGGGAAAAAAGTATATGTGATCTTGCGTCGAATACACTAACTAAAAAAAAAAATTCCAAAGACGTAAAATTGTTTGCTAATGGTGTAGATGATATTTTGGGGAAAGATTTGGGTTTGGGTTTACCAAAACTGCTAGTTTTTAAAGTTGGGGGTGATGGGCCCAAAAAAGGGATTTGTTTAAAGTTAAAAGATGTTTTTAGCAAAAACGCTTTTTTGTAAAACCTGTTTCAGATAAGAAAGGAAAATTCAATGAAAACCCATGCGCAAAGCAGATAATAAAAGCCCCCAGAAAGAAAACCAAAAAAAAATCTTTGGCTTATGGATCTGAGTTTTTTAAAAAAAAAGTTTGAAAAAAGTTTTTTTGAACCAAAAAAATATAAAAAGGTATTTTTACAGGAAAAAAAGAAGGTTAAAAAACGTGTTGTTGAGAGATTTAATCGCACGCTAAAAAGAGGGAAAAATACCAAACATATGAAGTAAAAACAAAAAAAACAGGTACATCGAAGCCTTTCTCAAATCGTAAAACGAAAATTTAAAAACACGGGGAAAAATGAACTTTAAAAAGGGCACCCAAAAAAGCGGTTTTAAAAAACCAAAATTTTTGCCCAAAAGAAAACATGTTAAACCCCAGACATAAATTTTAAAAAAAGGGTTTGGGGGAAAAAATTAGAAAATTTTTTTGATTTAAAAAAGGGGTTTGCAAAAGGATTTTAAAATTCCCAACCGGGAGCGAAGGGGTTTTTGTAATTTTATAAGGTACTTTTTTTTCAGTACCTTTTAACGTTTCGTTTTTTTTTAAGATCTGGCAGGGGAACGATTGTGGGAGGGTTTTTTGAACAAGAAAAAAACCCGAAAATGTCAGGATGTTTTTGTTATCGAGAAAATGATTAGAAAAAAAAGGGGGGGGTAAAAAAATTTAGTCAAATGGCGTGGGTATAGTGATAAATTTAAAAAGTTGGGTCCCAAACCAAGCAAAATTATGATTTAATGTATTATAAAAATTTTAAAAAATACTTTTTTTTTTGACAGATTTACCCTTTTACTTTTTGGGTTTTTTTAAAGATATTAGATACTGCCACGATCGTTAGAGTGTATTTGATTTAAAAAACTTTACAAAAAATGAAAAACAAATTTTTAAAATTTTTTTTGTGGCCGGGGAAACTTGGGGTATTTTAAAAAAAGGGGTTTTTTTAAAAGGAGAAAAGTTGTTGTTGGCAACGGTTTTAAAAAAAAAATTTTTAAATTTGTGCTTAGCAATTTTGATACTTGACAATTTTTTAAGTTTAGTGTTGATCTGCTGTTAAAAAGGAAACTGTCAGCAACAGTGACTTTTTTCACCATCAACAAAATTCCTTGTTTATTAAAAAATATCTTTTTTGCTTAACCAAAAGGTTTTTCTATAAAAACTTTGGAAAAAGTAAAACTATGTATGACATCTTTACTGGCGGAAATTTTTCCTGACGACCTTATCTGTATTTTTTTTTCGTTGAGTTCAGCGAGTGTTTACAAAGGGCCATTTTATAAATTTTTTTTAAACTATTTTTTTTATTTAAGATGAAACCCATGGGGATAAAAATCACCAAAAAGTTAATTTATTAAAATTTTAAAAGAAACTAGCTTTTTAAAAGGGGAAGGGGTAATGTTTTTTTGGGTTATAGGGGGTTTATGTTATTGTTAATGCAAAGGGGATTCTCTTAAAAAAATTTTCAAAAAGAAGAGGGAAAAAGATAAAATTAATGAAAATTTCAGTAAAAAACGTTAAAAAATTTAAAACACGGGTTTTATTCATTGTTTGTCATCATTGCTTGGAATAAAAACCGGGGGCTATCAACTATATATTAAAAAACCCAATTTCCCAGCATTGTTTTCTCTTTAAAAAAAATTTATTTTTTTGGGTCCATAAGGGTATAATTTTTTCGACTGCGGGATTTATCTTATAATATTTGCCGCAGCTGAAATCGATTTGAATTGATCTCCTCTCCCTTTCGAGGTTTTTTTTTTAAAAAAACAGGTTTTTAATTTGGGGATCTAAAAATTTTTTTCCCTTACTATTTTTTTTTCCCTTTTTCCCTTTTCCTGTTTCGTTACATCTCCAGAATTTTTAAAACGAATTTTCAGTTTGGGATATTATTGATGTGATTAAAACATGCCAAATTTGGGGTTTGATCCATTGAACACCCCATAAAACAAAAACCCATGCCAAGATAACGAACTTGTTTGTTGGGGTGTTTCCCCTTTCAGGTTTCCCCGTATATCCCATATTGCTAATAGATAAGAACTTTTTTAGGGTTTTTTTTATTTTAATAAAACGCGATTTGTTAGCCTTATTTAAAAAAAAATATGGGGGCGGTGAAAAATCCTCCCTTTTAAGGATAAATTTTCTTTTTTATCATCAGTGGGCTTTTTCCATTATTAAAGATATTTCAGCTGTCCCTCGGAATTTCATTTGCCAAAAAAACAACGGTTTTTTAAAAAAAATTTTTCTAAACAATTTTTAATCTCCCCAGCTTATCTCCTTTACATATTTTTATAACCCCCTGACGTTTAAATTTTCCAACAGGGATTTTGTTTTTTTTGTTTTAAAAACCCAACCAATTTTTCTTTCCAGCGTATAAGTTATACCCTTTTGGGTGAATTTGATAAATTTTGCTCAGTGCGCTTTTCAGAATTTACTGTCTTATTTTTTTAGGTAATTTTTTTAAACCTAATTGGGTTTTTTTGCGCATTGGGGTGTGAGATAAAGTTTTATTGGGTTTAAATTTGATTTGTTTTTTGCTCACATGTGTTTGTTAAAATTTGTTTCATTTTTAATTTTAGGGGGATATTTTTTTTTCTCTAATTTATTTTTTTGCGCATGCGCCCGTGTGAGGAAAAAAATTATGTTTTGGGTTTAAAATTGATAGGGTTTTGCTCACAGGGTTTTTTTTAGATTTGCTTTCATTTTATTATAGGGATATTTTTTTTTCTAATTGATTTTTACGCCATGGGCAGTGTGGGAAAAAAATTTTCAATTTAATATTACCCTTATAGTTTAATAATGTTAAAAAATTTTCGTGTATGTAAAAGAAGCCTTTTTGGGGGGCCTAATAAAATAGCGACTGCTTTTTCAGGTTTTGATAATAGTCATCAGTTTTATTAAACAAATTGTTTAAATAAATTTTTCTGCAACCCAAAATTTTTCCACCCATTTTCAGACAAAAATTTTAAAAAGTTTTGGGTCGAAAAAAAAAAAAAAGTATTTAGATTTAAATTTGGGGGCAATATATGTTTATTTTTTTAAAATTAGTTTTATTTAAAGGAAGATTTTAAATAACAAGGGAAAATTTAGAACCCTTTTATTAACGGAAAAAACGGGACGTGTTTTGCTTGGGGGCGGGTTGTTTTCCTTCCCATGAAATACCCAAGGAAAAAAGGAAAAAAATTTGAGGGAAATTTTGTCAATTGGTGGGTTGGGAAATTTTAAATGAAACAAAGGAATTTTTTGTTTTTACACGATGAAAAAATTTAAAGTATTTCGAGGTGTTTTACGTCGACCTGCCCCCAAAAATTAAAAAAATAAAAAGATGTTGTTTAAACATCAAAAAACGTTTGATAACAAAAATTTTTAAAGGGGGTGTCTTTCGGGACTATTTCCGCAGAAAAAAACGTACTTGTGTTTTAAAGGAAAATCAGTCTTTTTGTTAAATTAAATTTTTAAAAATATTAACTTTTCCGTGGGGAGAAAAAACAAAATTTCCAAAATTTGAAAAACAGGAAAAATGTTTCAATTAACCGGGGGTTTTTGGTTAGATGAAAAGGGGGGCGTATATCCGAGATATATTTCAGAAAAAGCTCCAAATTTAACTATAAATTTATGTACCAAAAAATCAAATTTTGTTTGGATTAAAAAATTTAACGGGGCTAGTTGTAGACGTTTCAAAAAGGGATAAGAACAAAAAGTTTTTTTTGTTACGCTGCTTGCAAGGCTGTACAAGCAATGAAAACATTAAAAAAAGATTTTTCATTTTTGTAGTGATTTTGAAAGGGAAAAAAAATGCCTTTTAAAAAAGGGTAGTGTTTTTACAGGGTTTTTCCATATAATCACAAAAATTTAAAATTTTCCCTTTTGTATATTTTTCTGATTTTTGAATGCCCACTTCAAACTTTTCCCTTTGGGGTTGAAAATAATCTTTAAACAATCGAGTACCAAAAAAAAGTTCAAAAACAAGTTCCCGGGGGGTAGGTATAAGGTAGTTTGTTGGGACTGATTTTAGATTATTTTAAATAATTTAAATTATACGTGGTTAAAAAAAACCAAGGGTGTTTGGGTTTCAAGCAGTTGATTAACGAAGTTGATAATATTTTACTCATTTGAAAAAAAATAAGCCAAAGTTAAAATTAACCCTCAAAAAGAATCCCCTACGAGCAAGCAGAATTTGTTTATATTTGTGAGGAAAAGCTTTTGACGATGATAAAAAAAATTTCATGACAAATTTTCATTTTATGGACAGTTCGGGGAGCGGTCATAATAAATTTAATTTAAAAAAATTTTATTTCTCCGGGTTTTAAATTTGGTTTAATTTTTAAATTTTCGGGGGATATGGAAAAGCTTTTATAGTTTGAAAACTTTTTGGTGATCCCGAGATAAAAGCTCGTCTAAAACTCGTAACATCTTTAAAACATTTCCCCAAAAAATTTTGAAAAATACTGTCAGTTTCGCTAGGTTAAAAAAGGCGTTTTATGCCCGCCTGCCGTTTATGGAGCCTCGTTAGATGAGCTAGGGAAAAAGGGTTTTATAAAATTTTTAACCCAAGAGACGTTTTGGAGATAAATTTTAAACTACCCAGGTAAAAAAAGGGGTTTTTCCATACGGAAAAACCCGGCGAAATTTTGGGGTTAAAAATTTATGAAAAAATCTTTACCCGAAAAAAAACAAATTTTTCCAACTTAAAATGAAAATTTTAAAAAGATGGGACAGTTCAGGTATGCACAAGATATTGGAAAGAGTTTGATTGTGAGATTTTTGGGGTTTTTTCCTGATTTTTTACCCGGGAAAAATGGGGCGTGTTATTATTGGCAGTGTTTTTTTAAAGTTTTTGGGGAAGGGGAGTTATAAAAATTATGGACTAGATCCCTTTCTGGTAATTTTTTCGCCCCGGGTTTTTATGGGTTTCTTTGCTTAAAATTTAGTAAAAGGGAAAGGGGTTGAATTACTGGAAAGTGTTGTTGGGTTTAAATTTTTTTGAAAAGGTAACGGGTGGTATTAGGTGATAAAAAAAAATATGCTGAAACAAACAAAAAATACCTGAAAACAGTATCCCCCACCTTCCTTTTGAATTTTATAATTTAGATTGTAAAAATCTTTACGGGGGTTTTGATGGCAGAAAACCAAAGCCTTTTAAAGGGGTTTATTGGATTTAGGTTGATCGATTTCTTGAGACAGAAAAAAAGATTTCCTGGGCGATGTTTCCTATTTCGTTGAAGTTGTCTTTTTATCCAAATTGCTACACAAAAATTTCCCAAAAGATTACCCTTTTTTGTGGGGGAATCGATTTGGGTTTTAGTTAAAAGTTTGTTTCAAAAGAACAACAAAGGTTTGCATCACAAAAGGGAACATTCCAGGGGAAGAAACTTGTACCCAAATTTTTTGATAAGAAAAAAAACGTTTTGCTTTTCAAAAATTTTAAAACAAGCAGTCGATGCTGGGGGTTTTTGTTGAGGGAAAAATTCATCGTGTTTCTAAAAAATTTTAAACAGTCGCCGGGGATGAGAGGTTACATTAAATCGGAAAAAACTTCAAGAAGAGTTTTAGCGAAAACAAGGAGTTTGAGAAAAAAATTTTTAAAGATGAAACAAAATTCCCTTTTTTTGGGAAGGGGCGATGGGAATATTAGGGAAAGCGTAAATATTGAAATGTTAATGATGTCATGAGAAACAAAATTGTGTTTTGACGGGTGATTTTTTGAGATGAAAAATTTTAATTTAAAATTTGGGTTTCGAAAACAAAGAAGAAAAAAAAACTAAAATTAAAAAAAGCCCCATTATGTTGGAGCTGCCCGGGGTTAGATTTATCAAAAAGGGGTGAAAGTTTCGATTTTTTATTACCCTTTTTTTAAAAATCAGTGGCCCGGCCCTTTGTTGATTTTGTTTACTTTATACCGATTCACTGTATATGAAATTTGAAAAGTGAGGACATCTATCAGGATATGTATAATAAACGAATTTGTTTGATCTTCCCAATTTTTTCCACGTGGGCAGTAAATTTCATGACGACACCCAAAAAAAAAGGGTTTTTGGTAAGTTTAAATTGAAAAAAACTCGACGTAACAAATACTTTATGGATTACGTAGTAAAAAAAGTATGCCGTAAATTTTTAGATAATAATAAAAAAAAGAAAAAAAACAAAGGGTCTACCTGTGATTTTTTTTAAAAAGTTTATTTTAAATTTTTAGGAATACGGTTTGCGCTTGTGGTGGTGTTTGTTTTTTGAGAGCCCATGGCAATTCGAAAATAAACATTTAAAATCCCAAACGAAAGTCTTTTTCAAAGTGGATTGTATTTAATTTTTTATGACAAACGCTATTGTGAAAATTTGGGGGGTAGTACATTGCCTTGGGTATTTTTTATTATGGATAGATCTATATCGGGCATTATTTTTCCAAATGAAATTTTTTTTAAAATTTTAAAAAAAATGTTTGAAAATTTGGGGCAAAAGGAAAAAATTTGAAAATTGTAAAATCAAAAATTAATGATGGGCGGTTAAAAATTGACAGTTGGGAAATTTTAAAAATTAAACTCAGGTATATGTTTTAATGGAACAGGGGACAATTTTAAAATTTTGTCATCAAAATTTTAGGGCAGCCCTGTATTTTTAATTTTTCTCGAAAAAATTGTATCAAAAGGTTTTAACGGAATTTTAAAAAAATTTCAAGCCCCATTAGCCAACAAAACATACAAACTCACAATTGTTTTTCGATCGGGCCCAAAAGGTTTTTTTTTTTTTTTTTTTTTTTCAAAAAAAAAAATATTCCTCCCGAACAAAACCCGGGAAAAGGGAAGAATTTTTTGGTTCCCCTGTGTGTGAGGGAAAAATAAAATTTGTTTATTTTGTCGTGATTGGAAATAAATTTTTTAAAATTTAAAAGTTTTAAACTTAAAAATTGGTAACGAATATTAAAAAAAATATCATTTTCTTTAAAGTAGTTTTAATTTCCACCTTAATTTAAAGAAAAGTTCTAATTCACCGTTTTAATTTTATCCTGTTTAATTTTTTTGGTTAAAAAACCCCTTTTTCCTTCTTTAAAAATTAAAATTTAAATTTCCCCCCATGCGTTGTTTAACAAAAAAAGTACCCCTTTGGGTTTAAAAAGTTACGCATTCCAAACACCTGTTGTTTTTTTGGTTTTCAAAATTTGTTTACCTAGGGAGTAGTAGGGGGGAAAAAAAAAAGGGGAGGGGGGGTGAGTCAAAAAACGTTGTTTTTTGGAAAAACGGGGGGGGGGGGTGGGGGTTTTTTTAGGACTATAATTTTTTACTTGTTTGGGGGGGTTAAAAAAAAAAAAAGTGAGTTTGAAAACCTGGTTTTCCTAGGGTGAGTTGAAAACCTGGATTTTTTTGGAAAAAAAGGGGGGGGGGTGGGGGTAATTTTTTACTGTTTGGGGGGGGGAAAAAAACAATTTGGGGGGGGGTTTTTTTAAACTTGTTTGGGGGGGAACAAATTTTATGGGGTTTCCCTTTTGGGGGGGGGGGGAATTTTCCCCAAGATTTTTAAAAAGTAAGGGGGTTTAAAAAATTTTTGGGGCCTTTTTTTAATTTTTTCCTGGGAAAAAATTTTTGAACCCTTTGGGGAAATTTTTTAAAATTTTTTGGGAAAGGGGGTTTAAATTTTTTTGGGGGGTTTTTGGGTTTTTAAATTTTCTGGGTTGGGGGAAAAATTAATTTTTTGGGGGATACGGAAAAGATTTTTTTTTAATTTTGGGGGGTAAAAAAAGGAAGGGCGGCTTGGTTGGACTTTGGGGGGGGGTTTTTAAACCCCTTTGGGGAAACATTTTCTGGGTTTTTAGGGGTTTTTCTTTTTTTTAAATGACCAAAAAGGAAGTGGGGGGTTTGGTTGTTCCTTTTTTCCGGGGGGTTTTCAAAAACTTATTTAGGGGATTGTAATTTCTTTGGGGGGGAAAAAGGGGGGGGTTTTTTATTGGGCGGGCGGTTTTTCGGGATTGGGGGTTTGGGGGGCAGGGGGTGAAAACAAAGTTAAATTTTTCCTAAAGCCCTTTGGGATTTTAAATTTTGGTTAACCTTTTTTTTTTGGGGTGGGGGATATTTGGTTGGTTTGGGGTTTTCCAAATTTTTTTTGTTTGAGGGTTTTTTCTATTTTGATGGGTTCTTTTTAACATCTTTTTGGCCCCGTTTTTTTTTCAAATTTAATTTCTTATACAAAAATATTTTACCATAATTTCTTAAACAAAAACATCTTACCATAATTTCTTATACAAAAATATCTGATCATAATTTTTTATACAAAAACATCTGATCATATTTTCTTATACAAAAAATATCTTAGCATAATTTTTAATACAATAACATATTACCATAATTTCTTATACAAAAATATTTTATTCTTTATCAGAGCCATATTCTATTTATCATTTCAATTAACAATTGGCTCTGTTAAAAAACAAAATTTGGGCTTCAACATTTGATTTGTTGACGGTGGGGTGGGGAAGGGTGGGGTGGGGAAGAGTTCTTCTTCTATTGCCTTTGTAACTATTGAATTGTCATCTCTAAATATCATGCTACGAATTTAAAAATAGCTGATCATAACTTAAGTGTACAATTTCACAGCATTGTAAGTTGCTGAGGACTAAATTTCGGTCTCCGGATGACAACATAAACATGGAATCTCAACAGAAACAGACATGACAACTGTACTGTATTTAACTTCTGTACTGATACTTATTACTTTTTAATCATTATCGACGTGAGAAAATAACCAGAGAAAATACTAATTATTCCCGTTTACTAAATGAAATTATTGTGGTACACTGAAATATTCTTGCTGCTTTTCCTTTTATATATCTCTCTCGTGCATACATAACTTGGTGTAGGAAATCTATGGTGTATAAGAACGAAAAAGAATGTGGGCTTGCTAAAAATATTGAAACTAAACTTGCACTAAATGACCCTTGGTTCTCTTAACGGTTAGTTGAACAAATTCCCTGGATTTTAAATACAATGGCATAATTGCACTCTACATTAGATACTAAGGCGGCCCACACATACTATAATCTATTCAATGGGTTGTTTGGGCTTGCTTCTCTTTTATACAAACTTTTATACAATGAATAAGGTTCTAAAACTGATTGTTAAATATTAAATTATCTCAAGGCTGTACCCTACATAAGCTTTCTTCCCTCTCACTGAGTTGGTTGGTAATGAAACAGACTAATGCTCATAAATGAAATAATGGGACGAACAATAGAAAAGCCTTAATGGTGAGTCTCCTCCCACGACAACCTCGATCATCGCATATATCTCTCGACCTAGTGTTCAATGAAGATATTCAATCTGTAATTCCGTATCGAACATCAAATATTTCCATATCACAAAAGCAGTCTGGAATTACTTTAACAAATTAAAATATTAAATAACAGTCCACATGCAAAATATAAGGACTGATTTATAGTGATACATTTTAAATTATTCAAACATATCAACATCATTTGTAAGAACTGCAGTGCAATGATGTAAAAATGGCCGCTTCTAGTTCTGGTGGTAATGGGAGTGTACAAAAGTATAAAAAGGGCATTTTATGTATATTTTACTGTATCTAGGTTGAAAATTTAGAGTTCGTTAAGGTGGACAATAATGAAAGAGGAAACAAATTTGTTTAGTAAATCTGATGATAAAACTGACAAACATTTGCAACAGCAGTGTCTTGGTTTGTGGTCCAAATTGGAAGTATTAAATTCGTTATATACAGTAATAGTGAGTGAAGTGGCACAGTGAGGAAAATGTATGGATACATTTTAAATTAACTCAACAGTTCAAATAGGAAATAAAGAGCAGAAAACATGTAAATAATGCAATATTTGTAAAGTTTTCTTCTTTAAATATATCCGGATGTGTATTAATCCTAATCCAAGTGTGATAAAGAGAGATAATCTCTGATTTCCTTATCACTTTAAGCCAGTGTTTCCTTTTACGCACAGTTGTGCGTCAGGGACGCACACTGGAGAAAATTGACGCACAGAAATTTTTGCTGTGCGTTTTTTTGACGCAAAGGAGTTGCAAAATATAATCACGATTTATTTAATATCCAACGCATTGCATTAGACACGGAATCGAGTATACTTCGATTATTCATCATTAGGGATGGCATCGTGAATACTTCTTCCGGTTACCTGTTTTGTATGCTCTCTATATTGCACACTGTAAGACTGAGCATACAGAGCAGAGAACCAGACTACCATTAGGCAATATTATGACAGAGTAGCTTCCCCTGATCTCGCTAGCTCTCACGCGATTCTATCGAGTTCGGCGTGATGTCCAGATGTTTAACCTCAATTCTTGTTGCACTAAAATGTGATCTCGAGATGAACAAAGCGTGCAATAAGAATCATTAGCGAAGAAAGTGAAAGAAGCAGAATACGAAAGAGTAAATGTGTATCTGACTCTAATGAAAAACGAATAAAATATTCCCTTGACTAGAATATGACACATCCAAAGCATTGGTGTTACCAGTGTGACTTCGTGATTGCGAAGAATACACAAGTGAATAATCCTTTCGTGACATCGTTTGAGAATTTTTAAAATCTGCTCTTGATCACTACAAGATATCTTTTGAATACATTATTACCTAAAACATTCTTTTAAAACAAAGAAATAGTTAATTGCAGAGACAAATTCATTATTTGGATTACAAATTCAAGGGGTTGTTGCAGATTTTTCTAACATTGCTGCAACGAAAGAAAGATTAAAAGTTCAAGTGTAACTTGTTAAAGAGAAAACGAATCATTACCCTCTGAGTTTTGGATAAATGTGTTTTAGGACGATGTACAAATGAAACCGATGATAGTACACATTTTATGACAGGTAGTAAATTAACTGTCGTTTTGTTAATAAGATATATATGGAGTTTTGCAATGGCTTTTATGCAATGTGTTGGTCTATAATATTGCTACAGAACTTATAAAGAGACTGTTAAAAATACGACTTTAACTAAAAGGAAAATTAACTAATAAGAGAGAGAGAGAGAGAGAGAGAGAGAGAGAGAGAGAGAGAGAGAGAGAGAGAGAGAGAGAGAGAGAGAGAGAGAGAGAGAGAGAGAGAATATATTGTGCAAATTGCAATATCCAGCTGAAAAACTATGGATTAGATGAAAATTTGTCGGTACATTTTTGACCTTTAGATTTTTTGTTTGACCCCCAGTTTTGACACCAAGGGTTTATTACCCTCAGTTTCGCACTCCTGGGGGATACACTGACTTTAAGCTCAATGCACCAATAAGCTATTGCATCAATTGTAAACATACAACTATGTTTAGAATGTATTGTAAATGAATGAACTTTCTGTTTAATCTTGAATGCATTTAATTACTCTGTAAAATTTGAAATGAAATTTACCTTGTGGAACAGGTTTTTTTCTCAAAATGATATGAACAGATACAACTTTCTGGTCCAAAACCTGTTTTATTTGAGAAATAAGGACAATGTTCATTTGCCTAAAGATCAAATACATTCATATATATATATATATATATATATATATATATATATATATATATATATATATATATATATATATATATATATATATATATATATATAATATAATAATTTTATAATTAAAAGCTAAATACTAAATACATTTATGTAATGCAGAGTGATGCTGCAGCTTCCACAGCACATATATTTTCAAAACCCAGGCAACGTAATGTTGAGAGCTATGGGATATTTTTAATGAAGCCCCAAATGCCAACTACGTTTACTTAAAGTATACATTAAACATTCCTAAAAGAATGTTTGAATTAAATGCATATTTAATAAATTCTAAACCACGTCAGTGCAGTGTTTGTTCCAAGATAAACGTATATGCTCGGTACGAAGGCCTCGACAGTCCCAAACAGTATCAAAATTCTTCAAACCAACAAGGAACAAAGCAGAGAATTACTTCTTGGCGTACTGTCAATTTAATAATTGTACGTTTTGTATCGTTAATTGCTGCTACATGTTTTTATATTATTTTTGTTAACTGTGAATAGAGTTATAGTTAATTCACATAGTATTTTAAATCAACAATCATAATAAATTAAAATAAAATTCGTTATTTGAATTATTGAGCCACGTATATGATCCAGAATAAATAAAACTTTCTAAGCTGTTTCTATTTAAATGCAATATCTTGAAATAGATCAAACATGTTTGCATTGTAAGAGATATAATCACCAGAATTCTAATTATAATGTAATATTTGAATTTTATAAGTTTCGACAGTTGCTTTTCAAAGTGATAGATTATTTCATACCCGTTCAGAGTAAGGTAGCATATATTAAAGCGAATTCATTGCTCGAATATGTATACGATCCATTGATAAAGACATTCTTTGAGCTTAAAATGCAAGGCTCTGGCGTGTATTTGTTTCATAAATTTTCGGAAATCTCTTCAAGTATTACGCAGATTAATATATTCAAATCTAGTATCTCAGACTAGCGCTCTACAAATGAATTACAAATCCCTTGATGATTTTTCAAATAGCACAAGGACCAAATTTTCTAATTGGCGAATGGTTAATGTAATTATTTCTGAGAAAAGAAATACTATTCATTTATTACTTCATATGAATTGAAGAATAAATTAAAACAATGGGCCGTGCCTCTGGCTGCGACCATTTTTTTGTAGTGTGCAAGTTATTCTCTTTTAAATGGCTTTCGATTCTCGCTTGATCATCAAATGGAACATATTTCAGCTCGACCTAGTAAACAGTGAATAATATATGATACAAAGTCTTTTGAAAATCATTATATATATATATATATATATATATATATATATATATATATATATATATATATATATATATATATATATATATACAATCTGGTCAATACAAATATTTTTCAAAGTACAAATGGGCGTAAAAAATTCTTTGTTCTAGTCGATGGAATATAGTTTATCTGATATTGACTGCTCCGTTGCTTGTAAAGAACGTTTTCGCCGATTGTGAATATTCATGGCGCCAGGTGTATATGAAAACTTTCTGCATAAAGAAGGAGGAGAAAATGATGTATAATCGTAATAAATATTAGTTTGCATTTTGAAATTTATATACTCACCAAAACGAAAGTGTTACAAGTGTTCTTATTCTAGTAGAGATAGCCTTGCTATTTTCAGGATGCCCTTTCGACCGAATTGCTTGATGCTGTTCTTGGTATTTCCATCAATGGTACTAATATTTTGCAGACGATCCATGATGAGCTTGATGCCTATGTTTAGATGATTCCATAACAAAAGTCATGACACGTTCTTGTAATGCATATATATGCTATGACGCTAATTCGTCCTGCATATGTATTGGACGAGAGCGACGTGACAGCCGTGAGTGTGGGGCGCAGATCCAAATCATCATATTATAATGGAACAAATTAAATCTTATGCCTAATTTACTTGTGCGGCCGTATATCTTGCATTGCTTTCGACCATTATTTGTGTAAATCTCGGAAACCATTCGAACAAAATAGCCTTATCAAAGTCATTTCATTAGTATCAAAGAGAGAATATTGAAATAATTATTGATAGGCAAGAAACAGGGTCTGATATTCACGATTTCTAGGATATAATAAATGATTAAATAATCCAAACTGAGTGTCAGAGGTGAATGGTATTGCATAAATTAAAATTGTTTTAGTCTTGTAAAAATCTGCAATTAGCTCCGTAAATGACCATAAAGAAATGTTTATTTTATTACACGTTCTAGTATAATTGACACTTTTGAATCCATCTGGAAAATATGTGACTCTTTAGCAAAAATAGTTATGTAGATGACTGTAAATGAAAATGCTCAAACAAGAGAGAATTACTTTCGGGATTCAATTATAAATATACCGATTAATGAAGAGCAACTAATTTATGTTGAGAAATAGCATAAAATACAGGAAAGCAACAAGGGCAAATAATACATATAGTCAGGATCTTGCTGTACATTAAACTGTAATTATATCATCTATTACTTTACAAAGAATGGAGAAAATCATACGTGCAATTTTATTCTTCGTGCGTGACCAGATCCAGATCTCTGATACAGCGTTCATTAGAGTGAAATTAGGCCCGATAAAGTCCATAACCCGTCTAAGCAATTTAGCCCGCACTTGCAACAAACAACAATAGATAATCTTCCATATAAGTATTTAGTGAGAGACTTATAAGTAACTATAAATCAATCATTTTAAATTTGTAATAAATGAATAATATTTACGATTAAAATAGTGTGGCGAATAATGGTTAGGAAGAAGTTAATTTTCCATCTGTTTATGTAAAATATTACGACACTAAATAACTCTGTAATCTCCGTAAAGATTTAGTTTCTGATTTATTTGTTGTATATTATTTCAACACTTTTTAGCATGTATATTATGTAAATAAGTTACAGAACCAAAAATAATAAACACGATCCAAAACACACACACACACACACACACACACACACACACACATATATATATATATATATATATATATATATATATATATATATATATATATATATATATATATATATATTTTTGGAACGTTTATTTGGAAAAGTTTATCTAGGCCTTCCATGTGACTAAATAAGTTGGTATTTTGACTGGTTGTTTAGTATTTTACCACAATTGCTTGCTTTGAAATACAAAATACATATTTGTTGTGCAATAGTCCATACATATTCAACTAAATGCATCCGACTAGGTACATTTAGAGAAATGCAAATAAGAACAGGAACAAATGCACTACATGGCTCATCTGCACCGCTGAAGAATATGGAATAGCAATAATAAACCCAGAACATAACTTGTGATTTTCTAGCATAGGTTTTTTTCAGAATTGGAACAATTAAATAAATTAGTCCAAATCATAATCCACGTTTAATCAGAGTTCAATATTTAAACATTCCAAATTTCTTTTACATTTTATGGGTAAATACTCAGGAAATAAGCCTGAAAATTAACAACTCATAGCAAGTAAAGTGCAGTTTCTTCTGGGTTTTATGTATATTACACAAGTCGCCAAGGCATCTCTTTCTAAAGATAGATAAGGCATTATCACAAGACGGGCTTACAAAATATATTAACAATGCTTCCATAAGAGATGAAGACCCAGAGCAATATATTTAATAAGGCATGCGAGTTAAGCATTTTAGAAAGTATGGAGCACGTACGTATCCAAGCGAATGTAAAGAATATTTTTGAAGAAATGGACAATTTATTCAAGTAGACTACACAATGCATGGAACATGATTACAGTGTTCTTGTTATTCTTATCGTGTCCTAATGTTCATCTTCATGATTGACAGTGGAGATAACTTTTAGCTGATTTGCACAAGGACGAAGTCGGACAGCAAACGCACAATTCATTCTCTCAAACAATTTCCTTTTAGATTATAGACGATAAAAAGAAAAATGCATTTATTATAGCATCAGTCATACATATTCTAGATTTGCCACAAAAAGACAATTAATTAGCTGGAAAAAAGCATTAACACGTGCATGAATGAAGAGTTAATTGAAAATAAAACAATCCTTTTAAGAAAATATGGAAATGGTTTAACTAAATCTTAATTTAAATCGAAATAATGAGAAGAATGTTTGCTGCAGAAGTGCATGAGAAGCGAAAGAACAGAGGAGGTTCTGCTATTGTAATACTACACATCTAAAATAATATAATGGGGATCATGGAACTGTCAATATGAAGTACATGGATGCCAGTATATATGTTCGAAGAAGAACCTGTGAAAGCACCTGAATGGAATACTTATCCACTGGAAGCTACTGGCTAGATTTCCCACATTCCCACTCTGGCCCATTCCGAAATAGTGGGTCTTCGATTTTAAATGAAAGATGACTATATAAAATAGATTTTAAAACAGATAAATGCGATTTCAAATCTGCTTCATATGCTTAGAAAGCAGATATCTTGTAGTTTTATTTCCAAAGCAAAAATTTGAGTGCTTATAATGAAGCTATATCGTCATTGCAAATCATGATGCCACTTGGATGTATTTATTAAAGTTGTCAACGACGATGACTAGTGTCTACATAATGTATTGTATTGCAAATATACATCAGACTATGATTCGATCGACAGAAGATGCTTTCATTGTTGACAATTGCCACAGTCAGAAATAGGCAAACTACACGGTTTCAAATCTAAGTGAGCATTACATTTGTTCAAACTGTTAGCCATTTTCCACAAATCACAAATACTATATAATTATATAACGAGATTTATAGATAATATACACTAGCTTTACTAAATGTGAATTTATGATTTTATTATAAAATAAAACAAGGTGCATAAAGCAAGAATGTTGATATATAACAGGTGCATTATATTGTAATAAGCCAGGGGTCTTTTGCTTGACCGATCGGTATCAAAACCCTGGCGTGAATCCCGCTAGAAGTCATAAGGTTACCCCATATTTTCAAAGTCTTCTATACAACTTCAGTTGTAAGTTCGAAAGCCCGACGTATCCATTCTATACATAAATTTTACTCTAATCTATATAAGAATACATTATTTTCAACTTGCCAAATAACCATCAACCACACATCCGCATAGTTTCTCTACATTAACTCTCCGTTCCGCCAGTAGTTCTCACTGTAGAAACTTTACAACTATACCTAAAACTGGGGACTATTTTAACTGCGCCAACTGAGGCAAGTCGATCTACCGTTTCAAGGCACATCACACCAGTAAACCTACATCACATTAGCCACTATGGCGACATAAACGGTGTCTTCCGAGTCCTTTCTCGTTTATTCCATTGTATAAGTTACCGGATTCCTACCATAAATACTGCCGCTGCAGTCACAACACCGATGTACACCACTAGATTTTATAAAGTATTACATCACCCTATGCTCACTCATGCGGATTTGGTATGAATTCGCCACTCATTGACCATGGCATCTTGGAAACTCACTAACACTTTCTATGACGTTTGCTCCTAATAACTGACTAATTATTTCGTGCTAAGGAATATTTCCCATTGCACCGAATACAAATAATCAAACAATTAATCACACAAACCTACAAACTGCTTTAACTAAATGTGCATCTCCTTAATTTTATTACAATATTAAGCTTATCATATTTTGCCATATAGACTCGTGTATAATCACGTAGGCGAACATCCATTTACAGCAGATGCCAAGTCAGAAATCTAAGATTAGCAAACAAAGCAAACGGAAATGAAAGAAGTTTAGTGTTTCTCATGAACGTTGCTTTAATAGATCAAATGAATAGATAATTCATCTTATTATGAATTATTTCAAGCAAAACTGTTTCCTTTCATCTTTCTGCTACTAGTGATATGATAATTGCTTCTGATATTTTATCGTGACCATATTCATGTCATTTTTACAATCTCTCTGTTTAAGCTTTCAGTGCATAGCGTGTCAGAGAAATAGGTTTTAGTCATTAATATTTATTAACTTAATATTGTAACGTAGAACATATGAAATTAATTTATAACACTTCACTGCTAGGAAATAATTCGTATTCTAGGTATGGTTCTTTGCATTATTGAACAAAATTTCTGGACATGATTGTCATCAAAAAATGTACTGTATGTAATTTTGTATCAATGCAATCCCCACTATTTGATATCATGAACAATAGAATAACTTTAAATATGAAAATATTTGATATATTTGAAAAAGAAAATATAATTGAGCTGACAATGACAAGTAGGAGAGAACGTTGATGTAATAATGATATATATATATATATATATATATATATATATATATATATATATATATATATATATATATATATATATATATATATATATATATACAGAGAGAGAGAGAGAGAGGCTCCCCATCTAGACTGTAATCGACAAATTAGAAAATCAGTTTTAACCTTTATTTCTTGTTGCATTGGGCAAAGGCGCAAATTACATTCATGTATGATATCTAGCGTTCATGAAGATCTTGGCCACTACTGAATAATACAAAAATAAGGTATTCATGAATAGACAACCTAAAATATCTTTATAATATTGAAGTCTTTAAATTATTGCATAATTTATGGACACATAATAAAGATTAAGTCTGGAAGATTATCAAGCCTACTAATTATCATAAATGTTACTTTCTACATTGGTCAGAGACAATTTACTTTTTAACAGTCGGTACTAGCAGCTCGATAAATAAATTAGCTAGTCCTCAAATGCACGAATTGTATAATTTCTTCTAAATATGCTGATATATAAAACATTGACGTATTAGCTAAAAAGGGTGTTTTTCCACTTCATCATGTTGATATAATATTTTATCATGAAAATTCACGCACAATATCTATCTATCTATCTATCTATCTATCTATATATATATATATATATATATATATATATATATATATATATATATATATATATATATATATATATATATATATATATATATATATACATGTGTGTGTGTGTGTGTGTGTATCTTGCGCGTGAATTTTCATTATAATAGATTATCCTTTGGCTTTGGAAATTAACTTATCAAATGTTAAATCTTAGTTTTCTCTACGGTTGTGGAGTTTCACTTTAGGGCATTTTATTAAATACAACAGTTTCAAGATAGAACAAAACATGTTCATAAGATCTGAGTCCAGGTCATGGGTTTTCTTTATCAAAAAAGCAAGGTTGTAATAGTACCTGGCCAAAAGTTAGATTTACCTGAATTAATATTAGACTCATCCATTTCTGTATTACGTTTATATATAGGATGAGTTATAGGAAAATTAATGATTCCTAGTAAAGAAAACAGTCTTAGTAGAGTTATACAGTTGTGTTCAATTTATTTGATTTATTTGTTTTAGTTATTCATTAGAATAGCAAAGTGTTCATATATTGCGATTTAGTAACTATTTTAGAATTAGTATAAATATTCATTGAATGTCGTTTAGACTAATATATCATTGTTGTTTATTAAGTCTATTTTCTACAACAAAGCAACAGGTTGAACTTCATTTGAGATACCACCAGAACGCATACCGAATATTTGATACTTTCATACTTGTGATTAAATCTTTAGACTTTTCCGTATATATTTCACCTTCGGTAAGTTGTGTTAAATATTTCACTGAGTTTTAAAAGAATGAAGTTTTTATTAAATTTTATAAAGTGCTGAGTTTCGAGTTTTACTGTTATTAAGTTTAAGGCCATCAAATTGCAAGAAAGAAAATTAGGTATCTTTACCGTGATACGAATTTATTTAAAATTACACTTGCTTTTAAGATAAAAATCACTTTGATTAGAATTGGAATTAGTTTTGTCTTTTGGTATTTTAATTTCACATATTTGATATATATCTGATATATCTTGAACGAAACCAATAAACTTCTCCGTGTCATCTAAAGTGGAATACATTATTTCATACATTACCAAAAATGGTCAGTGTCCTTAAAAATGGATGAGTTGCCTAAGCTGGTCAGACATCATACATTTTGATCTAGCGATATTTTCTTTAACGAAAAAAGACATTAAAAATATGCTGTACCCTACCTGATGGGAAAGTTAATTCTTGACAAATTTGCTTCTGGATTAATTAGTAAATCTCTACCTAGTTCGGAAAGGAAATTATGAGAATTACAGTTAAAAAATCTAGATGGAAAATAACGTTACGAAATTTGTCGAATCTGATTTAGAGTCAAATGTTATGTCGCAATTTTCCAGCTACTGCATGAATTAGGCATCAAACGGTTTATATCGTCTGCCTATCATCAAAAGATTCAAGGATGTTTGGAAGATCTCGTCAAATTCTGAAGAATATTATTTGTTTCATATGTTATGAGACCGAAGAAGATTAGTGTTAAGTATCGGCTTGTTCAAAGTAACATAAAGAAAGAGTGAAGAGAGCAAGCTTTGCAAATTTTAACAAAATAATATATTTCCTTAGAAAACATGGATAAAATGCAAATATATCAAACAGGACTTAGGATTTACGTAAGAGATCCAAATTGTTTGTTCTAAAGATATGAAAACACATAAATCCTGTGAACAGTTATAAAACTGACTCAGTCTGTATTGCAGTTCCGGTCCAAGATGGCAGATGATGACGTCAAAGAGAAGGCTAACACAAAATTCCCAGAATTTTCACAGCGAAGTACAATTTGTATTGTTCCATTCCAATTTAGAAGAATTTCAGAAAATGTCTTTGGCCAAATCAGTAGTATTTTTCTCCAGGGAAAATAATCATTTAGAAAAAAGTCGAAGCACAATTATCTCCACTAACAAAACACATGTCAGTCTACGTAGACACACGAACAGACAACACAACAATACCCTATAATGCTCTCTAAGATGTTAAAATCCGCTACGATTCTGACTTAACTTTCTTATAGATAACTAAGCATATAAACCAAGCTAATAAGTCCTTTAATGTACTCGCGCACAGAAGCATGTATAATTAGGAAGCCAGAACAAATATTAGTCATTCATTTACATAGCTACTTTTGAATGTTTACTTGAGACGAATTTACTATTATACAAAGCTCGTGCTTACACGAATTACATTTACGACTTAAGTAAACACGATATTTCCAACCAAATATTAGACACATGCTAACATAATAATAATAATAATAATAATAATAATAATAATAATAATAATAATAATAATAATAATAATAATAATAATAATAATAATAATAATAATAATAATAATAATAATAATAATAATAATAATAATAATAATAATAATAATAATAATAATAATAATAATAATAATAATATTCAACTCCAGACTCCAGATATTCAACTCCAGACTCCAGGTATTCAGCTCCAGACTTCCATAAATCTCTGCAAGTATCTGTTAATGCGAGTTGTGTAGGTTTTGGTGAGTATGGATTCGTACAAGGTATTATTCTGTATATCAGCATGGGTCTATCTTTTAAACGATTAAAAATACCAGATATATTATTACTGAATCTAAAAGGAATGTTTGGTTATAATTTTAACTTTTGCAACATTTTGAAGTGACAGTTAGGTCACCTGTTTCTATGTTTTGTGAGTTCATTTATTACATTCCCATTACTAAGATGAAAAACAAAACTCAGAGCTTGTTGAGACTGATCGTGATATTGGATGAATTCAACATTTATATTAAGTACATCAAGGGGAAAAAAAAATCTGATTTTATTTTAAGTATATGGTTTCCCAATCGTAAGATGATTTCCTATCCAATGTTAATTTTATCTATCTTCAGCTAATACGTAAAACAAAGCTTAATTATACAATCATTATTTTCCTTTATAATTGCAATATCTGATAGCGATTATGTGTGTTAATTTTCAGGCTTCCTTTATAATGGCAATATCTGCTAGCGATTATGTGTGTTAATTTTCAGGTTTATCTATCGCAAAAGGTTAGTTATTAAGTTTTTAAGAATGTACATTAAGATGAGGTCATTTTAGCAAAATTATTGTTTCAAAGATCGTAATACACTTACTGATGGGTTTTCTCTAAACACCAGGCTGACCTAATTCCGGACTAAATATCTGGACCTGCTGACAATGTTAGACTGATTCTAGATTCAATATTCGACTCTCATCTGTTTGTGTGTTAGTTTTTATATAGGGGATGATTTACTAAAAATTAATTGGTCCTAGCATACATTTCAGCCGTAGTGGAAATAAATATTTGCGTTCCATTCAGCTGAAATGATTCAATATATCTGTTTCAATTATTCATTTGAATTTCAAAATGTTTATAGTTTCTGATTTAGTAGCTGTTCTGGCATTATTACTAATTAATTTAAAGACATTTTGGATTATATAACTCGATAAAGCGATAATAATGGTACATGAACACAATTTCATTCGAAATACCACTGAAACTCATCGAGAATATTAGATGCTTTTGGACTTGTAATAAACTAAACTTCAGGATAATTTAGTTTTTCATTCACCATGCTGTACGTTATGATTAATTTGTCAATTTGAACCTTATGAAAATGAATTTTTTGTTTCATTTTACAAAACGTGCCGGGTTTTGTTCTCTGCAGTATTTAGGTTAATGCTAAGGATTTCTGAAAAATGTAAATCAAGACTATTTAAGTAGATAAATTTTGCTCCTTGTCCAGAAAATCAGATATATCAGATGAAAATTATGCGCACGCACAAAATTATAGAGAGACCTCTAAAATAAATTAATTAGGTGAATATTGTATCCCTTGCTAATGCTTTTGAAAGTTTAGAAATATTAAAAGTACAGGAACGAGGGTAAAAGCTGCGACGTTAAAAGATGTAATCGCACGCGATACGAGCTGACACACAAACATTTGACAGCTAAAAGCACAAACAGGTATATCGATGATTGTGGACAAGTATAATCACACACAATATCGAGCCATCAAAATGTTACAAAACGACGCCGATAAAAATCCGATATTAGCAAACGAAATCATGTACCGAAGACACACATGTAAAGTGAGTGATCGGGTTCGGACTTTTCTGACAAAAAAAAAAACATTTGAAAGAAGGATGTTTAAGCGAACTGGAGCAAAGAAGTATTTGTCGTTGATAATGTAAATTTAATAATACCCGTAACGTATGCGTTAAAGATCTGGCAGGGAAGCCGATTATAGGTAGTTTTTACGAACAAGAACTACAATAAAACTCAGCAAAGTGTTTTCGTCATAGAAAAAGTTATTAGGAGAAAAGGCGGTAAAAGTTTAGCGAAGTAACGCGGGTATGGCGATAAATTTAATAGTTGGATAACACCCCGGTAGACAAAATAATGTTTATATAGATTTCCTTGTGTTTGCGTTGGACAGATTAACATTTATATTTTCCAGTTGTCGGTCTGCCGTAATTTTTTTATGGACATCATCGACGCTGTCGTCCTGTTCGTCGTGGTTAAATACAATGTTGTTTTCGCTATAGTTAGAAAATTTGTTTATGATGTCGTTGGTGATTGTAATACTGTCTTCTATTTTTTCGTTGAAAACATTGTCGTTGGTGATTGTATCTTCAGCAAGTCTTTGCATCAAATCCATATTATAATAAATTTTTATTTAATTTATTGATATATGATGACTAAGAGGTAAAATATCACCAAAACGTTAATATATTAAATTTTGAGAAATTAGCCGAAGGAATGAGAAAATGTCTGTCAGATTACAGCGCATATTATGTTGACATTATTGTTACGCAAGGTAATTCTAATAAAATGTTATTTACAGCACCAGAAACAAAATTGACCATAGCGCAATAATGACGCTATAATTTGACAAAGGTGATATATATCATTTGCCCACAATTACTTAACCAAAAATGAGCAAGCAAATGTACTTAATCAAGATGTCTAAAAACTATCCTAGCTTCCTATTTCATTGAAAATGTTGAAAACTTTCTTAATACCTTAGGATCTATCTTGCAGTGTTTTGTCGCAGCCCAAATTGATTTAAATTTGATTTCCTCGTCTGTTTTGAGGTTTAATAAAACAAAAGGTTTTTACGCACATTTAAAATGATAAAACCACTACCACATCATCCTTTTCTCGCATTTTCCTACTGGGTCACTAGCTCCAGATTTTCCAGTCGTTTGTCAGTCCTTATGCTGTTGATGTGAATAATCACCAAACCATCGGGTGTAGGTCCGTTAAACATCTCGTAAACAAAACGATGGCTAAAATAATTAACTCGATCGGCTAGGTTCCTCTGACATTTAACTTTAGATACCTATATTATTCATAACACCAACAGCGCGTTTAGTCTTTCTTCTTCGAATAATACCGCGATCGTAGGCCTCGTATCAATCAAATACTGGTTGCGGTTGAAACTCCTCTTGTAACGACAAGTTCTCGATATTATCATCAGTGACCGAGCAATTAACATGATATACACGCTGTCCTGGAATATCACCGCTGAATAAGGTGGAAATAAAATCTCTATTCAATAGTTCCGTTCTCTCGGCAAATCACCTTTTACACTGGTCCTATACACTAACCCTAATTGGATGCCAGCGTACAAATTGTACTTGGGGTGGACGTGATAATACTCTTACAACTTTGCGCTCGCCATGATACTAACAGAATTTTATATCTCTAATTGTAAATTTCCCGGGAGCGCGCGCCAGTTGAATATAAATTAGAGAGATATGATGTTGCACTATTATAATAGCAATGATGAGATTACGTTATATAGCCAAAAAGAGACCGATGGTAGGGCCTGAAAAACTAGATAATTGCCTTTACGGGATCTGACAATGATCAAGGAAATTCAATTTCACACAATAATATATAACGTATAACACGGTAGTTCGTATATCGACCTATCACCTAAAAAGAAATAAAAATACTGTATAAACATCAAAAACCTCGATAACAGACGTTTCCAGTGGGTTGGGTTTTTTTCCCGCGTTATTTCCAGCAGAAAAGAACGCTAGTCACGTTGACAAGTATGTTAGTCACGTGTGAATATTAAATTTTGCTGGTAATAACTTTTCAGGGGCAGAAAATCAAATACCATGGTTTGAAAAATAAAATAATGTTTCGATCTTCGTTTTCGGACTAGATGATAAAGAAGACATCTATCCGAAATACATGTCAGAAAATCATCACACTAGACGATTAACTTGCTGTTTTATAAAACTCATTACGTTTGGATCAAAAAATTTAGTAGACTCGTTGGCAACTAGCATAATGAACGAAAGAAGAAAACGTTCTTCTGTTTTCGATGCTTACACGATTGTACAGACAACGAAACATCGCAAAAGCATTTGCAGTACTGTGGTTACTTACAACGAAAAACGATGCTGTTCAAAAGAAAATAGTCTATTGCAGTTTGTCCATCACCATCACAAACTAAAAATTCGTTCCGTTATATACGCGGATTTCAAATGTTTGTTTCAACCCGAGATTGCGCAGAAAATAATCTCTACCAATCGAATACAAAAAAACCTCAAGATCATGTTCCATGTTGAGTGGACTACAAGGTAGTTTGTTGTGCGAATCCAAGTTTGTCCAAACAAATCCAAATATATTGCAGTAAAAATCCAGCTGTTTGGCTTCTGGAGCAGTTAAATTGTGACGTTGATGATATATTTGAATGCCTCTAAGAGAATTACTCCAATGATAAAATTGACGCCTTAACAAGAATCCGATCACAAGCAAGTGGAATGTTGTCATATTAGTGCATTTGACAATAATAAAAAAGTACGCGACCATTGCTATCTCAATAGACAGTATCATGGAGCGGCTCACAAGCAATGAAATTTAACATTTTACGCTCCAGATTTTATTCCGGTTATTCTTCACAACTTTCGTAGATATGATAGGCACATTATTGTAGAAGCTTTTGGTGATCCTGACATAAAATCTCGTTTAAAACTTCATAACATGACCAAATGCATTCCAAATAATTTTGAAAAGTATATGTCCGTTACTCTAGGGAAGTTGGACTTTATTGATAGCCTGCAGATCATGGCAGCATCGTTAGATGAGCTAGTAAACAGCGCTGTTTGTGCCTGCAGTGTCATTATAAAATCACCAAATCACATGGATGTAATTATAAAAATTCTTAACGACAATGATTATTGCTTACAAAATATATTTTAAGGCAATTATTCATCAGATTATGATATATTTGCTCAACTGACAGAAGCTGCTGTTAGAGTCGTCAATTGCTACAATCAGACATAGACAGCCTACATAGTTTCAAATCTTATCGGACATAATATTCGGTGAAAATGTTAGCAATTTTCAAGCCATAACAAATATTATATCTAATTATAAAACGATATTATTTGTAAGCACATAAGATAGACGTATGCAAATAACTGACTTTTTCGTGAATTTCTTTCTTTTACTGAAAACCAGATAGTCTCAGTCAAGGGTAATGTCTCAAATTAAAGACAGGGATAACTGCAAAAATAGATAAATACCGAGGACCAATCGGGCCGTTTTAAAGACAAATATGTGATATAAAAAAATACATACCTGTAAAAATCAAGCATTTTTGTTTCGTTGTGTGCTCTCAAGCTGAATAATAATGTTGAAGGCAGATAATTTTGGAGGCGGGGAGGTGCTCGAGGGAAGTGACACATCAGAACTGTGACTAAAGAAAGTCAAAACATGAGTAATATGTTTGAGCGAAGTGAAAGCAAAGTTTGTTTTGGAAACATATATAAGAAAACACTAAATCCCTACACCGCTAATGGTTTTCTGCAAATGGTCTGGTGTTCTATTATATGATCATAATTAATACAACAGTTAATTTTTTTTTATAGAATTATAAACACGAAATAAGGCGCAGGAAAACAAAAATATTGATACATACATTATATTCAGCTTAAATCATTTTGCCGGAAAGATATAAAATCGCGAAGGCTATAATTATTCAAAGAAGATTTTACGTCAGAAGTCGGAGATTAGCAAACAAAGCGAAAGGAAATTAAAGGATTTCAGTATTTTCCACGAACGTGTCTTTTATCAACTATCAAACGAATACAACATTCGTGCCATCATGCTTCATTTTTAAGAAGCAATCAGTTTTCCTTTAATCTCTTTACTTCTTTAGATGTTATAATTGCTCCTGGTATTTTACCGTGATAATTTTCATGACATTTGAACATAGTTTTGTATATTAAGCTGTTCTTGCTGTTCTAATCTATTTATTGAATTTATCTCTTTATTTAGGTCTTGTAGAAAAAATTTGTTACGTTGCTTAATATAATAAGAAAGAGTTTCTCAACACCTTTGCTTATATTAACCCCCACACCTCCCATTCCGCATGGAAATTGCATAATTTTAACTTTATTCAACAATGGCACTTTTCGCCACATGTCAAGTGTAGCATAATTCTATGTTTTGGGAATCTATCATCATTCGTCTTTAAAAATTTGAGTCAGTCATTAAGAAATATAATATATCTGACTGGCATTCAGACTATTTCGTTATTGATAGAAGTATTCATTTGTGTTTTCTTTTGTAATTCAATTACCACGTTGACAAAAAAGACGCATGTACAACTTCATCGTCATTGGTTTTGCATAAAGCCTAATTCCTGACCCACACTTCAAAATTATTATTATTATTATTATTATTATTATTATTATTATTATTATTATTATTATTATTATTATTATTATTATTATTATTATTATTATTATATTGTTGTTGTTGTTGTTGCATCATGTATTTGAAAAAGAGTCGTGTATCAAGTTTATCAAACCTTTAAGTATATCCTTCAAACTATAAAGTGTTTGTGCTGTTGGCTTTTTGTTTGAAGATACATAGACTTTTTAGAAGATAATACATCCAAATATTTATGAAAGGAACACTTTAACAATTTAAAATATGCCCATGTATGAGTAAAGTCGCAGTGATACTACATATTTTATGAGCATATAATGCACGTTTAGTAATGTGTCTGGTATTAGAGAAACTCGATGGACTACGTAACATGCTTAGTAATCACAAAATTATCTCATTCTGCATTGGTCAGTGACGATTTATTTTTTACGATCTATTCAAAGTAGGTTAAATAAACTAACTAGTCTTCAAAAGGAAGAATTGTATAGCACATTACATAGTACTAGGATATAAGTAAACATGTTGATAAGATGTGAGTTCAGGTCATTTGTTTTTAAAAATACGAGAAAAAGGCTGACGTACACAGAGCTCGTGAAGGGAAAAAACTTCAAATTTTCTTAATTTGATATCTCGGGTTACTAATCCGAGATCTCGATTTACTTATCAGAGATCTCGAGTTACTTATCCGAGATCTCGGTTTACTAATCCGAGATTACGGATTAGTAAATCGAGACCTCGGATTAGTAAATCGAGATCTCGGATTAGTAAACCGAGATCTCGGATTAAGAAAATTTGAAGTGTGTCCCTTGACGGGCTCCGTATACTTAATTCCTCTTTGGGTAGCTGCTAAATTGCCAGACATTATTGACAACGTTAGGTTGATCTACAATTATGTTTCGACTCTGATCCATTCCGATATTACCACTTAGATTTTAATTAAGGTATGATTTAATAAAAAATAATAATTTCTGGGTTAACCACCAGTCTTAATGAAGTTGAGAAAATGATTATTTCGAATTCATTGGAATTGCAAAGTGTACAGACTTTAGGTTTTAGTAGCTATTTTGGAATTACTGTGTATTCATTTAGGGACACTCTGGATTATGTCATTGGTATATCAGCACAACGGATTGATCTTCAGTCAGAATTCAGTTGGGAATCATTTGAATACTCAATACCTTTTACTTGTAATAAAACGTAAGACTATTTAGTATTTCTTTTATCGCACTGTAAGTTATGTTTACGTTTTCACTTTGCGTTTTCGGGGAATAAATTATTTGTTGAGTTTTATAAAACAAGTTGGCTTTACCTCTTAGCTATTACTTCCTTAAAGCCATAATATTACAGCAGCAATAAATTGAGGGCTAGTCAAGCGATACAATGTTATTTAAATTTTCATAGAAATTACTTTTAAATTTAAAATTCACTTTGATTTGTAAATGTTTTAGTCTGTTATTTCAATTTCCCTTATTTGAGAGAAATCGCCAGTGAAACCAATATGTTTTCTCCACGTAATATCAAGTGAAAAATTGTGTTTCGGATCCTAAAAGGAAGGTTTAGAGTCCATAAATAAAGGACCTGCTGCTTGATCTTGTCAGACATTATGAAAGATTCTTTAACGAAGGATTTTTTTTAACGAAGCCCTTGATGGATTCTCATTATACTTACCATGAATTATTATGAAGTTCAGACATTTCTTTGTGATATGTTCACTTGTCCATTTGACACTGTGGGTCAATCACAGTCTTATAAAATTTGTTACATCAAATTTTTATTAAGGTTTAGGAAACCCCCACAAATTGTCATTGCTTGATGTAATTTGGCCATATATCTTCAGTTTACATTAATACTAAATATTTAATTGATAATTTTAATAACAAATAGTTAATCAGCTAACACTAAAACATCAAAATATTACATTGATTTTTGCAATTTTCTTTAGTTGGAAAGTTATAACCAATATGAAAAGGTCCATGTGCATATTAATTAACTCTTTGAACACTTAGAAATTGAAGATTGGACTTTCACACCTGCAACAGTAGTATCACTGGTGTGATAGATTAACAGAACACAGGTATGAACAGTTTTATAATTATACTGACATCAAAATATTTTTTTCTGTATAAACAATGACTAATGTCCATCCACTTTTATTCAAAACAAAATTGGCTATTTCAGCTTCTGTGTGATAGTCTGTCTAACAATTTGCCATGTTCAAGCTTCTAGCTGTGCTAATGTTAAAAACAACATTTGGCTATTTTCATGGCCCCAAGGCATGATAAATTCTATGAAACACTTGGCCATGTTCATGCTTTTAGGCTGTTCTTTCAATTTAACAATATATTTGACTATGTTCATTCTATGTGCTAATGTCTAACAACATTTGGCTATGTTCATGCTTCTATTACCTGTGAAAATGTCTAACAACTTTGGCCAACAAATATGTATTCTAGTAACTGATAATGTCTAATAACATAGCAATGTTCATTCCTGCTTCTAATTATGTGCTAATGTCTAATAACATTTCAACTATGTTCATGCTTCTAGGCTGTGCTAATGTCTAACAACATAAGCATGATATGTTCAAATGCTTCTAGGCTGTGATAGTTCTAACAACATTTGTTTCGATTGTAACTAAATTTCTAGATGTATAATGTCAACAAAATTTGGCTATGTTCATGCTTCTAGATGTGATAATGTATATCAAACATTGGCTATTTAAAACCTTCTATGCTGTTAATGTCTAACAATTTAGGCTATCAATCATGCTTACGTTATGGCTAGGTATTACTTTAAAGTCTAAATTGGCCATGTGTAATTATATTATAATGTGATGAAAAAACAAATTTGGACTATGTTCTTGCTTCTAGCTTGATATTCTAACAACATTTGGCTATGTTCAAATGCTTCTAGGCTGTGCTAAATGTAACAACATTTGGCTGTGTTCATGTCTTCTATCTGTGCTAATTCTAACAACATTTGGCTGTTTCATGCTTCTAGCTGTATAATGTCTAACAACATTGGCTTGTGGTCATGATAAAGTGCAGTGTTAATGTCTAACCTTATTAAAAATGTTGAAATATACAAAGCATTGCTAGTGTCTAACATCATATGGCAATGTTTGATTTGCTTACAAAACATTGTTAATGTTAACATCTTTTTTGTTATTCTATTTGCATTTTTTTTTAAACATCATTTGGCAAGTGTTGAATTTTAAATGCAATATTAATATTAACAACAAATTTGTCAATGTTGAATGCTTCATTAATAATGTTAATGTTAATAAAATTTGATGTTGAAGCTGTAGTCAGTGTTCAAAAGTTAACATCAAATTTGACAGCTTAATGTTACAATGCAATGTAAATGTCAAATAACATCATTTGACAGTACGTTTCGAACAAATGTTCAATGCAATGTAAATGTTAATCATTTGACAATGTTGAATTTACATATGCAATGAAAATGGTTAACTTCATTTGTCCACATGCTTAAAATGTTATAAACTTTACAATGCAAATGTAAATGTTAACATCATTAAACAGTATGAAATGTTACAATGCAATGTAAAATGTTAACATCATTTGGCAGTCAAAATGATACAATGCAATGACCCAAATGTTAACATCAATTTGGCAGTGTTGAATTGTTACAATGCAATGTAAAATGTTAACATTCATTTGGCATGTGTTGAATGTTACAATGCAATGTAAATCTTTAACATCATTTGACAGTGTTGAATTTATTTTACAATGCAATGTAAATTGTTAACATCATTTAACAGTGTAAAATGTTAAATGCAATGTAAATTTAACATCATTTGACAGTGTTGAATTTTAATGCAATGGTAAATGTTAACATCAAGTTTGACAGTATTGAATGTTACAAACCATTGTAAATGTTAACATCATTTACAGTTTGAAATGTTACAATCATTACCAAAATGTTGGACTATCATTTGGCAGTGTTGACTGTTACAATGCAATGTAAATGTTAACATCAATTTTTGGCATGTGTTAATGTAACAATGCAATGTAAATGTTAACATCATTTGACAGTGTTGAATGTTACAATGCAATGTAAATGTTAACTTTTTAATTTGACAGTGTTGAATGTTACAATGCAATGTAAATGTCAACATTCATTTGGTCAGTTTGAACAGTTAAAGCAATGTAAATGTTAACATCATTTCTTTCTTGTTGAATGTAACAATGTCAAAATGGTTCGTTAACATCATTTTATGTGTTAATTTTACAATGCAATGTAAATGTTAACATCAATTGACATATGAATGTTTACAATGCAATGTTGTTAACATCATTTGGCAGAATGTTTTATATTGATACAATGAAATAACTTTAAATGTTAACATCATTTATTTGGCTAGTAATTTGAATGTTACAATGCCAATGTAAAATGTAAAACATATTTGGCAGTGTTAAAATGTTACAATTGCATGTAAATGTTAACTCATTTGGCAGTGTTGAATGTTACAATGCAATTAAATGTTAAATTGAAACATCATTTAGTGTTAATGTTACAATGCAATGTAATATTTTCTGAATCATTTGAGCAGTGTTTATTTACAAACAAATGCAATGTAAATATAAACATTTTCATTTGGCAGTTTGAATACTTCCAAAAAATGCTAATAATATAAAAATCATTTGCAATGTGCATACTACAATGCATTACTAATGTCTAAGTTATCATGAAGACATTTTCATTGACACAAGGCCATAATTATATTTAACCGTTAGTATCCTTGTTACATGGGCAGGCATGTGAATGTTAAATTAGTAATACCATATTTTACCTCAAATATCCTGCAGATTATAACATATTTTTTAAAACCCTGCAAGGGGTGCAGTTATAATTGGTGCAGGCTATATTCACAAATGATTTTACAAGTAATAAATATTTCAATATTTGCTTTGAAAAAACGTAACTTCTATAAATTTTAATTATTGTTCTGCCGACCTTGTTGCCAGAATTTCAAAACACAACGTGCTTCGTCCATATTAATACAGTCAAATTATATTCGATTGCGTAGGTTAAAAAAAAATCATCAACATATCTTGGTCCCGAGATAACTGTAAAATCATAAAAACCTGTAACATAATTTTTAAATGTCCTTGGATAACCATTACTATCCAGTCTTGAACTCTTTTTTAACTGAATCCCCTCCCATTGCATGTTATAAAAACAAAAAATGCTTAATTTAATAATAAAATGAAAGAAAACTAACCTGTTGTTGTTATTATTTATTCCTTTTTTTATCATCATGAGCAATTAAATTAAAGAAAAAATATATGAACTCCCTATATCACATGTAGTGTATGCATTCATACTTTACGTTCATCATTATACCATATAACACATGAATGCATTTAAAAACAAATCATGTTTGTCTCAACTCTGAGGTTTGAATATGTTATCGTAACTGAAAAATTGATCCAAGAAAATCACAAACGAGATTGAAGTGAGAGAGAAACATCAACATAGAATGCTTTCAGGCATCCGCCATTCATGCATAACAATTAGGTGCAAAATAACCAAGATTGTATTATATAGGTTAATATATGATAATATCTTGCAAATAAAATCACTAAATGATCAATGTTTTTGAAAATACATGTAAACATGAAATCTTTCACTGTGTATGCAAATGACAATAATCCCTAATTGCTAATATGCTTATGCCAAGAGTATTATAAACCTATATTGGTAAATCCATATATATACAAAACATATTCATGAATATATTATAAATATAATAAAGACAATATGGAAGCCAATTTATATTTTTTATGACTCAACCTATATAAATAAATTATGGGGCAATACTGCCATTGTATAGAACCCATGTGCCTATATTATCCATTTCCGTGCATATATATATATATATATATATATATATAATATAGATGCAATAAACTGACGACGAACAGTACGAAACTAGTAACTAACTAGCCTAAGCGCTTTCGACTCTTAATGAGTCTTTTTCAAAGGCAAATACAAAACATAGTTTACGACAAACAAATAAACACAAAAACGTTGCGTTTGTAAACCTCTACATTTCTATCTTCACATGTGCTAAAACTATAAATACAACCAGCTTGTATAGACTAGTTGCGGAAACTGAAAACGTTGTATAATTCCCTAAAAGTCTACAAGCCAAAGCGACATCTATTTTTACTTTGTGTACATATGTAACGCAGATTATATCCCGGATATTTGATTCTATACCGGTTATTCTTATAGTAAAAATTGAAGGATAAGAAGAAGATTTAGAAAATGTTAAATTCTACTAGTGCATAGTTTTCATTTTCTAGTCTTCTTGGTTTAGACCGCTTGGTTTCAATGTTCTAAGGCGGCGTATCCAGTATGATTCCTTTTCCTTCCTGGTTTCGGAACTCCAGCTGTGGTTGTTGGCAATAGCGATAAGTATTATATCACTGAAAGTGTGGCCAGGGGAGGAGAAGTGTTCTGCGACCGGGCTTCTGTACAGCTTTTTTGTCATCCAATCAGATCTATGAAGGTTTATCCTTATGTGTGTAGCTTTTCAGTTTCTCCCACGTACTGAAGGCCACAGATCTTACATGTGATGAGATAAATCACATTCTCTGTTTTGCACGTTTTGTTTGGACCATGTATGTTTAGTTTTTCTTTAGTCACTGTGCTAGTGAATGTCTTGGTCTCTATCATATGTTGACAGGTTTTGCATCTTTTATCGCCACAGGGTCCAGATTGACTAGGTTGGTTTTGACTAGCGATTGTTGTTAGCTTGGCCCTGACTAGGATGTCCTTTAGGTTTTTTTGGTCTCCGGTAAGCTACTACAGGTTTGTTCGGAAGTATTAGGTTTAGTATGTCTGACGATTGCACGGTTGGCCAGTGGTTTGCGATGATTTTACCTACTTTGGGATTGTCTGGGTGATAGGTCAGAATAAATGGTATCCTATCAACCTTTTCTTTCTGTCCATATCTGAGTAGGTCATCACGGTTTGGTTTGTTTCGCCCTTTGGATTGCCTCCGCAATCAGGTCTTTGTCGTAGCCTCGGTAAATTAAATGTTTAGCCAGCTCTTCAGACCTTTCTAGGAATCTTTTCATCGTCGGAGCAAATTCTGCGTATCCTCAGTGCCTGGCTATATGGAATGTTCTTAATGCAGTGTTTTGGATGACAGCTGGTTGGGAGAAGATACTGGTGTTTGTCGGTTGGTTTCGAGTAGATGTCTGTGTGTAATTTGTTTTCCACCAGTCTGGTTGTTGTGTCCAGGAAAACATGGTTTGAGTTGGAAATTTCTGCCGTGAATTTTATTGAAGGATGGAAGTTGTTTGCCTTTGATAAATGAAGTCATCCAGACTTTCTCTTCCATACTGCCACTTCATTTCTATATCATCGATAAAGCGTACCCACTGGTATGGTGTACGCTCAACCGATGCTAAGAGCTTTCCCTCAAGTTTTCCCATGAAAATGTTAGCATACGAAGGGGCCATTTTAGTACCCATTGCAGTTCCATTGATTTGTAGGTAGTTTTCTTCATTAAATTCAAAGTTGTTGAGTTTTAGGACAAGCTCCAGGAGTGGATTAAGAAGTGTGTGTGGGTGGATTGTTTACAGTTCTTGTTTCCCATGCTTCGCTACATGCCTGTAACCCTTCGTTGTGCGGTATGTTGGTGTACAAAGATAAAGTGACGTCTAAGGAAGCAAGTAATGTATCTGGCAGTAATGGTTCACTAGCTTTGCTTTTTATGAGATAATCTGTCGTGTCTTGAAGATATAATGGTAATTTGTGGACATGTGGTCTCATAAAATGATCTAAATCTTCTGATATCCTTTCTGTGGGGTGCCCGTTACCTGAGATTAATAGGTCTGCCAGGGTTTCCTTGTTTGTGGATTTTGGGTAGAAGATAAAATCTACCTGCTCTTGGGTTTTCTGGGCTTAAGTAGTTTTTGGTTTGCTGGTCTATGTGTCCGCTTTGGTACGCCTCGTCAATAACAATAGTTGATGATTTTTGCAATTCCAGCGTTGGATCATGGTCCAGTTTTTCTTAGACACTAGCTAATCTTTATAGAATGTCTACTGCTACAAACTTGCTTACCAAAGTAAAAATTAGTAGCTTTCTTAGACTATTCATAACAACGTTTTCAGTTTTCGGCAAAAAAGTTAATACAAGCTGGTTGTATTTTCTGCTTTTTACAGCACAAGAAGATAGAAATGTTTATTTTTTGTCAACGTTTTAATTTTTAAATTTTTGTAGTAACTATGTTTTGTATTTGCCTTTGAAAATAGACGTTTTCAACATCATTAATATTTCGAAAGAATTTATTAGGAATTAGTTAAAACTAAATTTTGTACTGTGGGTCGTCAGTTACTTTGCATCTAGATAATTAATTCTAAAAACTGTCAACAAAGTTGGTTTTTATATATTAGCTTATTAGATTAATCAGATTCACAAAATGCTTAGTAAAAATTGCAATGCAATGTAAATAATAAAAATTATATTTGTATCTTTTTTATGGCAAATAAATCATATCTTTCAAAAATAGTTTTAAGCTTCCTAAATATAGAACAGAGGGATACTTAGTTTGTCTAAAAGATTTAATATAAAATAGATGTTTTTTTTACAACTGACGACGAACATGTACGAAACTTTTAGCAACTAACTACCTAAGCGCAATTCGACTCTTAATGAGTCTTTTTCAAAGGCAAAATAAAAACTTACAATTACGACAAACAAATAAACACAAAAACATGTTTGTAAACCTCTACATATTTCTAATGTTCAATGCTAAAACTATAAATACAAATTGTTAGACTTAGTTGCGGAAATTGAAAACTTTATAGGATTCTTTTCGTTATCTAGGGAAGTCTACATTAGCCAAAGCAAGTAATACAACTAAGTGACGCTATTTGTTCTACCAAAAATAATGGACCATGATCCACGCTAAAATATGCAAAAAACATCACTAATGTTATTGACGAGGCGTACCAAAGCGATTATACACATAGACCAGCAAAACCAAAAACTACTAAGCCCAGAAAACCCAAGAGCAGGTAGATTTTATCTTCTACCCAAAATCCACAAACAAGGAAACCCTGGCAGACCTATAATCTCAGGTTAACGGGCACCCCACAGAAAGGATATCAGAAATTTATTAGATTTATGAGACCACATGTCCACAAATTACCATCATATCTTCAAGACACGACAGATTATCTCATAAAAAGCAAAGCTAGTGAACCATTACTGCCAGATACATTACTTGCTTCCTTAGACGTCACATCTTTGTACACCAACATACCGCACAACTTTTGTTAAAAATTAGTGGCCGTCCAATGTGAAGACGTATATCAGTATATGTACGATAATCGACATCTGTTTGATCTTTCCGATTGCCCTCGTGAAAATACATTTCATGATGACACTAATAAAAAGGTTGTTGTTAAGGTTAAGGATGAAATGAATTCGATCATCATCAAACACTTCATCTGACTACGCAGTAAAACGCACGCAGTATTGTTAGACAATGATGAAAAAGTTCATGAACTTTGACGATTACAAGTGCGTGCCCGACTGCGGAGTCGGCGTTATAAGAGCAATGGTTATTCGAACGAATCATTATAAAACAGATGTCATCATCAAACATGGATTTAAAAATTTTGATGATAAATGTTATTGCCAAAATAGAGTGGATACATTTGAACTTGGGCACTGTCGCAAAACAGATCAGCTCGACCTCATATTCGGCTTCTAGGGTATGAATATTTATCCACGGTGAAAACATTAACTATTGGGGACGAGGTTTAAAACATTGACAGTCACAGTAGAAGGAATTAAGGCTTTTTATGGAACATAAACTACTAAGAAGCCCCAAACAAGTACGATCGTCGTATTGTCATATGAGATAGTTCACAAAGAATGATGACGTCTATAATTATCATTCAAATGTTCTGGTCATCCACAAGAAGGTGATCGTAGGGGTGTTAACAAGGTGGTCGGTCGAAATTGTTTGGGGCTTTTAAGGGGTCTCTGGGCCAGAAACCTGCCTTAACTCCTAAACTCCTAATACCACAATTTTTGCCTTGATTTCCAGTAATATATATATATATATATATATATATATATATATATATATATATATATATATATATATATATATATATATATATATATATATATATATATATATATATATAAAGAATACAAATCATATGGCGAATAACAACCCTCTCAAGCGTACTGGATGCAAAACCTGTCAACATATGATAGAGACCAAGACATTCACTAGCACAGTGACTAAAGAAAAACTAAACATACATGGTCCAAACAAAACGTGCAAAACAGAGAATGTGATTTATCTCATCACATGTAAGATCTGTGGCCTTCAGTACGTGGGAGAAACTGAAAAGCTACACATAAGGATAAACCTTCATAGATCTGATTGGATGACAAAAAAGCTGTACAGAAGCCCGGTCGCAGAACACTTCTCCTCCCCTGGCCACACTTTCAGTGATATAATACTTATCGCTATTGCCAACAACCACAGCTGGAGTTCCGAAACCAGGAAGGAAAAGGAATCATGCTGGATACGCCGCCTTAGAACATTGAAACCAAGCGGTCTAAACCAAGAAGACTAGAAAATGAAAACTATGCACTAGCAGAATTTAACATTTTCTAAATCTTCTTATCCTTCAATTTTTACTATAAGAATAACCGGTATAGAACCAAATATCCGGGATATAATATGCGTTACATATGTACACAAAGTAAAAATAGATGTCGCTTTGGCTTGTAGACTTTTAGGGAATTATACTACGTTTTCAGTTTTCGCAACTAGTCTATACAAGCTGGTTGTATTTATAGTTTTAGCACATGTGAAGATAGAAATGTAGAGGTTTACAAACGCAACGTTTTTGTGTTTATTTGTTTGTCGTAACTATGTTTTGTATTTGCCTTTGAAAAAGACTCATTAAGAGTCGAAAGCGCTTAGGCTAGTTAGTTACTAGTTTCGTACTGTTCGTCGTCAGTTTATTGCATATATATATATATATATATATATATATATATATATATATATATATATATATATATATATATATATATATGCAGATAGATAGATAGATAGATAGATAGATAGATAGATAGATAGATAGATAGATAGACAGACAGACAGACAGATAGACAGACAAACAGACAGATAGATAGATAGATAGATAGATAGATAGATAGATAGATAGATAGATACTTGTCAGTGGCACCTTTGAGATAAATCTATTTTATAAACAAAATGTTCATTGATCGATTAGTTCAATTTATGATTAGTATTAGTAATGTATTAGTAGGAACAGCTGTAATAAAAATGTAAAAGGCAAATTCCGATTTTGTTTGTTTTGCATCTTTCTTTCTATCACCTTAAGTATTTACCCCCTTGTCTCAAGCCTCTATTCTTACGTCTCCACAAGAGCTTGTTTGGTCATAGAAACCTAGAAATTTATTCGAATTACGATACTAGTTATCTCCAGACGATGCTGGTGACTGTTTGTGTCTGTGTATATAACCAGTTTTGACCTAAAACAGAGACATTTTCAACTTTCATAATAATACATTTCTACAGGTTATGATGTGTTTCCAATTAAATAAAAAATAAGTATGCACAAATGGTTGATCTTGACCTATAGTACATAATAATAAACAGTGAATTGATTTAAGTGCGTGTCGATATATTATAAAATTGTTTAATTTAGGCTGCTTATGAATGTCGATATTTGGGTTTATTCAGTTTATTGTGAATGTTGATATTTTGGCGAGTTTTGTGATTTTATGTGTTGCGTATTCACATATCCATTGCTGTCGACCACGCAACCCAGTGCACCAGTAAGTCTGGTAGTATATGTTAATCTAAGGCATATGTTTCAAGGGACATTAGTTATTTTCGATAATATTCATGGTAAGTAGTCCAAGCATTTATTAACCATCTAAGACGATATATTCTTAAATAAATGCCACAATCAGATGATTTATATAATTGATATAATTTGCGCTAAATTTAGGAAACAATTATGCAGATATATATATATATATATATATATATATATATATATATATATATATATATATATATATATATATAGAGAGAGAGAGAGAGAGAGAGAGAGAGAGATAGATAGATAGATAGATAGATAGATAGATAGATAGATAGATAGATAGATAGATAGATTGCTTATGATAATAAGTGAACTAAGGAACACTATGTATATTCAATGGACTGTTCTATTCATTTTATAAGAAATGCTAGCTTACATGTGTGTAACACAATCATACTGGCCTGGTCTAGGCATTAGGGAAACGCTATTTTATACGATAAATGATTTCGACGGGAAAATTTGATCGTATCTACTTAGTAGTAACTTTGAAAATAAAAAGAGTTTTCTGGTTGGGAAGTGAATCGCTTTTAGAACCAAGATGAACGAAGAATATGACAGAGGTATTTCGCTAATATTTGTTACTAATTTTGCTGAATCCTCCCCCTTGCATCGGCTGGCTTCCCAAGCGGTAGGTACAGAAGGGGCGGCTCTGCTTTTACTATGAGCGCTTAGAGCAACTTTAGAAGGATAAACATTACTAAGAATCATGTTGTTGACCAATACAGAAAACGTGGCATGGGAAAAATCCAAGACGTTCTGATTTCTGTTCATCCTGCTTGCAAATAAAGGAGTGAAATATGTGAAATATATTATCATGTAGGTTATCTTGCCACCACTGTCTTTGTGACATACAAATATTTCTAGCTGACCGTCTGAGGCATTGTTGTTCTGGCGAATTGGAGTAAATCTTTGGACAACAAGTAAATAGCTGTCGGAAATAGAAACCGCGAAGGAGACTTAGCTATTGGCAACATACTACATCCGGCGCAGTAGTTTCAAAACATATTACTACGAAGTAGCTGTCAAAGAGACAGAAGTGAATCCTGGGTACCGGGATATATTATATCTGTTACTAAGCCTTAACCAAACTCTACCTAATGATGATTTGCGAAGACAAACAAAGCAAATATGATGTTTAAAATGTATATATTGCACTTACACATGTGAAGTTTAGTAGTAGCAAAATTCAAAAAGAAATATAACTTGGTAAATAATGAGTACCTGTAGCTAATTGAAGCCAATGTTTTAGTGATAGAATTAAGACCTTTGTAAACTGACTTGCTGATTACGATTGCGTGACAACGGATATCTGAAGTTAAACTGCAAAATCTGATTATTTGGTTGCATAATGAGCAGTTAATTATGAACCAGACTCCACATTTTCAGTCCGTGTTGCATCATAAATTACAATCTTGAAACTCACCGACCTGTTTGTTCCTCGAATATTTTGCTCTGTCAGTCTGGCTATAATAATGAATTACCAGATATGTTTTCCATACGTCGTTTCCTTCTTTTGTCTTTGATTTTCGTATAAAATTGAGTGACAATGCATGTTACAATGATGACGTTAATGAGACAGAAATGTTTTCCATTAAAGTTAATTGATTTATCATGTTCTCTAGTATCTCTCTCAAATGTCATCTCTCCGTCAACAAGCACATCAATTCACGTGTGTAAAAGTAATGAATTTAAATCAATAGTGGGAAAATTTTCCTGATAATTGTTATTTCTGACTAGTTATTTATTAAAAAGAAATTTCTTTCTTTTTCCATCACTGATAATATTTTCTAAATTTCAATGGATTTCTTGTAACCACTTCGTTTTAGGAAATTTTTTTCAAAATCTTTCTTTAGGTTTCTCTTTGTAAGTAATCATTAAAGAAAGGAGTTGTTTTCATTGCATTGTATTATGATACATGACGTTCAACTGTTTTAGTTCAGATCAACAATCACTGTAACTAATATTAATACTATTATCAATAATTCTGCCATTATTAATCATAATTAATTAATTAATAGTAGTATTGGTAGTAGTAGCAAGAGTTGCGGCAGCTTGATTACGTTTATGGTTAAAGTATTTTTCGAAAACAGCATTCGTATTTTCAAATCCCATTAATGGATTTGCCTATACATTTGGATGAATCATTATGAAGATAAAAGTATTCCTTCAACTAAATGCTCTCATTTGACAAGGTGGATAAGGTCACAGTCATTGAAAATATAAATTAGAAGTTTTACTCAGTTTTTATAATTTGATATTATGCCGTCTGATTTATTTTTCGAACGCGTTAGAAAGATTAATATGAATCTAAGATGAATTCAACTGCACTTCGTTGGAAAATTTGAGCTTTATATGTTGTAACATTTTGGTTGTATGGTTTATTCTTAATCGTTTGCATGTTCGATTTTGTTCTTAATGTATATATATATATATATATATATATATATATATATATATTTGTCCTTTCTAACCATATTCTTATGACCATCCTTTTTATGTCAAAATCTGTACACCAAGTGGTACAAAGCCAGAATTATGTCTTAATATTTCATAACTTGTATAAAGCATATAGTCTTATAAATCATTATGCTTCCATTTTGATTTTTTAGGGTTCTTGGTTCAACTGTATCTGATCTGATATTCTATGATTATGCATTTTTCCACACTTACCCTTTTTGTAACTTTTCTGTTCTTACTTTATTTTATGCTTTTTATATATTTTTGTGAAGATTTGTTTCTCTTTTACACAAAACACATTAAAACGATTCTACAAAGGTTGATATTTTCTTGCTAGACAGAAGAAAATGCCTTGGCACAATTTACATTGGGGTTTTTGAAATAAGATATCTGTACCTCATTATCATATATTAATACGAGACTTATCCACGTTATTCTTGAGCTTTTATAAACAAAAACGTAAAAACTTACAAAATAGGAAACATTTCCTTTTCAGAACTATTCTCAGAAGTTAAAGATAGCTATTCACTCCGTTAGGACAAAATCAAATGGTATTTTCGTTTGTCTGTTTTTTTTTATCCTATACGTGGTGGATCGATTCAAGACATGTAGTTAAACTATGTAATTAACAGCTAAGATCTTGAGGATATTAACATTCTATGCAATGTATATATGCTCTGTAAAACAGCAACACAAAAGAAATGCTGAAAGATTGTTTACCGTGTCTCCTTAGCATCGCATCTGGATGTGAAATGGCAGTTATAATAGGAGAAATAACTATAAAATTGTCCAGGTATGTGTTCAGCGTTTAAATTGTTCAATACATAAAATAAAATGGATGTCCAAAGATTTACCAATGTATAAAGCATTAAATAGACGTTAAATGTTTCAATTAGGTCAATAAGTACTGATTTATGCTATATATTTTTTCAAAAGTCTAACGCAATATTAATATTCACAACTGGTGTTGTTGAAGTCATACACCAATTATTTGAGATATTATTATAACAGAATATCTTCGTTTGTTCGTTTTTAAGTGAACTTTTATTTTCATTTTATTTGTTTATTTCTGAAACAGCAAATAATAATAGAACTGTGAAGTTTCAAATAAGTTTGATTTCACTAAGTATAAGAGGCAAGAACTGTAAAAGATATTTCAATACCAAACTTCTGTCGGAGTTGTTTAAAGAATTTAAACGACTTACAGAGCTTTTTTTGCGATGTGGAAACTAAATCTGTGTTATCTTTAATTTGCTGTTATCTTTAATCTGTGTTATCTATAATTTGCTGTTATCTTTAATCTGTGTTATCTTTAATTTGCTGTTCAAATGTTTTATAATCCTCCTAGATATATGACACTGGAAAGTTTCTCAAAGGGAATCAAAGTAAAGTTCTGTACACGAACTCAGCAGCAGAGGGCCTACACAATTTAGGAAATCTTGGAATACTCGCAACAGTCAATAAATAAAGTTGATAACTCTACGAAACCGTTAACCCCAATATTGCCAGGGTTTTCTTTACGAAATTGATGGTTATAAATTATAGTAGTTTATCTCAGGGAATGTCGAGTTAGTGAATAATATCCATCGCAGAAACAATCTTGTGTCAGGCGATGATTTTGCCAGCATGAAAATTTTTTAAGAGAATCTCTTCGCGATACAACGGCGGAAAACAAATCTAAGATTAAACAAGCTAATTTACGTTGGAGCATCCGTATTAGATTTATCGAAATGGCTAATGTACGAATTTCGTTATACTTTGGTCCCAAATGCTACATTGGAGGCATTTCTCAAACAGTGCAATTATAGCACTTTCAATATAAATTAAATGTTACACCACTGGAGATTTAAGCATCAGCTGTGAAATTATAGCTTCATTATAAAAATCGGAAGAATGATAATGAGAGACAAGCAGCATATGTACACCTGACTTGAAACATTTTATCATAAATATATAATTAGAATCACATTGGATGAGAAGTCAGAAATTTGAGATTAGGAAGCAAACTTAAATGTGACATTATGATATAAGGACTTAAAGTAGAAAGCTGAAGTTAATGACATATAGCATTGATATAACTTTAAACTTCAGCCATTCTTCAGACGTCTTATGTATATAATTATATCTATAAAAAAACTGATTAATTGTAAATGTGTAGTCAGAAAGCTAAAGAAATGAAAGGATCTAACAACTTACTAATGAATTCATCTTTTATATTGCAAATCTTCAAATCGCTGACATGAAGCGCCATCTTTTAAGTTTTATTTTCATCTCTGCAATTTTGACTGATATTATTATTAAATCTGACTTTTCGCAGCGAACATTTTAAGACGAGTTGTAATATCTTGTTTGTTTCGAGTTGTTCTTGTCAAACTTGTCATTTATAATCTTTTGCAATCGAAATGAAAATTAAAATTACTAATATTAATGTTTGAGTAGCATACTTTTATTGGTAAATAAAACATAGTAATAAATATTACGTTTTCATATACAGGTCCTTTATTAAATCGCTTTACAATAGTCAGTTAATGGTATAATACTATTAGGAAATATCATCAAGTGATTTGCCAAGACAATAAGCAATCATTAAGTGATTTGCCATGACAATAAGCAATCATTAAGTGATTTGCCAAGACAATAATCAATCATTAAGTGATTTGCCAAGACAATAAACAATAATTACATGATTTACCAAGACAATAAGCAATCATTAAATGGTCGGCAATGTTCCTTTCTGAACGAATCTAAATATTGATCTATGTTGTGTGCGTGATTATAACTTTTTCAACACACTAACACACTGAACTATACACGTTGTTCCTACGTCCACGTTTATATTATATTTCTGAAGTCAGTGATAATTGCTCTAATAGAGATTTGAAAAGGTTAGAAAATATTCTGATGTAAAAGGAACGATTAATTACGTCTGCCCATTTATTGTTCTCAAACGTCTCTTTATTTAAAAATTCTTTGGGAACCAATTGCGTTTTAAAGGTGAAACATTTATTGTTCTCAAGAGTCTCTTTTTAAAATTTCTTTGGGAACCAGTTGCAATGTAAAGGCGAAATATTTATCATCTATCAAGTAACTAAGTAATTAAAGGACCTTCTTGCACTTCAAGGTAACTCTAAAAAGAATCACAACAAAACGTACGAAAATTCAGATTTTGCCTGTCCTGTTTTCCTATCTACCTTTGGTCTTTAGAAATCTCTCACACTGATGATCTTTATGTTTTCTGATCTATATTTATGTTTAGAAAAATGGTTATCTATTGCAACTAACCGACCCCCACAATGCTTTGTTATTGGCAAACGTCACACTAAACTTAGACTTGTATATACTACTCGCAAATAAATCTTTACAAATTAATGTAACTCTTGAATGTGCACGTGGTTATGATAATGAATATGTTAAACACTATTGGACTTTCTTAATACGTAAAGATATCAGCTCGTTTACGTAGTTTTAAGTTATTTATTGTGCGAGCCTAGATATATTATTAAAAACGAATCAACTCAAATATTCCTAAATGTTCAAAAAATCACCCACGAAACTACGTATTTTAATATTAACTATTATATTGTAAGACAAGTCGTTAAAAGTAAACAAAATATACAACAGTGACAGTGAAGTTTATTTATTTATTTATTTTCTCTTTTTCTCTTTCTCTCACCGTCACACTTACCAATTGTTTGTTTACTGAATTCTTGAAGTATATTTCTTCCTTCTACTTTCCTTTGAAATGTTATATATATTTTATTATATGAAATGCTGGTCCTCTTTTTCAGATATGTCTGAAAGTATTGGGCAAATTAACATATTCAATTCAATCGATCAACTTGACCTTCGTGAATCGTTTACAAAATTGCTAAATAAGTAAATTAACCTCGGTAATGGTTCTTTGTGATTAAAATCAGTAATATATCTATCTTCTCCTAGAAAAAATGCCTGAGGATATTTAATAGGTACACCGCTGCTTCATGGTCCTCATTATGATCGACCTGAGGATCACCTGAGGATGTGTATAATAGGTACGTAGCTACTTCATGGTCCTCATTATGATGAGCCTGAGGATCACCTGGGGATGTGTATAATAGGTACGTAGCTGCTTCATGGTCCTTATTATGATGAGCCTGAGGATCACCTGAGGATGTGTATAATAGGTACGTAGCTGCTTCATGGTCCTCATTATGATGAGCCTGAGGATCACCTGAGGATGTGTATAATAGGTACGTAGCTGCTTCATGGTCCTCGTTATGATGAGCCTGAGGATCACCTGAGGATGTGTATAATAAGTACGTAGCTGCTTCATGGTCCTCATTATGATGAGCCTGAGGATCACCTGAGGATGTGTAGAATCGGTACACAGCTGGTTCATGGTCCTCATTTTGATGAGCCTGAGGATCACCTGAGGATGTGTATAATAGGTACGTAGCTGTTTCATGGTCCTCGTTAAGATGATTGTAAACGTCATTATCCTTACTTCCTCATTTTCTGTATTGACATCAATGGCAATTTATTCACACATTAAGCAAGATGCTGTACGACCAGGTCGAAGGTTATCTACATTTTCTATTCATTTTCAGCTTCAACATCTTATAATTTGATATAACGAATTCAATGTAATTTAGATCTCCTTACAGAAAAGTATTTTCTTTTTGCAAAGGATTACCTCAAGGCTACGTCTTTTCTAATTTCATTTTCTAAATGTGGCAAATGTTGCCTAACCTACGTGGCGTAAAACTAATTAGCGGGCACTCTATGGGTAAATAAATGTTTCTTTTGTGGAAAGCGCCGTTTGCCAAAATGCATTCCGTCCATTTCAGTAAAACCTTTAATCCTTAACGTTTCGCTTGGCATTAAATAAAAGTAGAAATAGAACCAATGAAAGAAACAAATTCCACTGGGTGAGTGCGAGCCCAATGCCCAACATGCATTGCTAGGCAAATTATCTAACGTGTATAGAATGCAATTTATAGGACACTTAGCAATACACGCAAAGTTAGAGTTTCTTCCAATTATTATTATTATCATTATTATTTTTATCATTATTATTATTATTATTATTATTATTATTATTATTATTATTATTATTATTATTATTATTATTATTATTATTATTACAAATTGTTATCTTATACTAAGAACAACAAAATAAATTAACCGGGCTATTTTGTCTCCCTTTGGTAAATATCAGCTTGACAAATGACATCTCAAAATGGGTATTATCACATTAGAATAGAATAGGCGGTAAAAGTAAGATTTAAGGACATCGAAAACTTTGATACCGGTTTTAAGAGAATATCGGTGTTCTTGTCTGATATGTAGATGACTTCCGACTCACGACTCATTGACTATGCACACATGCCTCTGTCTCTCCCGGATATGGTGCGGTCCTAGGTATACATTATTTCCATGGAAATTATGACCGTTCGTGGGCATTTTATAACATAACTCTTGTAGAATATCCCGTCGTTTTCCACACTGGCAATCAAGCTTTTGTTGAAATCATTAACAAGCAATCCTTTAAGATTCAAAAATCATGCATTTCGATAGGAAATTTATGCTTCCATGCCTTAAATTAAATATTTGTTTTCAAGGCAAAATATATACTGTGCTCAAATAACCAAATCTTTGATACCCTTTCTCGCCAACAGGTTTCAAATTTCAACGACATAGCAGCCTATCGGATTCGCATTCATTGCATTCCGCCTCTTCAATTCTTGCCCAGATAGAAAGTACGCTGGACAATGTGATTAAGCATACGCGCTACCTAGCTACACAAAGACACAAAGCACATATAAGCGGGCTTGGACGATATGTCATTAGAAACCTCAACCGAATTTTCTATCTCAATTTCAACAACAATTCTGACCGTTTTCATAACCCACTATGCATTTAAGACATACATAAAGTTAGGCGAAAGGGTCTCAGATTTGTAACACTTCACTCACCATTAATAAAGATTGTCATTTTATCGTGTGTGCAACTTTTTATTTTAGTTCTCGTGCGTTTCACTGACCTGGTAAATGACTGTGTTTTACAGAGATGATATATAATCTGTCCAGGCTTACCTATGTTTACCTCTCCTTGCTATCAGCACGAGCTAATGAGGGTACTCTACAGATCCGAGAAACCAAAGTCACCTTCTTTATCTTCATACATGCCGGATATTGTGTAACTACCTGGCTGTATGATAGCACTCTACTTTTCTAGTCCTACAGGATTCCCCACTGAAGTCAAATAGGCTCTACTATGTGCCATGCTGTCTGTCTCGAAATAAAGTGACCTTAGACTTTGTGAACACCTGACTTTAACTCCAAAGGATTATAGGCCATTGCCCCGTTGCCAGCACATAATACCTCTTCTAAGGACATATTTGTCCATGTATGTATTCTTGGATATAAAAAAGCAATATCTTAAGCCTCACATACATTGCTTTAATATTGATCAACATTATCAATATTTTTTTATCTAATACAGGTCATTTATGTTCTTTGCCCCATCCCCAGATATATTGACTGTATTTTTATTTAAGGCGGTTGCAGCCTCAAAACATTTCTTTATTATAGGGTATTCTCATTGTTCCATTACTGGATAGAATTTGCCCAAATTATTATGTTATGCTGTAAATGTATAGGAAATATCATTCACGTTCAATACAAGATCACAAAAGTGGACGGCATCACACACAATGTTGATCTTTGTTGTATTTATGTTTCTATATACTCTGACCGTATAATTTTGCAGACTGATCCCAGGGATTTCTGTTCTTGCTATCAACTCTGTCGAATACCATGGTGTAGGTGCACTTAACTTTATAATCTCATCAAACATATTGATACTACTGAATCCTGTGCTTACATTCACTTTCTTTCTTTCTGACATAACTTGCATATGCGTGTGTGTGTGAGTGTGTGTGAGAGAGATTTTCAATAATGTATCAGCCGACTTCAAAAACCGAATATTAATAGTAATAGTGAAGACATAATATTCACCATCACCATATTCATCTTGCAAAATTATTCTAGAAGTTCATAATACTAGCTGTCAAATTTACAGGACACCTGTGGATTTGAAATGCTTGCCTTTCCCATAAACAATGCCAATATTTCTATGAATCTATTAGGTTGTCAAGGTGCTCCAATGATTAAAAGGGCAGGACTATATACCTCTATGTAGCAAAGTAAGATATGCATGCGGTAACTACTCATTAGTCTTGCATATTTATTCGCTGCAGCTGCTTTGAAGCTGCTAAGGATTGTCACATATTTGCTCATTGGAATTCAATACTGACATTAAATTATACAATCGTCTTGCTAGTATTTCCGTAAATATTGTACTGCTATGCTGTGAGACGAGCTTTAACAATGTACATCTAACAACCCTCTAGAGAAAGAATCATCATTAACAATGCAATTTCATTAGTACAAAAGAGAAACTTCAGAGTTTGACAATAAGTTAATATGAAAAATGCCGGTTTTCTATTTTCAGTTTAAAAGATGCACAGACGGTTTATTATAGCAAAATTTCCGAATTTAACTGCGGGAGATGTCGCTGTCAGAAAACTTAGATAAAACTTAAAACATGACATATAACTTAGTTTCAGTCTTTAATGTACACTTGTATCACATTTCTATTAAGAATCCAACTGTTTATATAAGCCTTCATAATATAGGAACGACTAGTTGATCAAGAGTTTGTCGATATTTCCATAATTCAATGCTAAGTCACAAAATACATCAATATCATTTTCGCAGAAATCGGTTCATTGAAATATCCACTCTAATTATTGTATTGATTTTACAGCGATTTATTGATCTAATATCGATCTGTTGAATAAGCAGTAATTGTTTTTCTTCGGCCAGACGTTAAAACAAAAGTTCTTTAATCCATTAATTTGGAAGTCATTGGAATAATCTCCTAAGATTTTATGGATTACATTTTTTACCTTTTCCTAAAAAGATACCACGTTTCGGCTGGTTTCCTTTAAGTTGATCTTTGTAAGTAACTTTCTAACTGAATATTTTTGCTCTTCTTTAGACGTTGACACATTGCTGTTCTGATTTGTTTTTATAGCAAACGAATTTGAATAAGAACACAGTAATGGACGAATATTAAAACGAAGAATCCTCTGAGCACTGCAAATAAAATGCTTCCTATTTTTGTCAAATTCGGCAACAGGTCATCAATATAGCTAAGCTATTAGCCACTTATCTCCATACAGTAGTATAAAAATCAATAATTTCATAACAAATTAAAGAATTCTTACAGATTAATTATGCAATAATGGAATATGTTTATGTGAGAGAGATTGGAAAGAAACAGTAACACGGACTGTGCATGAGATCGCATGAACATTGAACGGTATTTGTATATTCTTTTCGTGTGATATACAGCTAATGGAGAGAGAGAGAGAGAGAGAGAGAGAGAGAGAGAGAGAGAGAGAGAGAGAGAGAGAGAGAGAGAGAGAGAGAGAGAGAGAGAGAGAGAGAGAGAGAGAGAGAGATTTGTTCAGTTAAATCAGGCCTACACATCAAATTAGATTAGTGGTTCCCAAACTTTTTGGGATCCGCCGTCTCCTTGGTTTATCATCTGCCCTCCCCCACCTTGCTTATCCCGTAAAAAGCATAATTAGGTTTTCGTTAGTGAAATGAGCATAGCAGTAGGAAAAATGCTTTAAAATATGATGTATGGTATTCATGATATATGTGAACGTGATTAGTAAGAACTGCAAGTATTTAGAGGGGATTAAATGGAGACATTGCCAGTAGATTGCATATTATATTGCATACGTGTCTTGAATAGTTATTGAGAAATAATCGATTGAGTAGTGTCACATGGAGGTGTATTTAAGGAGAGAACTGATCAAATAATTATTTCCAGTTCTGGATTCATTCCTATTTTGGATTATTATTTTTGATGTTAATGCATTAGTCTGCAGATGTGTTTAATGATGGGTTTTAATATTATTCTAGAGGAAACATTTGTTAAGATTGTTTATTTTAAATATATTTTGGGGACTATGGTGAATTAATCAAAGGAATTCCGGACAACGCCATTGTGATATATCAGGATTGGTGGCAGAGCAGTACATTTGAAACTTTAGAATTAATTAGATCATTATTTTGCTTAAAATCTTTTATTTTAAAACAACCTCTCTATTTTGGATTCAATTCATAATACAGAAAGATGCTCCTAAGTATTCAATTTATAACGTTGATAAATTATTTTTTATGTTTATGAACATTTTTAGGTTGTGCTTCTTTCTTTCATTAAGTTTAAGAATGATATCAATTATAGATTTAGTAAAAGATACATGAAACGTTAAAATATCTCAAATCAAACAAAGCCAGGAAAGAAAAAAATTAAGAATCGTCATAAATTCTGCAGAACAAAAATGATGGGGATAAAAAGAAAGGTCTGAATTTGATGTGAATAATACAAAAAGGATCAAAGAGAAAATTAAATGCAAGAAGAGAGTTCATACTATTTTCTGGAATTTCGACTATAAACCTGACCACTCATGCTAGAAAGTCATCGCTCAGCACACAGTAAGAGGAAAACCGAGGGAACAATTGTAAGCCTGACAATCTTCACTCGAACATAGTTTTAAATTTATGAGTAAACGTCAAAGTCATTTCAGAGAAACCAACATCATATTGAAAAATGTATCAAGCGAGATAGCAGTACTTAAGAAAAAATAACAAAACCCTGAATGAGAAAGTTTTTGTCTTACATAACCTGAATTTTATAGGTATCAAGGCAACTGAAAAGGTAGAAAACCACCACAAATTCATCGGGATTTGTGAAACAACAGTTTAGAAAAATAAAAATTTAATGTTATATTGAATGTAAGAGGACTAATACAAGACACGAAAACGCAATTCCAAGGTCCAAAATAACCTGGATGGCGCACGAGAATCCGGCTTAATTATAATGTAATAAAATTAAGGAGATGCACATTTAGTTTAAGCAGTTTGTAGGTTTGTGTGATTAATTGTTTGATTATTTGTATTCGGTGCAATGGGAAATATTCCTTAGCACGAAATAATTAGTCAGTTATTATAAGCAAACGTCACGGAGAGAAATTGTTAGTGAGTTTCCAAGATGCCATGGTCAATGAGTAGCAAACTGAGACCTAATCCACATGAGTGAGCCTAGGGTGATGTAGTACTTTATAAAATCTAGTGGGTTACATTGGCGTTGTGACTGCAGTGGCAGTATTTACGACAGGGAATCGGTAAATTGCACAATGAAATAAACGAGAAAGGACTCGGAAGATACCGTTTATGTTGCCATAGTGGCAAATATGATGTAGGTTTACTGGTGTGATGTGCCTTGAAAGGGTATATAGACTGGCCTTAGGTGGGCAGTTAAAATAGTCCCCGGTGTTAGGGATAGTTGTAGAGTTTATACGGTGTGAACTACTAGCGGAACGGAAAGTTAATGTAGAGAAACTGTGAGGATGTGCGGTTGATGGTTAATTGGCAAGTTGTAAATAATGTGATTTTGCATTGATTATTGTAAAATTTATGTATAGAATGGACACGTCGCGCTTTCCAACTTACAACTGAAGTTGTATAGAAGTCTTTGAAAATATGGGATACACTTATGACTTCTAGCGGGATTCGAGCCAGGGTTTTGACACTGCTCGGTCACGCAAAAGACCTCTGGCTTGTAGCAATAATAATAATAATAATAATAATAATAATAATAATAATAATAATAATAATAATAATAATAATAATAATAATAATCCACAGCAACACAGACTTTGACCAGATAATGGGTCGTGTAAATAGTAAAACTTTGGCCGGAAGATGATAACTGTCAATCCACTGACATGGAGTAAAATTTGAACATCTTCCGGTAGGAGATTAACTTCTATTACCCGACAAATCACCAAGAATGATCGTTGATCGACATTTATTACTGAATTTTGGATGACAAAATGATCTGACTGTTGTGAGACTTTAATGTAGCTTGATTTACTTTCCGTATGAAACATTTAATACAATTAGCGATGATTGAGTGTAACAATTAACTTTTGTATCTCACACTCTCCCTCCTTCTTGCCTAATGCCGTTCTAACACTGCAAGAGATTAATTTCGAACATGTTTCTTTCTTATTTATGTTATTATGTTTCTATTGGCTTCTTCAGGGTCATTGGCTACATTCGTAGATATATTTATCTCTTAAAAACAATAAGTTCTTGTGAAATTATAATTTCCTTTACGAGTGAATAATCAGTGTCTGGATAATGGGTGATTTGCTTTTACTACTACTACTGCTGCTGCTGCTGCGGCTACTACTACTACTACTACTGATGATGATGATGATGATGATAATGATGATGATGATGATGATGATGATGATGATAATAATAATAATAATAATAATAATAAATAATAATATTAATAATAATATTAATAATAATGATAATAATAATAAAAAGTACGAGGAAACGATTACAACGCAAAAAGAATTGATCCATCGAATATATTGCCTAGAAGGTAAAAACTTGTAAGTTATTGACAGAGGTAGACTTCTAAGAACCATGGTAGAAGATTAAATATACTCTAGTCTATCTCCAAGTAAAGTTATATAAAGCTGTCCTACACTATATTCCCTATTGATTGATTCTTTCTGCTCTCACTCTGGTTCGGTTTCTGATGGAAAAGAAAGAATATATTAATTGACTTTAATCGGTTTATCTCGCAATTGGTTTTATCCTTTGATTATGTGTGGTTGCTTCAGCATCGCATTAAGAATGATTTCTTTGAACCATCCACTACATAAGAATTTCTCTTCTACAATTATATTATTTATCTTTACTCCGCCAGTGTAGTTTAATTATACTGAATTAGGGATCTATTGAGACCGGCGTATGAATTTGGTTAGTATGGTGTTGAAAAAGTTTTAAAGTTCAAAAGAATAATTAGTATCGCTAGTGAAATGAAAGGCTATGGGGAATCCTTTAAGAGTTGGTAAAATACCAATAACGAATGTCCACTCCCACGTCAAAAACTAAAGATCACAGAGAGGAATTATTAAAGATCATGAAAACTTGCGAAGATGAGGGTTAAACGGTAAAAATTAAAATATTTGTACGTAGAGTTAATTCAGTATATACAGAAGCTGTATGTTTAGTAATCGAAGGAATAGAAGTAGCATTTATTATACTTTGGCGTAATCCGATTGCATGATTTGTTCTGCCAGTCATGTTTCGAGTTGGATTAAGTACTTCCGTTGGTATACAATTACGATGTAGGTCAAGTGCAAATGTTTATCAATAGGGATTTTGAAAACAATAATACATTCCTGTCTTAAAATGAATCTGTTTGAATCCTTTAGTGTTGTGTTGTGTCCCAGAGAAGTTGTTGACTTAAATTATTTTGGAATTGCAAAGCACTCTTTCGACTTAGGATTAATACATTATTTTGGAACCATTGCGAACTCAGTCAAAGACTTTGATGCATCATTGTTTTAAATCAGGACATTCCAGACTCTTGAAATTCATTCGGAATATTTTATATATTTGGATATGTGCTAGGACATGTAAGGTTATTTTGGATATAATTTCAAAATACTGTCTCTTACGTGTTCACTTTGTATTGTGTACAAATAACAAATAAATAATTCTTTGATCTGACTAAACTTAATTTCTCTAATTTATGTTAGATAACTGTAGTCCTAATGTCAAAACAGTAGTCACTCTAAAATTAAATTTCCTTAAATCTACAATCACAATATATTCAATTTCCAAAGATCACACAGATTTGTAAAATTAATATGCGTCAATTAAGAAAATGTGTCATTTTATGAATAAGGTTTTAATTTGTCTCAGTGTAAAATGTTCAGTTACCTGTTATAGATTTTTTAGTTAAGATTTGTAATTCAGCTATAGGAATAATTGTGGTATTAAAGTAAATAATTTTGGAAAGTAATTATTCGATGCAAGTATGTTGATAATAAGAAAAAACTGCATAATATCATATAGAGATTTCACTGAAAAAAATGGACTAATTTTGGCTGTCAGTGTGTGTGTATGACTTGTAATGTAGCTTTAACAATTTGTTAGGTCATGTCTCCACGAACTATGCAGTGTTGTTGTTTTTTAAGGATGGTAATCACTGGGCCAACTTGCCGCAGGTACGTAGCATGATGTACGGAGACCAGGCCTACAAGTCCTAACACTAACCTATAAATGCTGAGCGAGGAAGCTATTAGTGTCATTTTAAGTCTTTGTAGTATTCGTCCGGGGTTCAAACCCGCAACCTCTCGCATTCAAGGCGGACGCTCTAACTGCTAGGCTACCGAAGTGGTCACATATAAATGTATACATACATTCTGGAAAATTTAGATATCCTAAAAAAATTAAATTCATTCATTGTCCATAATACTAAATAATTTATTTCTTCAAAAATAAAATTGGGAATGAATTCGGATTAATATATTACTGAAACTCTGGCTTACCATTTACACTTATTACGTCTACAAATTTCAAATGGTTGTAACTAAAACGTTTATACAAATCAAACACGTAACATATAACCTGGAAATAAGCTGTATTGGTTATTTTGTGTTTGTGAAATTTTATGATCAGTTCAAAAACTACTGAATGGTGAGGTAATCTGCCTAAATATGTTGTCTGTATGGATACCAAAATTGCTTTTATTGAATAATGGGATAAAGGCAAATGAAGGAATTCATGCGTAGTAAAAAAAAATGCTAAGACCAGAAACTACAATTTGTACTAATAATTACATCACAGTAAAGTTAGGTCTAAAGGATGCAAATAAACTCCATTTTGTAGATAGAATGTAGCAAATAGATATAATAATAATAATAATAATAATAATAATAATAATAATAATAATAATAATAATAATAATAATAATAATAATAATAATAATAATAACGCAATGTTGAGTGTTAAGGTGAACTCGCCGAACAAATCTGCGTATGGGTCATAAACCTGAACCCGACTGAAATCTAGACATGACTGCATTGGATATGCTATTCGAGGAGTGGAGGTTCCGGGTTTACGGAACGACCAGGACTACTGAGTCGCGCCGTGTGGTTGAGGGGGAGCCGGTTGTCCATGACCATCAGGGCGTATGGAAGGTTGAAGGATGATCTACAGGTAAGGATGCCACCCATAAACCTGGACAGGTCTAAGCGTCCGTGGCATTTTGCAAGTAACTGTTCCAAGGACAGGCAGACCCAGGGGAATGGCGTCTCTAGGGCATGGTGTGAGATGGAGGCAAGCTGTAAACCACCAAACCTCGCTCGCGTCCGCAAATATTACAGAAGAAGGCGTAACCATTTGATATCACACTAACGAACGTGTTTTCTGAACTCCGGGACTTTCTCACAAATTCAATAATTCTGAGAATTATGCTCACTTATTAAACTTATTATAAAATATAAAACCAAAAAAAAGAATAATTTAGATCCATTGTAATAAGAACCCTAGCAATTACTACTCCTTATCTTTAGTCAATTTAGCCTTAGTTATAAGCATAAATAGTTAAATCATAACAATAATCATAACTATTTATAACATACATTTACTGTATGTGAATTTTAATTTTCCTTATAGTAACTATATATAATCTAATTAGTATTGATAACCATCTATAATACTACAACTAAGAACATAATGAGAATAAAATACCATAAAACATAATTTTCTTAAAAACCTAAATAGAAAACAAAATTGAACTAGATTAGAATTGAAATCTCGGCTTTTAACATCCAATCAAAACCGACGAGACAACAACCTTATAATTTTGAATCATCCAATATTACTAAATCAAAAATGCAAGAATAAAGAAGAAAGGATTCAGGACCTCATAGGAGGGAGGAGGGGAACCAACATCAAAAGAGACGCCTACAACAAACCATCAACAAGAACAAATCATAAATATCAAATAAAGGGATTCAATAAGCCTGTATCGGAACCCTAATAACCCATCCCCGCATACAAACATATACATAACTGCAAGCACCATACCTAGTCCATAACATAAAACAGGCGCTAGGACTCATACTAGCACAAGCCTGGGTGGATCCTGACTTCTATAAGCAATATATATAGGATAAGATTTCCCACCATGACAAGGACAAAAAGGTCAAGGCCGATAAGGGAAAATCAGGAACCTCCCCCCTGATAGCCCTAACTCCCAGGAGCGGAGTAGACCGATTAGCGATGGACAGTCCGGGCCGCGCGGCCAAAAGTCCGAAAATAAGCCTACAACCTATGTCTTCACTTTGGCCTAGAAAACCCAACATTAAAACGAGATCTTTTGGAAATGCAGTCAAAATTAAAAACCAAACATTGTCTAAGCGTTGATAAATGTCAAAATTAGGTGACATACACCTAGAGATTAATTTCTTTTTTTATAACCAAATATGTACGCTAAGTACACAAAATTCAACCTCATCAAAATATATTCCAAATTCATAACTCATGAACACTTGGATAATTGAATAGGTGGCTAACACATCATTGGTATAGGGACACCCGTAGGAAAAACTGGTCAAATTTGACAATAATCCACCTGAGATAAAGTTAGGTGACTGTAGATATTGGGGGGACTTTAGTAGGCGGGAGTTGAGGCGGAAAGCCGGTACGCTCTGTTACAATACGCAGTCAACCAAAGGGTCTTAAGGTCAGCCAATAAAGGTCAGCACCACGACCAAAAGCCCAGCCCTAGGGCTAAGCGCCTCCCTGGATAGCAACGTTATCGAAAGATAACATCCGGCTAAGGCGGTGAGCCACCAGGGGGGTTAATAGGCCCACGCGCCGGGGCAAAAGTGTCAGCACTGGACACTGGTGAGCCCGGCCCCGGAAGGGGGATGCCACTAGCCCTTTTCAGGGCTTAAAGTCATAAAACACGAAAGTGTATACATGACTATAATACATATGAACTGAACTGAACTGATATCACACTGGTTATAACGCCCTTGTCGACAAGAAGTTCGAGGACTACAAAGGGGAAGTAATTAAGGTCCACTCCCTGAACAGATAAAGTGACTCGTTCGTTGCCAGTGACAGCACGTTCTGTTGCTGCAGATTGGTTAGCAGAAAAGGCAATAAGGCAAATTTATCTACCTCCACCTAAAAAATTCAGTAGGCACATTTTGATGTCAGCACTTCCAATGAGGCTCATCATGAAAACATATTTTTTTTCCGCATGAAACTATTAAAACTGGTAGATGTCAATCATGCACATACAAATACGCGCTGACTGTCGTTGACGTTGCAAGAAGATATAAAGAAGCTGAGCCTCTATCAACTAAAACAGCAACTGAAGTTGTATCTGCGTTTGAACGAATTTATCAACGAGGACCGCGGACCACAAAGTGGTCTACAATGGTCACAGTTATTACAAGTTGATTCTGGCAAATAATGTATTATTGTAGTAACGTTGATGATGAAGAACATAACGTCAAAATCAGAAGAGGATACACCGCAATTCATTGTGATCAGGCAATCTTTGAGCGATTTAGTCGAACACTTGCTGAGCGATTGTTTGGATATCAGTATCCTTGAATAAAGTTCAAGAATTACAAGAGATCTCGTGAATGGGTTACAAGACTACCAAGTGTGATAGCTGCTTTAAATAACGAAATTACTCGTGGAACCTCTATGAAACCAATAAATGAGATCACAAAAGCATATATCAGTACAACTACGTGACTCTTTCTCAAAACAACCAGTACTAGGTAATGTGACTGTCAGATATTTATATGAACCTGGGTAAAAAAGGACCTACTGATCCAATCAATAGTGAAACGACATATAACATTTTCAGCGTTTTAAGATCTTCGGGTTGACCTACAATCTACAGACTAGATTCAACTGCTCCTCAGCGCAGATTTGTACTACGTGAACAATTACAAGTAATTTCTGAAGACACACAATTACTACCACCTTTACTTATGTGAACTGGCTCCTCGACTTCGATTACATTCAAGATAGGGTAGCATCACATTTTCAAGTGCGTGACCAAGACTACTATTAATTTAATCCACAGTGAATTGTTTTGGATTAGTGTTTGAATTCTGGTACAACATTACAGTTACGGCTCAAACAATGGTTATATCATTACAAGTGCAAGTAGCTTTATTATTATTTTCCGCGAAGTCTATAATTACCGTCCGCAGCTGATATATTCTTCTGACTCGATGCACTGTCAGAAAAATTAAATTTGACCATTCGATGCGATCATCAACAATCCAAATATTTGTATCGGAAAAAATAGTTAATTCCTGTGACGAATGAATCGTTATAGCATATCCTAGTATCCATGGAGATTTATCCATAATTAGCTCTCTTTCGACATCATTCACAGGAACCAAAACAATATTTAACACAAAATTTTGTTTCTCATTAATTGAAGGAATTTTAGCATCGATAATTTGCCGTCGCATATTTGCTGGATGATAACATAACGATACAGGTAGATTTGAAAATTATTCTTTATGTTACATGAAGAATTTCTGCTGAAGTAAATCACGAAGTAATTTCCAAAAGTTATCTCACGCATTATTTTCTATTTTATCTCGTCCGATTGTAGTCTGATTAATTGCTTAAACACTCTAAATTCTGGATTAAGCGCTAGGTAATAATCATTTATTTCCTCATTATAACAAATATAAACGTTTTGAATCATCCATGCGGAGATGATCTAACAAAAGGTGGCGATTAACCATGATATCCGCACGTAACAACAGAAGTTTTTAGAGTTAATAATCAATCAAGAAATATTTCAAAATATCTAGAAACATATATTTCATCCCAAATAATGATTATAGGAATGTATTTTTAACCCATTTTTTCAGGAGTCCATGTGTATTCTTTCCATCTGAAGAAACGGTGATATGTTTTAGATTTCACTCCACGTTCACTCATTTTTTTGGGCTTGCCGATGAGTTGGAATTAGCACAATCATTTACGAACATCTATTCACAAATAATTAAATCGCAAGCGTTGGTTTACCAGAACCACCACATCCACTTAGATAAACAATATTATGTCTAGCTTTGGCATCATATACCAATGATACTGATGACAGCGCTGATATTTATCTATATTTTGTGATATAGCTAAGTACCTTTCATCGCTTTATTGTCAATTCGCTCAATGATGTATCCGAACAAATCTTTTCCAAATCTGCATAATTTTGTTTACATAAATCGAATGTGTGGTAACTCTAACTGTGGTACCAAAAAATATGTTTATCATCGAAAATAAATTTATCGAAACATAAGCAAACATTGAAGATCTTAAATATTCTAAACTGTGGCGAGTCACCATCAACATAGATCACAATTGTACCTAATTTAGGTCTGTCCGACAAGTAAGCATTATTTCTCTGTTGTATCAGTAATTATATAATCAAGTTCAGCATTGTAAATGATTAGTCGACAACAATATCGGTTGTGATTACATGAACCACCCTGAGTAACTTTACAATTATTTTTCTACCGAGATCCTTTGTAATTTTATTTTCGTATGCAACTTCATCGAGAGTATACTCAAAAATTATATCAAGAATAGTTTTCTCATCCTCTACGGGTTTTGCTAACCGAGCTGGTTTCTGTAGATGATACATTATTATTGCTTTGCTTACGGTTAACGAGTTTAAAATTTCAGCATCAAAAATATATTGTAAAAGCACACGTTGGGCGCCAAGATGTTTCTGAAAAGTGACGACCATACCAGTCGTAAACAATCGAATGGAGATTTTCCGTGAAGGAAGCAGTTTAATACAAGCAAATCCAGTTAAATTAAAACCTTGTTATTGTCCATTTTATCGCAACTCTGGAAATTGTGTGTGTTGGATAACCAAATTTCTTAAAATACTCAGAACATTCACCCATTCAAAGAAAACTTCTAAGATAACATGCAACCGTATCAATTGAGATAACACCTCTGTAACCGAATTTAGTATTCCACAATCCTCCTTTTCTGTATTCCAACTCAACAGTGTTATACATCAACAAGAAATTCCAATCTTCTCGGTTTGCATGCATTTGTCTCCTGAATAAATTGAGTAGCAACTGACAGAACAGTAAAACATATTACCGATTAAACTTTCTACATCAAACGGTATATTTCTACAAAAGATTTCTCATTTCCGATAGGAGGAACTCGCCTCGTCGCGACATTTTTTCTTGGATTCACGGATACGATTGATCAGAGTCTTTATCATAGAATAAGGCAGTAGATAACATGGTTTTGCCTTAAATCTATTTTTCACCTTTATTCGTTGTGCAGGCGTAAAACCTTACCTGGGGTGAATAAGTTTTCATCAGGCAAACAAATTTGAAATTACATGCGGCGAAAAGTTGCGGATAGCATGGTATACAAGAGCATTTGACCATGTTATTCACTCTATGGATTTAAGCTTGATGCATTTGGAACTGAAACACAAGTCATTTGGATTTTGTCAGTGGAGTAATTGTTCTCCACTATATTATTCGACTATAGGGAAAAGTGTTACATTTTTGTTTTATTTGATTTGCGAAACCTGTTCACGGTTTTATGTTTTATCGGGTAATGGGACTGTCTTTTTTACCTTGTATGCTTTGATGTTACAATTTAGGTTAGATCTCATTGTTATAAACAGTTTGGTTTTGTTTTAGCTGATTAGGGCGGCTGATGCTGTCTGATTAGGGCTGACGCTGTCTGTTAAGGACTGATGCTGTCTGATTAGGGCTGACGCTGTCTGATTAGGGCTGATGCTGTCTGATTAGGGCTGACGCTGTCTGTTAAGGACTGATGCTGTCTGATTAGGGCTGACGCTGTCTGTTAAGGACTGATGCTGTCTGATTAGGGCTGACGCTGTCTGTTAAGGACTGATGCTGTCTGATAAGGGCTAATGGTAGCTATCTATGGTTGATCGTAGCTGTCCGTATTGCAGTTTGCTGTCTATATGTATATGAATAAATACATATGGTGAATCTGTGAAGGGTATGAACGTGGGACAATCAAAGAATCTAGTAAAACTGTAGATTAACAGTTTGTGAATTGAATGACTTTTATAGTAATACGTGTGTTCATCTGATTGTAAATTCAGTTGGACACAAAAATGTTTAGTTAAAACAATATTTACATGAAAATATTAGTCATCATTAGCTGTTTAGTTGACACAATATTATTTGCATCATATTAGAGTTTTGCTAATTATTCATTGGTTAGTTGAAACTTTCTTTACATTACATGAGAAAATTGCTCATTATTCATTATTTGTTCGTACTATATGAGATTACGTGAGTCTCGAAAGTTCATGTATTGCAAAAGATTACATGAATCTAATTTCATAACATTCATGGTACCTCTCAACGTATTTCTTCTTTGCAGCGTTATCGTTTGATTCTGATTCTCTAACACCACTAATTTATTATTAGCCATGTTGAAAGAACTAATCATTGCATAACCGTCAGATAGCAACCAATCATTGATCACAGTTCTGATCGTGGAGTTGTTGTTCTCTACGTATGAGTTTGGTTCTCTCACATTAATGATTGTATTCTGCTCATAAATCTCCATACATATCTCCAGTTCTTCTGGTTCGTCCAGTAATTTATCCCATGAGTGTTATAATTGATTCCTCAAGTTTTTAATATTACCGTGTTTAGCAACATGGAAATATTGCTCGTCTTTAACCGTCATTGTTTATCTTTAAAAACAACAACTTTATTTTGTTCAACATTTGCGAGACCCAAAAGATTAAAAAAACACATTCTTGACCTCGTCATATTTGGATAAGTCACATTTGGCTTTGCTCTGAGTAATATACCGAGCATATTTTCCGTAAATTTATACCATTATATATTACACTAAGACCTGTTTAAAATGTTAATCGACCGTGTCGTGTGCTTGTATAATTTTGCACAACTGTATAGGGCCACATTATAGACGGATCGATTATTGTCTGTGTTGGTAATGTTGAATACCAGATTGGAGTATGGAGTCCACCGACATATTTTAACAATTCATAGCAGCTTCAAACATAAAACACCTCTCAAGTGTTTGATATCTAACCTTTAAGTAGCATCAAGCAAATCAAAGTTGGACAAGGAAAGCATAAGACAAGTGTCCCAGCGAATCGTAGACCCGATCCGCGAGCGGATACACCGCATCATAAATGCGGATTTCCTGGCAGTCTTAGACCTTTCCATGTTTTAGAAGTTTGTATCTATTGTACTGTTGCTTTCTTTAGTAACATTACTGTGGAAGTTCCAACAGCACCAGTTGTATCTGCTTTTGCAACAGCTGAAATAGATGGAGCTGCAGAGGCTATACATGCTAATGGCACAAATGAAAGATTAAGTTTGTTTTTTATCGTTTGGCGTCATTGAAGTACCAGAGTTGACATTCTGAGATTGATAGTTTATTTGAACCACCTACTATCTGTTCTGATGTTTGCAATATTTTTTCCGTAAATACTTTTTAGGTTGATTGTAGCTTTTTAATCTAACCAGGACTGAGAGTAACACTAACACACCGATATGACATTATAATATCATGAACGTTTTAGTTACACATGGGCAACAAATAACTTTTATTCGTCAAACAATACTTTCGAATAGCATTGTTTTATCTGAGAGGATAACAGCGATTGTTCTGTAATTAGGAAAATATCATGTTGCCACACGGGCTCGAAAATGTATAACAACGACAGACTGTCAAAACAAATCCAAATGTTCAAGTTGAAAATAATAGATCGGATGTAATGTTTCAAAATCCTGCTCAGATATTTGCAAACGAGAATCCACATTCTAATTACGCCCCATAATTGTTATCAACCGATCATAAACATGTGCAACATGACCATTCTCAAAATTTAGTCTGTTTTAGATGGTTCTTGATGTCCATTTATTCTCAGTGAAACATTACATACTCCAAGCGTGTCAAGCCAATCTATTCTTTGAACATTTGGAAATAAAGATATGTCGTGTAGCTGACACTCCCTGGTGTGTTTGTTTTGCCATGTAAAACAAAAACATTAATGTCGCTTTGAATACTATCTGGTGTCATCTTTAACACGACTGCGTTGATTTACCCCTGTGATCATTTAAAGAAAGTAACCGTTGTTCTTCAGTGAGTGATGGAGTCAATAATGTCATCCACAACGAAAGTTTTCTAAATATTAAATTATCTTCATCAACGGCATCAGTTAACCATACTGCATCATTGTCGGTTGCTTTTCCAACAAGTACAACTTTATGCTTGTATGCTTGGCTCCGAAAATAACCTTACAAACAGTTCTACATATATGTAACAGTGGATGAAAAGTCTGTATTGATATTTGACATTGATCATCGTATTTCGCATCCAAAATTGAAATATTGATTCATTGATACAACTTCAGTGCCAGAGTCATTCAGTGTTACGTTGCTGCTCTCTGATTGATTAGTAGTAACTTTGGTAAACATCATTGATGTACCAACTTATCTGAGTAATCATCGCTGTATCTTGCAAGACCAAGTATTGTCCTGGAAGCATCGACATTTTTAATACCTGATTCAATATTATCTCCGCCAATAATGTAAGTGTTCAGAAGAAAGAAAAGGAAAGGACTGCCTCCTTTAGCCAAACCTGGTAGCATGTTGTGGGTCATGTCCTTATCCCATTCAAACAGCTTCGAAAGACATCTTCGATACAGTATGCGCATGTTGTCTGAATGTTTTGAAAGAAACGACACCTTTGCCTGACCACCAGAAAGAACAATTAACCAAGCATCGACATGTTCTTCACCAAATGGTAAAAAATAAAATATCCATTCGTCAAAAGAAAAGATGTTAATACCACGTAGAGGAGTTTCGTCCCTCTTTTTGTCTGTTTTTAGGAGCCCTGCTGAAAGGAGTATTGGGATTCAAGACGTAAGAGTTAATGCTTTATCATGTAGTGCAAGATAAAAACAAACAAAAAGATAAAATGAACCCTTAGGTGAAAAGATCTCATGCGTGGGCTTTGAAATTTGTTGGAAGGACTAAAGCTGAATTTAGTCCCTTAGAAACGATGGATGAAATTATATCGTTGGCAAATACAACACACCCTGCATTTTTCTCCCAATCCACATGATGCCGAGATGTCCCACCTACAACACGAATTATAATCGTTGATTTGAAAGTCCACACCCACCACCATCCCAGACAAGCACAATGTTGTCTGTGGAAGAAGAAGCGCGAGAAGTCAAATGCCGTCAGCAGCTGCCATCCCTATTAACATTTATGCGTCCTTGTTGACCATTTTCCCACTCCTTAACGAGAAAAACTCAAAGCTTCGGCTCCTCGTTCGACAGAAGTGAAAAAGAAAGGAAGGAAACCAAACCACCACCACTACCCTAGACTCCTACTCCCGTGTCACGTCGGACACTTAAAGCTGTTTCCAAGCCACCTCAACAAAGCCATAGTGGCATCTATCAAGTGTGGGTGAAGAGATTTCTAATGGAGAATTTGTTAGCCAAAAAGACAAAGAAAAGAACTGTGACAGAATTAGACGCTTTTGATTATTAAACAGATCAAAAATGATGCACCGAGAATCTGCAAATGTTCCAGTTCAAAACTGGATATTTATGAAATACCCACCAATCATAATGTCAATGCATGAATCCTAATGGGTAGTATTTCATCCCCATCGAATTTTGAAGTCAAAGGACAGCTGGAAGATTACATAGATCTGAATATCAGTTTCTTTTACCTGAAAGTAAAAATGATCAAGACAAAAGACATAGCTCCGCTAGCCGATGCTAGAGTATGTCCCGTCAAAATCTTCATGCAATATTTATTCAGAGAAGTGGATTTGTACTTGAATAACAAACAGGTAGGCGACAGCATGGATACTAATCCTTTTCGAGCGTACAGAGAAAATCTTTTAACGTACGGGAAAGACACCAAGAACACTCATCTGCATGCTTGTGTAGTACCAAAATCTAATACAGCGGGAGAGGACACAGTTGTGATAGCAGTGACGATCACAATGTGTTCTTTAACGACAGTCGAAAAACAAATCTTGCAAGAAATTGTTTAGAAATGATGGATCAATTACATTTAGACATGTGGTTACAAGAAAAGTATTTGATGAACGGGATGGATGTCCGCCTGCAACTGAATCATTGTAGTACAGTTTTCCAGTTGACGGCTCATGCCCATGACTACAAAACAATCATTCAGGAAGTCAGCTCTATGTGTGACGCGTGTAAATGTTATCTAAGGTGGGAATCGACATCAGTCACAGTCTGAGAAGAACAACAGCGAAGTATCCAATACGATGCAAGGAACTGAATACTTTCAATATAACACTGAACTTAGATCCAAGATATATTGCAATTACAGCTATCCAAACGTTTACTCTTTGTTATTATCAGCAAATAACCTTAAACGGGCCATTACTGCTAATCATTTTGAGTTAAAGTACTCAGTGTCCAAGATCAAAGTCAGTCACGATGGCAAAACCTTGTGTACCAAACAATTCCAACCAGTTTGACGAGAAGAATTACTTGAGATCGTACTTGTCCTTGTACGAAGTCACAAGACATTTAAGGACCGACACCAGCCACGGCATTTAGTGCGACACTTATGCAGTAAGTTACGCTTTGTGGGCTATTGATTTTACTTCTGACAAAGGCAGCGACGATGGACATTCCAACCATATAGCATCCGGTCAACTGTGTGTGGAACGTCAGATTGCAGAAGTTCTACCCAACACTGTGAACGTTATATCGTAGAACGAATTCGACAATATTTCAGAAGTTAACAGTTTGAGATACGTAATTCTAGTCTATTAGAAGCAATGGAAGACTTTGCAATGTGGAGTCTCCTTGCAAATAGGAACCAATGATATCTTGAACGAAGAGATAATGGTGATGTCACAACCGCAAGAACAAAACGTTTAGTGTTATGCTTTGTTAGATATGTGCCAGAAAGAATTAGTGTTGACCTAAATAATTTCAGTCAACTTCAACACGATAAATGAACGATGTTGAGCCAAGAACACAATTTGGACGAGTATCTGGATGAAGATTGGGGTCGCTCTTTGGTAGCAGCAGTGTTACATCACTGGTATTTAGATTTGCGCGATCATTCTTCTCATCCATTGAATACTCTGGAGATCTGTCGCATCGCAGTTGTCTTAGCCCAGAGTGCGGAGACGAGATTGTTAAGGAAAAGGTCAGAAATTAACTTTGAAAAACAAAAAAAACAACGAAACTTGGCAACCTTATATCCTTTTGAACAACAGTTCTTTCACCGTTTTTTATGATTTTGTCATCCTAATTCAAAGACCATCAAGCTTATATCATCAACAACGACGACAGTCATCTTCCATTAACACACTAGGTAGGCGTGTACATTCCACAACATGCCTGTGCATAGTATTTTCAATTAGTATGGATTACAGCCTTTGGAACACGACATCATCGACTTTATGAGACGAAATGCCCAGACGACATAATTTAATAATGTGAAATTACAAGGCAAGGATTACGTGGTGTGTGGACAATATTGTAAGCAATTTCTTCATCAACGCAGTCTTGGTTTTCCGTTAGAAAATTTAGTGACTTGTTCTGATCGTGACTCTTCCAGAAACGATGATAGACAAGATAGATTTTTCTCCATGATGGATATTTCTTGTCTTTAGCTACGAAACATAGTTTATATCAATGACCTTATGAGTTTAATTACTGGAAGTCCAACTTTACTTCACAAAGTTATCAACCCTGTAAATAAAGTTATGTTTGATAAAGAAACGCATTGATAATGTATGGAATTTTATTTATTTGTTGGTTATATTTTGGTTGAATAAAAATGTTGTATTATGGTAATAATTAATGTCTATGGTTTGTTTTAAAAACATAAAAATTGTATGAACATATATATATATATATATATATATATATATATATATATATATATATATATATATATATATATATATATATATATATATATATATATATATACTCCCTTTCACTTCTCTTTATCCCTCTGGGCTATAGAGTTCTTAAAAAAAACAGCAAGGCTGTTTTCTATCTCCTCCTCGATTATTTAATTAATTGCGGCGATACGAGCTGGACATTGAGGCTATGTAGAAAGTGCAAGTAGAGAAGATGGGGAAAAGAAGAAGACAGAAGAGGAGGAAGAAAAGAAGAGTTTGCATGACATAATGATAAGGCAAACGTGATGTGAATCCTATGGTGAGGACACCATCTCCTCCATAACGGCAACCACAATCACTGCCAGCAGTGATAACCGCTATCCCTGAATAGACAGCGCCAAGAGTGGGAACTTCGGTGCCAGCGACAAGTACGGAGACCACAGCAGACATGTTGCTGAGTATTGAGGAAGAGAAATTTCGCCATCCCTCAAACAGTTACAATCAATTTAAACAATGATTGAAGCCAACTTTGTTCGCCTTGTGCCTGGCCAGGGAGGTACATACATTATGTGTGTATGTGTGTGTGTCTGTGTGTCTATGTGCGTGCACGTGTTTGTGTGTGTGTGTGTTTTGGTAAGATTGGTGATTATAAGTCATGCCTTATGTTTGTCTGTTTGAGAAAAATGTTCCCTTTTCCATTATGTGCTAATAAGAAGGCTAGTCCGTTGTTGGTAATAGTGTGTTGGATTGTAAAAATATGTATAAACAACTTCATTTAGGTCAACTTCATTATAGTCTCTTTGGGTTGTTTGTTATGTGATATGTGCAGTTGGTGCGACGGCATGTCTTCATTCACGTCCTTGTTTGAGGTATATAAATGTAGTGTTCGTCATTTGCGTCATTCAAGATTGAATAGCGGACAAAGGATATCAATTATGTCGAAAAGATGCAAAAATTACAATAAGTGGTGGATGGTTAAAAGATGGTAGAAAAAGAAATGTTAGTAAGGGTGGAGTATGGATGTTATAACCCACACAGAGTCAAGATGGAAATTAATAATTCGAGGTAAGCTAAAGAATGATAAAGGGAAATGTTACAACAGGTAAAGGAGGAAAAGGATGACAAGGAGGAAAAGGAACAGATTAAACTTTCCAATGAACAAATAATGAAAGAATAACATGAGAAAAGAGGAGGAGAAGAAGAAGGGTGAGGAAAAAATTAAAACAGTAAGAACAAAATACCATGAAGTTGATGAGGTGCTGGTGGAAAAGAAGAAGTAAAGAGAGAAAAAAGAAGAAACCAAAATGCCCTTTTCAGAGCCACTCATATGTCTGAAAAAGATTTATATTATCTTTGCACTATTAGTGTATTTGTTTGTATGCGTGTGTATGTTCATACTGTGTTTGTTTTTACTTAGACTAGCGCTTATTCAGGTCAGCTATTTGCAACATTTACTAACTGCTCCGCCCAATTGAGGTTAGCCACTTGCAACATAGTTGCCATTGTTTACCCAGTGTCATTGACGTCGCCCCTATTTAATTCCACTTGTCGCTGTAAAGGCCCTATGCTAAATTCCCCTTGTTCTTCAACACTATGTTAAATTCCCCTTGTCTCTATACAGACCCAATCTGCTTCCATGTTAAACATCCTCGTCGCACTCCACTACTTACTTGTTTCAGCTTGTATTTATACCATTTTTGTTTCTTTTTCATTACAGACCAGATGATATTTCCATACTCCAAAGGAGGTCTGGTAAATAAAATGGCTTAAAAAAGAAGTTCTAATGATTCTCTATCAAGACTGAATTGTCTATATCACTCGATGTCTATGATTGTTCATTCTTTGGTAATTGTACAGAATGTAATTGTCTCGCCAAACAATAACGTTGGCACTAAGTTTTAAAAATGTAGGACGAAAAATCTAAATATATCCTAAAAGAGGTAAAACTGCGCCAGGGAAAACAATACTGTAGCATTTGTCATCTATGCAGCAGACCTGATAACTGATTAACTTTCCAAAAACACCTTTTGCTAGTAATTAAATCAGTAACAATCAGAACAGTCAAGCTTTAGAAGAGACAAAGTTCTAAAATTCTGGAATTCATAGAGGATTATTGTTAATGTTTTCATCTGCCGAGAAACCGTTCACACTTGTTCATCGGCCGAGAGACCATTTACGCATGTTCATCTATTGAAGGACTATAAACTCCCAATAAGCTCTTAACAACAAAAACATTTCTCCACAATTCTTATTTAGGTGATTGCTATAACCATACATTTCGTTTGAAGCTGTGTTTGAGTTTGCGAAACAATAGCTATGATTACGATTGCTACAAAATGATTATATGACCTCTTGTCCTACCAGTTAAGGTAGTCACCCTTGTGTATTAAATCGATCCTTGTGGATATATGATTGGTAATTATAGTGTGTTCATCGATCAGTTGACGTAAATTAAATTTATTCATGATATAGATAGAGAAATTCATATTTGAAATCAAATAATAAACACAATGAAAACTATCATCCTTACACGTAAACAAATCACCACTACAAGATGTTGTTTAATGATGTTCTAGTCTAAACTCTGCTGGACCGTTCTGTCAGATTTATACAGTACCCATCCCATACAATGTCTTATTAATCCACATAAGACACGCTTAAATAAAAACAAAAGTCTCTTTTTCATTTGCGTATGAAACACGCCCTAATTTGACAAAATACAAATTTTATAACATTATATATGCAATTTAAATTACTTAACATCGCATTCCATTCACTTTGCTGAAATTTCTTAAATTTCTTGACTTGTTTTTATCAATGTCGTAATGCAGCCGTTATTGCATTCACAGAGTGAAGAAACAAATCTGTGAAAATTGAAGCCTCGTTTAAAAGTTTATTAAAAAAGTAACAGTGCAAAAGAACATAGATACGTTATAAAAGAACAGAGCCAATATTTCAAACACATCTTTGCAATTAGTAATACAAAATTATATATTTAAGATAAAAATACAGGCAATTTTGTAGAAACCTATTATTGTAATTCAGTAAATGAATCCAAGATAAATTCAGTAATTAATCACAAAACAATGATATTACAAGTGTATTGTATAATAGATGAGGCTTTATTTCAGGTGCAGAAATTTGTAATAGATGATCTAGTTAGCAATGCTTGAATAACTGTTTTATAAACTCGGCTAATTTTCGCCTTGATAGTGTGCATCTTCATTAAGTTACAGTTATAGATTTTCATTGAGAATATACATATACTTAGGTGTAACTAACTCGGACACTATCAAAAACTTCGCTGTTACTTTCGAACAATTCTTTGAGAGATAAAAGCATATTAACACATGAATATATATTTTGTTACAAGTATCTAATATTGAACAGTTTATAAGAAATTGTTACAAGCATCTGAAATTAAAAGCAGTTAGTCATCAAAGCATGCCGATTGCTTTACAAAGAAATGGCCGGGTAGATGAGTATGTCATAACCACGAATATCCTGCATAGTTAAATGAAAACGTGGATTAAAATAATTTTAAACTTCCTTCATTTAAAAAGATACAACCCAAATCTAATCTGTTCAAAAGATGGCAGTGGATTAAAATGATTATATTCTTTTCGTCGTAAAAGGAGGACTGATGTTGAATTTCCATTGGGCATAAACATTTTAGAAGATGATACTTTTAATGTCACCTTTATCAGACAAATGTCTGAAATATGTTAAACAAAACATCACCAGGTAGATACTCACTACTTGATAATTGCAATAAGTCTAAACTTACTCCTGCAAAGACTAATTATAGGAAAGCAATTTCAACATTAATTGTTCAGATGAAATTCGACATTTCATGTGGTCGGTAGATTTTAGTAGATGTACTCCTGAAAATAATATCAAAGCAAAATAAGAAGTTGTGGGAATGGAGCTACCTTTTATATAATTAATTGCAATCAGCTATACAAAGCATTCATTACAGATGCATATATGAATATATGCCTAATAAATTATGACTTTTAAGATGCCAAATAAAGTATGATTTTTGCATCAGATTTCTCTAACCCAAAGAAACTCGAATGATTTAATTTGTTTTTGTTTCTAAAATATTCTTCTTGTCCTCACCTTTTAAAAATGTTAATGTTAACAAATAAATGAATTTTTGTGCTAATAATTCGCAAGATATGTAAGTAAAACCATGTCTAACTAAAATTTAAAATCTAATAGATTGGATATTTATAAAAGACAATGAACAAGTCAAGTACGAAACAAATGCAACATGTCCCTTTTAAAACGTGGCACAAAATTTATTTTACAACAACAGATAACATCGAATGTCGTCTGATATTTCAAGGTTTATTCGCCACTGGAAAGGTACATGAACGATAAGGATCTACAGAGTATTTAAATCACCTTCCTCTTCTCGCACTGCCTTTAGCTCTCGCTTTATTTGACACATCACGCAAAATGGAAGCCACGTCGTAGCGCAATGGTCACAACAGATGTCTCCCTGTAATAAATGATTCAGCTGTAATCCAGTAATTTTTTACGAGTTTCAGAAAATTACGAACTATAACGACTTTGCAAATTGAAAAGTGACACGCGTTGCATGTGCTGTACACTTTCGTGCCACATATGTCTAAACGGCACCAGTTCTTCATTATTTACAAGTAGGGTGTAAGCAAGTCACATGTTTGGAAATATACAACAGGCAAAGTAAAATAATAACCTCTGCATTAAATTTAAGATGCAGATATGTTATTTATGTTCTAAATAAATCAAATTAGCTTCTTATATGCATACATGAGTTACTGTGTGCTTTGTTATTTTATGGAAATCACCTCAACCTTCAGAAATAAAGCAAACTTGCCGGCGGTTTTCGGTCCAAGGGAGGTAAGTGATATAAATAGGATGTTTGTAACATTCGTCTGCATAACCAAAGCAGGAATGTAGGTGATTCAATGCATGCAAAAAATTCCAGTTTGGCTAAAGAGTAAACAAATACGTATGCTAGATTAATCCCATTGTTATATATATATATATATATATATATATATATATATATATATATATATATATATATATATATATATATATATATATATATATATATATATATATATATATATATATATAGTGTACTTCTCTTCTGCCTTAGAATATTTATCATTTTATAAGGTTTCGTCGCACGTAAAGTTTATCATAAATCAAATTTACTTTCATATTTAAGGAAGACAAGCTAACGGAGAATTTCCCATACCTGGATATTTCGTTGCATCCTCAGTTTGCTCCTAAGGCTGGTCAGGAAAAACGGATGCCACAGTGGCAGACATATGTTTTCGTCCATCTCTCCAGACAGATAACAACCATAAAATTGAGGACAAAGACAGACCAACAGACCTATAAATAATTTATTTATTTTATTTTATTTATTATTTATTTATAATTGTTATTGAAAATAAAATGTTAGAATACGAGGGAGACTGAGAAACATCTTGCTACTGAAGAATTTTATATGTACTTATATACAAAATCAGGATTATTGTAAGTAAATTCTAAGAGCGTTATGAAATTATTAAAGGTTTTATTGCAACTCAGAAATATAATCATAATATGGTCGTGTTATACCTATCTTTCGGCATTTGGTTTTACTGGTCCCAGATAAGGCATCTTTCAAGATTAGAATGTGACCAATTACTATATAGGAATGTCTATATTAATTAAAAGAAGTGCCACTACCCAATATATAAAGTTGAAAACATGATGCTTACAACGACAACAGGGCTATCGTAAACTGCACGTACTACTCAACCAGTATAAGATATTATACAAATTGAGTAGTCTCATAACCGAGCGCATCAAACAACACTCGCATGAGTCTGGCTCACTGTTGATGTTTCCCCTATATATAGCGACCTCAAAGAAAACAAACAAACCTCATCAAATGAAAGGTTCTTAGACAAGCAAATACTACAAATAAATTCCATTTATCAAATGACAACCACAAATTTAAAAGACTTCAATTTCTCACTACCATGAGTAATAGAGGATTCCTATCTGGAGCATAAGAATTTATCAAGGAACAGAAAGACGGGACATTGTGGGAACAGTATTATGGTCCCACAGAAATGGTAGTATTCAAATTTGAAATACTATTCATCACACATACCATATTATCCAACGCCTGTTTTGTGATTGATATCCAACACACACGCTACTATCCATCACCTGTTTTTATTACAATCCAGTATACACCCTTCTATCTAACGAAAAGTGTTGAAGTGTTTATAGACACACCTAGTCATGTTAGGTAAGTAACCTGTGTCAAAACTGCTTTGGACTCTTTCAATGCGAATTCAACTTCCGGTCTTTAACGCCTTTCGTTTGTAGTTTGTTAATCTCCAAAATATCTATGAGACAACACCGCATTATTATAAGGCGTTAATTATTCCAGAGCAGCACACGTGACCCTCCTACGCCACGGTTGATTTTAAGATCTGACTACACGTGGTAACACGTCGATGTATATGAGAGAATGTGTACAATATTTTCACGATACTCGCTTTGGTTTCTGGACTTTCAGTGGGAACAAAGTAATGTCTTTTCATTTTATTTTGAAAATTTTAGTTCAGAAAGTTGGTACATTCGAATGTTTTCCCATCAGAGAGGATGTCGACCACTTTGTTTAAAAACTAGATTGAAAGCTCGCACTATACCTGAACTTTATAAAGTTTAAAATAACAAGACAAGCTAATTTTAAAACACGTCCATGAAACAAGACATGATGCCAAATGAGATACAGTTTTTGAAACTATCTATCATTGATGATTGATGCGTTTGTTTGACGTTTGGAAACTTTTCATTGAAAATTGTTGACTATGATTTATATTTCTGAAATCCGTCTAAACGAATGCACTACTTCTTGAAATGGGTACGTACATGATTGCATGTCATTAGTACAGGCACAGATATCGCTTGACCAGTTCCTGGAAACGTGTACCATCGGCATGCGTCCGGACTGACTGATGATGACAGTAGTCTGAAAAAATTGAAAGAATGAAAATTAAATGCATTTTTTTCCATTAAACCCATGCGTCAAACCGTGAGAACAACAAGATTCAATAAACAAATATAATTTTTGGGAAATTAGACATTTTATGATCCATAAAAAGGCCACCATCGACAAATTTTATTGCATTTTATCTATGCTTTTTAATATTTTGTATATATATATATATATATATATATATATATATATATATATATATATATATATATATATATATATATATTCGATTTTAACTTATTTCCAAACAAGATGTAATTGATATTTATTTTCGGTTTTAACTTATATTCAAAACAAGACAAAGTCGTTTTCAAGAACACTGACTGTACTAGTATGATACTGTATGTGCAAGAGTTATTCTCCTGCGTTGTTAAAATGAAACTCAATGTATATCGTGAAAATTTAGGAAAATACTAAATTTAAAATATATGGAAGACTTTTGACATAGAAAATATTCCTAAAATAGTTCCGAGAACGTTATAACTTTTCTTTTAAATTATACAATTGCAGTATGCATCATGACAAAATTTTAATTCTGAGAAGAATAAACAATTCACTCAGTGGGACCGAAAAAGTAAAATCTTTTATCTAAACTTGCGGTTAATGAAACTAATAATGCACGCTTTTTAAAATCTCTAGAGGCATTCCGAACATGAACAGGACCTGTATATGCGGCACACAAAGCATAGGTTACGGATTTACCATCATTATGCAAGAGATGTGTATATTATTCTTACTACAATGATAATTATGCTTTGTATATATTGGATTCGGTATACCTTTTTGTTCGTAGTACATCTGTTTACATATTTGTGATTACAGGTAGACATTAATTTATATCTTCCAGGGATTCAAATCACAACAGTACTTTGACTAAATATTACACAGCACACAAGCATTATTTAAGGCTCTTGTGAAAACTCCTAATGTTACAATGCCAGTGGAATTTCAGAAATAATTGTAGCTTCTAGAAAATTCACCCACAATAATTTTTCTTCTCTTTTTTATCTATCCACTTTAGCTCACCAGATGCTATGCACGTCAATCACTCTTAAATAATATTCACTACAGTTCGTACTGAAATGTTCAAACGCATGTCTCTCAAATCGTTCATTACCTCAGCTTCATCATAGACAATGGTACGTATATAAACATAAGAAAACAGGTTAAAAGTGAGAGATACGTATTTAATATATAAGCTAATAATATTTTCTTTTAGTATATAAATGGCGGCAGACTCGAGTTGTCACGATGAAAATTAAACATTTTTGTGTTCTGAGTAAGCGGATTTTTCAAAAACTTTTATACATCTGATAGTTTGCTTAGAAGCATTATCCGGACAGACAAATAGACAAGAAATTAGATAATTGCCTACATACATACATACATACATACATACATACATACATACATACATACATACATACATACATACATACATACATACATACATACATACATACATACATACATACATACATACACACACACACACACACACACACACACACATACATACATACATACATACATACATACATACATACATACATACATACATACATACATACATACATACATACATACATACATACATACATACATACATACATACATACATATCGCAAAACCTTCGTCCTACCTTATTATCGATCGCAAGGTTAATGCTGACCTTATATTCCTTTTTTTTGCCAGAAAACATACACACACGTATATATATATATATATATATATATATATATATATATATATATATATATATATATATATATATATATATATATATATATATATATATATGAGAATTATTTACTAGGTCGTCATGCGCGTGTGTCTGCTACGCACGAGCTTATATAACACCGTTTCAGTGCCATCATTTTTTTGGTGATGAGTGTTTAGTCGTGGCGGTATATGGGCTGATGCGTGCAGGCAAGACGATGGGTGCCATTTGCTCGCTGACCTGGGTTCGAAACTCCGTAGAGTACGAATTAAATTTCTCTAACCTGTATGAGATAGATAGATAGATAGATAGATAGATAAATAGATAGATACACACATTATGTATGTGTGTATGCATAAACTCTTACCTCGTTAGCCGTCGTTTGCGTCTGAATTGTACCTAGAGAACAGATAAAATTCTACTTTTGCAAAGCTGGATAGTTAGGCTAGACTGAGCGATAAATTTGCGTATTCCCTCTTTCTGTAAAAGGTATATATCATTCCTGCCTGGACGGTGAAAAGCAACTGAATTCGATGGCTAAGTAGACTCAAACCCATGGGATTGAGCACAGAAATTAGTGGACATGAACTCAGCAAAACTTAAATCAGGGTGTGTTACGTTTTTCATACCATAAAAATCCTTTACTAAGGTATAAAATATCAAAAAGAAACCATTTCTAATAAACCTTGTCAACTAAAGATTCATTTATAAAAACATTATATATTTATATATATATATATATATATATATATATATATATATATATATATATATATATATATATATATATATATATATATAGTGTGTGTGTGTGTGTGTGTGTGTGTGTGTGTGTGTGTGTGTGTGTGTGTGTGAAGGGGTCCTTATAGTCACTACCTTTCTAAAATGGCTGAGTAATGTTGCCAAAACAAAGTGTAACGTTAGGCAACAATAGATCTTGATAGTTGCTTAGTAGATTGGTTCCCAATCTGTAGGACCTAAACGGGGTCTCGGAGTTATTGGAAGGGGTCCACGAATTCACATAGCTTATGAGGCCTAATATTACAAGATTTTAAATAAAGAATGGGCCATGATACTCGTAATGGTTGGAAACCACTGGCTTAAATGATTGATAATGGACGACATAAGGCTGACGAATTAGACACATACAGACCCACCTTGGTTTGAATACTGGGCATTTCGCTGATCATAACCTGTCCGATAAGGATCTTGGTAGGACCTACAAAGAAAATGGCTTCCATGCATAAAGGATAAGCATGCAACTAACAGAATAATCAAGAAACACACACGCACTGTATGTAGAGCGACGTCGCTAATACATTCTTCATTTTTCCAAAAGTCATTATCCATTATTGGTACTTAATTTATGTACAGTTTCACAAAACGCATAAAGTTTAAGTTCTACGATCTTTTGTGTGTTTTTATTAAGGCATATATAATATGGAGTAAAATTAACATTAATAAATTCTAATTCGATCTCTCTCAATATACAAACCTTTCTAGCACAGGTGCTACTCAGTTTAGCGAATCACGAACAAATTAAATTATGTTGATGAGTCTAAGATATCTAAACATCATGTCATATGGTCTCTTGACAAAACACCATGAAAAAGATCACTTTATGTTCTTAATCGAATGACCACAAAAAAAATTCGGTAAGCATTGAAATACTTACAGACTGGTTAGAAATAAATGTAAATGAGTAAAGATTTAGGTCAAGAGTAATCAAAACTTGTTTGAATTTTGCAATGGCATTAAACACTTATTCAAGATCATATTTGAGAAGAGTCTTCTTCATCGCCAGTGGCTGATTCATCTGAGATATTCACGGTTTTCATGAGTACTTATAAACAAATATACGATAAGCGCCAGTACAGAGCGGCTGCTCATAAAGAATGAAGTTTGAGTCGAAAATATTCAAAAATATAATGTTATTCATTCACACCATGCCTTGTTATGACTTACTTAATAAAGACAAGATATGTATAACATTATATGGTTAAAAGGGCCATGAAAGAAGACACAAAACATCAGTTAAATGGGCAAATTAAATTCGTAGATAGCTAGATAGATAAAAACGTGTCATCAGCTATATATCCCTGTCGTAAATGATCGATTCCGGTTACTTTAGCATGGCATTTATAAAAGTTTCGTTCAATGGATTTGTGTAAACTATATGTCAATTGTTTTTGTAACCGTTGTCGTACATCTTACAGGCTTATATGTTTGAGTTTGTATTTAAGTTATCCGATATTTGAAATGCTTCCTATCCTGCTAGATGAAAGTGCCTCTTCATCTTAATTTCTCAATGTTCCCAAGTTCCGCTTGTCCATGTTCAATTTCCTTTATGTTTCAGATTGTCATTTCCATGTTAAATTCCTCATGTATCCCAGTGTGTCATCTCTCGTTGTTCAATTCCAATTCCATGCCGTAGTATCAGTATGGAAATGTCATGCTATGCTTCTCATTCTAGATGTGTACATGCATCAAGTATATAAAAAGCTCCTAGGTTTTAAAAACTTAACAGTTGTAATCAGAATATTGCATTTTAGGATAGAAAAGATTTTAAAACTCTGCTATGGATTCGTAGTTAATTTGTGTCTGAATTTCGTAAAAATCTGCACCTTTAAAGTAAGAGAGAAAAGGAAAATAGGGTTCCACCATGTTAATTCTTGTTAGAGTCCAGAGTGAGTGCAGTAGTATTTATAGGTGATAGTCATTTCTCATAGACCCTCATTCCCTCCCACACCGTTTTATGCAGCAGTAGCCCTTTTTAGCTCAAAATAAAGACCTTAACATGATAAGGCTTTTTCTAACACATTTTCGGACAAAAATATGTTTTGACGGGCAGGGGATCTCTGAGATGTGATGATCACCTATAAATGCTACTACTATTACAATCTCTCTTATTCTTACAAAATGTAATATTAAGCAAACAAAATATAATAATGTCATTCTCAGTAGATATGTTGGATTTGATTTAACAAACAGATTTTATAAAAGATTTAATTTTATCAAAGGATTGTCAGGTTAAACTGGTATAAAAACTAATATAATAAGCGATTGTATTAGAAAGTAGGCTATTATATATCGCCGAAATATGGATAGCTATTGTTATTCGCGACTAAAAAGGATATGAAAATAGCGGGTTGGACAGATGATGTGATGACATTTATTAATTTCATGGTCGATATAGTATTTGATGACGATATTTTTGCAACAAAATTATAAAAATTATATTTTTACAAAACATATATCACAACACACCTACATATGATTTTCATGCTAGCAAGTTCAGGAGCATTTGAATTACACAGCACATTTGACATCCGAGCAAGTTCAGACTTCACACATAAACTTAATAATTAAGGACAGCACAGTTTGACCTATGTGAACTCCCAGGTTGCCATATAGCATCCGAGCAAAGTTCAGAGGTCACATATGAACTTAGTAAATGTATGTTTATATCCAATAATGATGATAATATAATGATGATATGATAATGATATTATGATGATAAAAAACCTTTTCTACTTGTGAATAGAAACTATCACACCTACCCCAATATCAAATCGAATAGAGTGCAAAACTGACACCCACAACGTGTTTGACGTAGTGGGTAATTATACAAATTTCAATTCACAAGTAGACTGGGACTGGCCAGAGGCCTCAATAAATTATAAATAAATAAATTATAAGAGGGCCCGCAGATAAAGTCTTTCACGAGTTTCGAACCACAGACCTCGAGCATGAGAATTCAACGTTTAAGCAATCAGCTACAGGACACATTACATGTATGTTTCAAATGTTATTATATAGTTACCAAAACAGCATTATACATTTTCTAATTTTGAAAACACGTAATTTTGCCTTATATTTTCTGTTTTGATTACGATAATTTAAAAATTATTCGAGAATACATTCACTTTTTTATTTCATATTACACATAAAAGCGAAATGAAAAACTGGCAGTATAGGATTTTACAATGAAACTTTCTTACAAAATCCAGGCTAAACTAAGTGACAAAAAGATAAAAATATCTGATTTTAAAACAATTATATAAATAATATATATTAATACATTATTTATTTTTGTATATAAAACGATTTTGTTTCAGTGCTGGCTATACCGGTCGATGTTGATTTTTGTATACCTAATTTGGCTTATTGGATTATGTACATTTTCATATTTTAATAAAAGTGCATTTTGTAAACTGTAGAGATACTAAAAATACTCGCTATCGTCTGTTCTGATAAGAGAAAGTTTTATTCTGTCAAATTTACTAAAAATGCCCGAATTTTCATCATTAAATTTAAATGATAATTGTTGGTTATTGACCATTTTTTATTTTGCTATTAACTCCATCGACTAATGTTAAATTTTCAAACATTATTTCTGATGCTTAGACAATATTACTTAAATAATGTCCAAGCGCGAAAGTATTAACTCCTTAATTTGGTCTTTGCAATACCTTTTATCTTCGAAATTATTTAGTCCACGTTTTATAATTATATTAGTTTCAAGCTTATGATGATTATTTCTAATAACATTAGGTTTAATAAAACTGACGCTATTGTAAAGAGCTGATTTGAAATCCTCAAAATGAATCATTTTTAAAATTATCCGTTATAATGCATAACGTAATTTATTTTATCAAACAAATTTTGTACTAGCTTGTAAAGGATAAAAAATTTTGCTGTTGCCGTTGCTCGTTGTTTAGGCGACAATAAACTATAGTCAATCATCACCGACTCTGCGCAAAAGGGATAGTCGTTATGTAGATCATGTAACGAACAAGGATAGTTTAGATCAACCTCAACAAAATATGAAATATTTTTCGGAAATTATTTTTTAGTTTCTTTAAGAAATTGCTTTGGAGTTATTAAGTAAAATCTACTGCAACGCATTGGCTGTGTCAAGCATACCCATAAAGGTTTACCTTATCGAGATAAATAATATACCTCGATGGACGATTTTTATTATAACTTTTTAGATATTTATTATTAGATGCTGCATAATTGTTTTGTTATAATGTTAATTCAGCCTTTGATGCCTTTTCAAAAATGTTGAACATTTCGACATCTGTTAAGAGATCTAATTCCATTTTGCTCGTCTTTAGCAAAGCCCCCCAAGACAGCCCTGGAGCGGAATAATACAAACAAGGATCTAATCTGCAATTTCCATGACATAATTTCTCGAAAACATCTCCTAGGAATAATATATATGTTTTGAAATATAAATTGTTATAGTCACCAAATGTTTTACAGGCAAATTTATTTCACATATCTTTTCCATATTTATACACGTCGTCATTAATGTTTTCATTCTTGAGATGCGAGTAAAACTTATCTTTATCGGGAAGGGAAGTTTCATTAAATCTGCTCCAATCGTCAAGATAAGATACTCATAAGGAAAGATATCTTTTTTGTCAGATCGATATAGTATTTTCACCGAAACAACTCTTTAGGTTAGCGAAATTGCTACAAACTTTAACGAGTTCGTCTAATGATGCTGCCATAAATTTCATACTGTCAATAAAGCACAATTTTCCGAGCGTCACCTAAATATACTTTTCAAAATTATTTTGAATACTTTTTATTACGTTATTCAAATTTAGTTTAGCTTTAATATTTTTGTCAACAAAAGCTTCTAGAATGATATGACTGTCGTAGCCACGATAATTATGTAAAACTACGGTAAAATCTGGAGCATAAAATTTTAAATTACAACTGTTGTTTGCAGTTCCTCGATATAGGCCAGTCAAATGACAGTGATATCGCACTTTATCGAGAACTCCGTTGGAGTCCTTCAGCAACTTTTCAAAAATATGATAATTAACTGCCTATCACAGTCGAGTTGTTGTTTAGACGTTATTCTAATCGGAGCAATTCTATGTAATTTGTAAGAAATTGTCTTCGTCTATTAAATATTTTAGTAATCACACGTCAGGATTTTTACCTTTATATAATCTTATCGGAGATGACAATTTATCGCTGACGCAACAAATTACCTGATAAGTTACTAAGCAAGAAGATATGTAATTTTCTAGTACTTGATTTTTTCGGAAATAAGCGTAAATAAAAAGAGGAATATTTAATTTATGATTATAATTTTTAAATTATAATATTTTTTTCGCTAGGCATAGATATTTTTGAACGATTACACATTATTTCAGATGGTTCTGCCATTTTTCAATGCTAGAAAAGCCCTGCAGACATCTGGAACAAAAATATTTCTTTTTTGGTTGTTCTTGTATGGTTTAACGCCATTTTCCAGCACAAGATAGGCTATACATGGAGGCCAGTATTAATGGTGGAGGAAGGAAAAACTCTGGAAAACATAGGGAAGAACCACCGACCCACGAGAAGCTACTAGCAGGCTTTCTCACTTACCCACGTTAGCCGAGTCTGGACTCGAACTCACGCAGACAGAGGTGAGATGGCAGTGATTCGTAACGGTCAGCGCTTTAAACCACTCGGTCACTCGGAACTCCCTTTTTTTGTTTTTACTGTACTGTCCGCCAACTAATCAGTTAGAGTTTTTATCCAACAGTAATGTCCCGGAACAAATAATAAATTTATTGTCTCTTCTGAAGCATTTTCTGAGATATATCTCGGGTAAACCATTTCTCGCTCATCTAGTCCTAAAAAATTTACTGAGATACCGTTTTCTTTTTCAAGCTTTGGTATATGATTTTCTGCAATTGGAAAGTTGATACAATCAAACTTCATGTTCTTGTGCTGATAATACTTGTCAAAGCGATCAAAATTTTGTTCTTTGGGAAACATCGCGGAAAGAATAGATCATTGGAATCATCTGTCATTGTTGTCTTTGACATTTATACTGCATTTTATTTGTTCTTATTTGTTTGAGGAAGATCGATGTACAAACTACCGCAAAGTATGTTATATTTTGCTGTGTGAAATAGAACTGTTTTTATCTTTTCAAATTTCCAACACCACCTTAACGAGTAAATTCTTCTATGTTTAATTTATTTCTTGATGTATTTCATCAGCGACCAAGAAATGCTTGTTCCAGTTAATATCTTCCTCGATTTAGATATTAAATAGGGTTCCGAAATTTCGCTCTCAAATCTGTTTGTTTCCAAAAATGCATCAACAGCTGCGTGTAACTTTGCTAAAATCGTATAATACTGGACTATAAGTTTGATGCTCTCAGGAGCCGCAATTTAAGTTTGTAGAGCTAAAATTAAAATTAGCTAAAATATCCTGATCACCTGATTTATAACTGTTATCATAACCTGAAAATGCTGAAGCAAATATATATATATATATATATATATATATATATATATATATATATATATATATATATATATATATATATAATATTTTTAAAATTAGAGATATGCAAAATCCTATAGTATAATGACAGAAATCTTGAGATGTATGCTACTGACAGCGGAGGAGCAATAAGCATATCATATTCACCCAAAGTACATCCTATATGATGGAAATGCATTAAATTCTGTTATCAGCGTAACATCTAAAGAAGCCATTGGCGTACGAACGCCAGCTGGGATGTTAACTACAGTAAAGGGTGATAATACAGAAAGAGTTGAAATGTTTAGAAAATATTTTATTTATACTATGTTTGTTGGTAATATTCCAGAAGGACAACGAATATATCGAGAAAATGACGTAATTACCGATGATAATATTGAATATTTAGGATTACAAAACGAATACCAACCCCACCCAAAATTTTATTTATACGAAGCAAATGATAAGAGAATTATTAGACACATAAGAACTAAAAATGTTATTGGAAATTCAGATAATGCTGGTTAATTATACATAATGGTATGTGGAGTAAACACTGGTCAAATCCGTTATAGATCGCATCGTTCTGTTTACGAAATTTCCACTGGTGTTATTCCAACTGGCTTGGATATCAACCATATTAATAAAATTAAAACTAATAATCGTCTAGAAAATATAGATTTGGTTATACAGCAAGAAAACATTCGACGTGTAGCTGGTGACAGTAATAATTGTAAATAAATAATATCAATAAACCTCGAAACTGGAGAGGAAAGAAAATTTAAATAAATAACATCTGCAGCAAAATATCTTAAAATTTGTTTAAAATCAGTGAAAGATGTTGCTGACGGTAGAACAAGATCGGCAACACATATGATAACATTTGATAGATTTATATTCAGATACGATTACTAATGATATTTTCGCGATCATTTCTAGATACAATTATGACAAAATTATATTATATCGTCGCGATTTAATCGTCACGTCATTTTATTTATATCAGGCTTTTTTATCCTCTGCTGTTAACAACAATTGATCAGATTCGCCCAATGTTATCATAACATCAACATAATACAAATTATGTCCCAGCAGACAATTTCGAACTGCTTCGGCTAATTCTATTTTGTTCAGTATATTAACTCGACAATTATATTTTAGTTCCCCGATCATATTATATGTTAATTTTGATAAAAGTTTATTATAATAATGAGCTTAATCGAGAGACTTGCTCTGCTATACTCGGAAGATTTTGTTCCAGTTTCTAATGTTAGATTAACAAATATTACTGACGGTATACTGCTGGTCATACTGAAAATGATATTTTGTATAACTATGACGATGACGAAGATGATACTGTTGTTAGCAAGATAAATGTAAGCAGACCAAAATCTGGGAAATATGTTGTTAAGTATCATATTGCCAAAAAATACTAAAATATAATTTAGTGTTGCCACGTATCAAATATTTTGCCAACTTATAAAGCCCTTTATGAACGTAAAAGTACCGGGACAACAAAGAAATATAAAATAGGATTTTATTTTTGTTAAAATATTTAATTTAATGCCAGTTGATGATACGACAAAACTACATTTAATTTCTTTATGTAAGCCGGTAAAATATAAGTCAGTACTAATAAAATATGATCAAATTTATAATATTATTCAGTCGATGCAATTGACCGAGTAGGTACCCAACTATCAAATTTATTGCTATAACCGCGCCATTTAACTAAACCTTTGTTGCCGCTCTTTGTAATATTTATTTTCAATAACAAATACATCTTGTTCTGTTTTCTAAAGTTCTTGCTCGTAAAAGCTGTTATTTATATGTTCTCCTAAAAAAAAACTTTCAGCAAGTATGTAACTGTCATTGGTAACAGTACTTTCTCAACAGCAAATACTTCTTCGCTCTAGTTATGAGTATAACCTTTTCAAAAATGTTTATTTCGTCAGAAATTCTAACTATATCACCAACTCTAAATTTATGTCTGCAGTACATGTTTTCATTATCTAACATTGTATTTGCAATCAAGTTATTTGGCGACATTTTATTGGTCCGTTGTTTCGTGTTAGTGTATATGTCAGTAATTTTCTGTAAGTTGTCGGTATATTCATTTGTATTTTTTTGCTGTCCAATACTTATTAATTTTTTCGTTGAGCGTGCGATTAAATCGCTCGACAATAATGCTTTTTTCCTCATTTACAATAACGTATTTTGTATTGTTATTTTGTTCCAAAATCTGCTCGAATTGCTTTTTTTAAATATTTCTGCTCCTTGATCAGTCCAGGTTCTGATCGGCTTTCTTTCTGTAGTCATTATTACCCGTTCAAGAGCACCGGTCATCGACGTCCGTTTTGTTTTTTCGAAACTGGTACGCTAAACACGCATTTCCTAAAATCATCTACAACATTAGAAATATATTTTTGTATTATCGTTAAAATGAGTTAGATTTGACATGTTAAATAATTCTACCACGCAAATGTCATAAAAGGCGTTTGCGACAACTTTACGCCTCGAAAACTTATTTTGTAGGTCTATGTGTTTCAAATGCCAGATTATCATACAATTCTCAGCCGAGTCCAAGTTTATATTTTGCTCCAATAAAACCCTGGACCAGCCTTCGGTCAAGACGTTTTCGCATATTTACGGTTACAATTTCACGAAGTTCGTCTAACATTACTTTGACGCAGCCGTGCGTTGTTTCGTCATTATTTCGTCACTAGAAATATCAATATCTCTGCAGCAGATATCATGACGCATTGCTATAGCGTCAACCTGATTGTAAGGTTCTTGTCTTGGCAGCGGATTATCAATTTCGTCAAGTTGCTCATCAAGAGGATTCCAAAGGTCAGTATATTTATGACCTGGCAATTTCCATCCGCCTTTCGGTTTCGGCAGGATGCCAATTGATTTATGTATATCTATGCCGTAGAAATTATTTCTCTGTTGTTGCATTTCTGGCAACATGCAACAATCATTTTTTTATTTTACGTAATCAAGCAATATCTAGGAATATCAAGCAATAAGTAACAAAAAAAATCATAATTTTATATGAAGAAAGCTGAAAAATCAATTTTATACTGAAAGTTGCTGAGACTTGGCCCGACAAAAATAATAAATATTACTGAATTATTTTAAAAATATTTAAAAAACACAACTATTGTTTCAGTCGTCTACTAAAATAACATCCCTAACAACGCAGTTGGGCAGCCCGCCCGTAACAACTTCGCTGCTGTAGGTAAAAACATACTTTTTCTTTTTCCAAAAATTGCCCAAATACTTTTCAGCATTATTCTATTATTCTTTTTTTCTGGTGGGGGTCTTTATTTGGGGGTCTTTAGTTTTTGTTTTGGTTCTAAACTTAAGACAATATGTTGACATTGTTATATTTGTAAATTTAGATAAAATGAATTGCAATCTCATCATTAGCGTGAGAAGGTTGTTTATCAAACTGCAAAATAATATTTTACAAATCTGGATTTTTGGTCATCTGCTTAATAAAGATCTGGCTGAATTCGATTAGATAAACAATTTATTATTTTGCATTTACCCATATATCTTTTTAACGCATCACTTGGTGAAATTCCGATCGAGTCGAAATAATTGTTATCAAGAACAGCTACCCAATGTGTAACAGATCAGTCATTAATATCTAGTATATTGATAACGTACGATGTCACTTGCGATGATGGAATAGCGGTAAGCTCATCTTTGGAATAAACTCTGTGAATTTGTTTTACCTATTTTAGCTTATCAAGTATATCGAAATTACTTAACGGAGTCGACACTTGATGTTGTTGTAACTCGCCACATGTAGTAGGTGGTATTCGGAACTGCTGTTTGATACATTTTATGTTGCTGAAAATGAATTGTATTAGGGTGTTTTTCCAGCATATTATCTAATTATCACGTTTTAGCGACTGACGGTGATATTCGGGACATCCACATCGCAAGTTTTTTTTATGACAAATTGTACATCTGCCACACCAAATCTAAACAGGCAATTATTTTGTTCTGCTAAAATTTAAATAAGCGTATGCTTAACTCCACGAAATACTTTATTATAGTCCCTGCAAAAAACAAATATTGTACTTAGTGACAGCATCATTGTAATTTGATGTGATTCTGCTCTAAGTGCCTGTCTCTTCGCAAAACCCACATTATAACGTGTGTTTCTCATGTCAATTGCGTCATTAATCAAATTTAACATTGCAAGACCGTCTGCAGCTGCGCCTGGTGCGGCTAAACCAAGATTATTACAAGCATCAATAAGTGAGACTCTTGTGGCGTTTCCATCTGCGGCTGCAGCTGGTGCGACTATACCTAAATCATCACTTCTACGGAAACAATTGCGCTACCCTTATCAGATTGGCTAGAGTCGAGTAATCATGTTGCTGACATTTATTATTATATTTTTATAAATTAAGTCGCCGCGATTAATTCGCCCAGTTTCGTATTCGTCAGATGTTAATAAATTTCTCGATCTCAAATCGTTAAGTATGTAAATAGACTGATTGTCGATTTCAGCACCAACATATACTGCTTCTGTTGATGATATCAATAGCATTAATCTGCCGACCATTTCAGTAACTGATGCGCATATTCTGACGCCTGTTCCTGTTTTCATTTTTACTTTTTCTCTACAAGATTTAAAAGCAACGTCGTCATAAGAGTTAAATAATTTCACAAAATTGTATTCCTATTCGACATATTTTTATCTCTAAATTTTGTTGCAGTAGTTTAAAAACCAGTAGCAATAGTAGTATTTCTAGCTTCTTTAAACATTTCGTCAATATTCTCCATTGGAGGTTTACTATTTTCTTTATTAGCTCCATTACCTTTTTCTATGATAATTTTTAATTTTTTAATAAAATCATCGTATTTATCATTTTAACAATTATAATTATAGATATTATCAACGTCAGAAATCCTATTTTCTTCCGTAATATTTAAATATTCTTCATCAGTTATTTCATTTTCTACTTTGCTTTTATATTCATCACGATAGCTTTCCATTGATGCGGCTGAGCTTAGTAAATCTTTTTCAGTCATTACAGGAGATGATGGTTTATATGTTGTTGCTTCTGTTCCTTCATATAATACTTTTGCTTCATTAATGAAGCCACTAAGGTGACTTTCACTAATACGTCTCTGATATTATTAATAGCCTCAATATAAATATTTGCGATAATTCCATGTCGATATAATTTAATTTCGTCATAATCATTTTTAATTTCCAAAACCACATTGTTCAAATGCTTCTTACTCTCTTCTTTCATTTTTTTTTCTAATTTTGCAATTTTTTTCGTCGGCGTTAAAATCATCTTTGCCAACATTATGTATTCTCACATTTTTAAATTCACTATATTTTTCATTAAAATCTTTATATTAATTATCTGTTAATTTGCTATTTATATTTTCTAAATGATATTCAATTCTTTTTCTCTCTTTCTTCTGAGTTCTTCTTCATGTTCTAATCTTTTTCGATTGGCCTAACTACTGCTGCTTCTGCTAATCTTTGTTGAAGTTCAAGCGGATTATTTAATCTTCTTTTGTCTTCTTCAGATTTTCCTTGTTGTTATTTATCTAATCCAATACAGGCCATTTTCTTCTAAGTTTTTACGTTCTTCTTCTGATAGTGGCCTACCTTCAAGTTGTTTTCCAAGTGGTTTGAGAATTGTAGTTGCTCTTACTGCTGCAGTAACTTGACCACGTCGTGCTTTCTGTAGTATCTGCTTAATTTTTGCCTGAGATTGCGCAAGTTGTTCTTAGATTTTCTATGTTTTCTGTACTTTGCATGTTTTTCCATTAATTATATACTATTTTCTATAAAACGTACTGCAGATAGTTTTCAATACAACTTCAAAACATTTTATTCTTATCATTCGTTAATTTATCAAACATTAAAAAGTCATATCTATTTGCTGTTGCTTGACGGATATAGTTTAATAAATTTATATTTTGTTACGTCATCGCATTTCTCGTTCGCGAAATTTCTAACGTCAATATTAGCAAGTCCAGGAACCAATTTAAAACAACCAGTATTTTGCCTAATAAATATGTCTACATTATAATATTTTTGAGTAAGATAAACAATATTACATTTCTTATTTCGCTACGGTGATTTTATTCATCTCCTCGTTGTTGAGCGGAATATCATCAAAAATAACTATTTTATGTTCGCACGAATCAAGTTGATTAACTGGAATAAGTTTTTCTGGTTGTCTGATAGTAAAGAAATCTTCGCCAGCCTCAAGATTGTTACGAATTTTTGTCATTATAATTGATAAGTAATTCGTACTTATCGTGTTGCGGATTTTTTTATGTAAATGTCAACGCGATCGAAGTTAAAATTATCTCCGAGAAGCAAATTTGGTTTTTCCGATCCAGTTCTACCAACGATAAGATAATAACAATCTGGAAACTATCTGTTATGTTTATGTTTCACCAATCGTTCTGTTTCAAAGTTTAATGTGGACGATTGTGCCATTATTTTTATACAATTTTATGGTCTATAATTCTGTCAACAGTAAATAAATAATGAGTTGTTTTAAAGTTTGGAACAATAGTAGAAAATTTGTCATCTGCTCAGCAAGGAGACTTATGTAAATACGCAACTCTTAGATCAGCTCAAAAATGAAATTACTAATTTATTAAATATCACAAGTGTTGATCAAAATGAAGCTGTTATTTTTCAAGATAATGAAGGACGATTAAAAATGAGTAAATATACTTATATGTTTTCCCAACGCGGCTGTTACTAATATAGTGTTACTTTTGCTGACCAATGTTTCAAATATAAGATTCGGATAAGTCCGTTAACGATTACGTAAAGAAAGCTGGCGGTGTATTTGCCGGTGACATTGTTATGTTGGGTGAAAAAATATACATATCTTGGAGACCCAGTCGCAGAATCAGATGCAGTTCCGGAAAAACACGTCGATGATCAAGAATCCAAATACGTGATAGCGAGCGTTGGTATCAGGCGTACATTTGTAAATATGAACAATAATGGTATTAGTACTCTCAGAACACCAGAAACGGATTTCGACGCTGCAACTAAACAATACGTCAACGATAACGAAATTTCAATATGAAATATGGTCTCATAAAATGATCTAAATATTCTGATATCCTTGTGTGAATGATATTATATATTAAGAATGACATTATATATATATATATATATATATATATATATATATATATATATATATATATATATATATATATATATATATATATATATATATATATATATATATATAAGAACCACTAATGTTAGTGACGAGGCGTACCAAAGCGGACACATAGACAAGCAAACGAAAAACTACTTAAGCTCAGAAAACCCAAGAGCAGGTAGATTTTATCTTCTACCCAAAATCCATAAACAAGGAAACCCTGGCAGACCTATAATCTCAGTTAACGGGCACCCCACAGAAAAGATATCAGAATATTGAGATCATTTTATGAGACCACATGTCCACATATTACCATCATATCTTCAAGACACGACAGATTATCTCATAAAAAGCAAAGCTAGTGAACCATTACTGCCAGATACATTACTTGCTTCCTTAGACGTCACATCATTGTACACCAACATACCGCACAACAAAGGGTTACAGGCATGTAGCGAAGCATGGGAAACAAGAACTGTAAACAATCCACCCACACACTTCTTTGTCCAACTCCTGGAGCTTGTCCTAAAACTCAACAACTTTGAATTTATTGAAGAAAACTACCTACAAATCAATGGAACTGCAATGGGTACTAAAATGGCCCCTTCGTATGCTAACATTTTCATAAGAAAACTTGAGGGCCAGCTCTTAGCATCGGTTGAGCGTACACCATACCAGTGGGTACGCTTTATCGATGATATAGAAATGAAGTGGCAGTATGGAAGTGAAAGTCTGGATGACTTCATATCAAAGGCAAACAACTTCCATCCTCAATAAAATTCACGGCAGAAATTTCCAACTCAAACCATGTTTTCCTGGACACAACAACCAGACTGGTGGAAAACAAATTACACACAGACATCTACTCGAAACCAACCGACAAACACCAGTATCTCCTCCCAACCAGCTGTCATCCAAAACTTTGCATTAAGAACATTCCATATAGCCAGGCACTGAGGATACGCAGAATTTGCTCCGACGATGAAAGATTCTTAGAAAGGTCTGAAGAGCTGGCTAAACATTTAATTTACCGAGGCTACGACAAAGACCTGATTGCGGAGGCAATCCAAAGGGCCAAACAAACAAACCGTGATGACCTACTCAGATATGGACAGAAAGAAAAGGTTGATAGGATACCATTTATTCTGACCTATCACCCAGACAATCCCAAAGTAGGTAAAATCATCGCAAACCACTGGCCAACCGTGCAATCGTCAGACATACTAAACCTAATACTTCCGAACAAACCTGTAGTAGCTTCCCGGAGACCAAAATACCTAAAGGACATCCTAGTCAGGGCAAAGCTAACGCCAATCGCTAGTCAAAACCAACCTAGTCAATCAGGACCCTGTGGCGATAAAAGATACAAAACCTGTCAACATATGATAGAGACCAAGATATTCACTAGCACAGTGACTAAAGAAAAACTAAACATACATGGTCCAAACAAAACGTGCAAACAGAGAATGTGCTTTATCTCATCACATGTAAGATCTGTGGCCTTCAGTACGTGGGAGAAACTGAAAAGCTACACAAAAGGATAAACCTTCATAGATTTGATTGGATGACAAAAAAGCTGTACAGAAGCCCGGTCGCAGAACACTTCTCCTCCCCTAGCCACACTTTTAGTGATATAATACTTATCGCTATTGCTAACAACCACAGCTGGAGTTCCGAAACCAGGAAGGAAAAGGAATCATACTGGATACGCCGCCTTAGAACATTGAAACCAAGCGGTCTAAACCAAGAAGACTAGAAAATGAAAACTATGCACTAGTAGAATTTAACATTTTCTAAATCTTCTTATTATCCTTCAATTTTTATTATAAGAATAACCGGTATAGAATCAAATATCCGGGATATAATCTGCGTTACATATGTACAAAAAGTAAAATTAGATGTCGCTTTGGCTTGTAGACTTTTAGGGAATTATACAACGTTTTCAGTTTCCGCAACTAGTCTATATAAGCTGGTTGTATTTATTGTTTTGGCAGATGTGAAGACAGCCATGTAGAGGTTTACAAACACAACGTTTTTGTGTTTATTTGTTTGTCGTATATATGTTTTGTATTTGCCTTTGAAAAAGACTCATTAAGAGTCGAAAGCGCTTAGACTAGTTAATTACTATAGTTTCGTACTGTTCGTCGTCAGTTTATTGCATATATATATATATATATATATATATATATATATATATATATATATATATATATATATATATATATATATAATTTATTTGTTTAATACAACATTTTGTAATGATAAGAGAGACTGTCATAGTAGTAGCATTTATAGGTGATCATCGTATCTCAAAAACATCTGCATCGACAAAATATATTTTGTCAAATCCAAAATGTCTTTCTGAGAATGACATTGGGACCCCCTACCCCGTCAAAACATATTTTTGTCAGAAAATGTTTTAGAAAAAGCCTTATCATGTGAAAGTCATTATTTGGAACTAAAAAGAGCTGCTGATAAATGTGTTAGCATAGAACGTTGTGGGGACAGGAGGGTCTCTGAGAAAGGATCATCACCCTAATACTATTAGTGCGACCGGTTTGTGATAATTTCATATTGTGGTCCATATTAAATTAAATTGTCGCTTAAGTGAATCTTAATTTCTCATTTTACACAAATGTTAAATTCCGATTATGTTTCCCGTGTTAAATTCCTTGTCTGTCCCAGAGTGTCATTTTTATGTTAACCTCCCTTACGCCAGTGTTATATCCCAGTTCGTAACTTTCGTCTAATTGTTATCATACTTTCTGATGTCTTAGTGTCATGTCTGAGGCCTTAGTGTCAATTTTTGAACTATGTTGTCTTAGTATAAAACCAATAGCTATCGATCTACATATGAGTAGGAAAGTAGTGTAGAAACTGGCTGAGGATTTTTCAATTAGTACTTTCGTAGCTAATGACTTGTTTGCGATTAATCATATATCGATGGAAAGATTAAAAGTGTCTGATATATTGTCATGAAACTTAATTGCGTGTGTTAGTTTTAAATTCTATTTTAGTTTATTTTATTTCATGACATGTTATTATAATGATAACTTTAGTCACTGGATTTTATATTTTTCCGGAAAATTCAGTTCAGTTAGTTTGACATGACAAAAAGTCAATAATTTAAGACTCTGTATCTTTTCCTGCCCTTGACTCAGAACCAGTAAAGAAGTTCTCTGTAAGCAACTTTTATTTTTTACTTTTAGTCAATCTTATAGTACGATTCGTTCAGGAGAATCAAATTCGTTTATGGTGTACGTAACAGCCATACGGTTGTGTTACTACGCCGTTCGAACTAAGTGATCAAGTGACCCCATCACGTGATCTAAAATTACGTTTCAATTAGAGTTAAAACTAACGTTTCATAGTGATTTAGCTCAGTTGTAATTCATACTTTCGGAGCAAAAAGGTATTTTTGTTGTAAACAGTTTGAGTTGAAAATTTTATTTCTCTCTGGAAATATCTAGTGCTCATCATAATTCTTGGACAAAGACATTCATTGAATTCTGAAACCGAAAAATTATTTTCAGTGATTCAAAAAGGAACTGTTGACAAGGCAATACAAAACAGGCTATTGAAGACTTCATCGAATGCCATTTTGGAACTTTATCTGGATTCGAACTGTGATTCACGTAGGACTTTTTATTGATAGGATTTATATTTTTTAAGTTTTGGTTTAATTTGGATTATATTCATAAACCGTAAGTCATTTTCATAATTTTACCTTGTTTTCTATGGAAATAAATTATTTTGTTAAATTTTGCAAACCGAAATGGCTGTATATCCTAGCATATTTATAAAGATCATGCATAAGCATAAATGAATCTTCACTGATTGTAAATCTCAGATACAAATTAGAAATATCTTATGTGCAGAGAGAGAGAGAGAGAGAGAGAGAGAGAGAGAGAGAGAGAGAGAGAGAGAGAGAGAGAGAGAGAGAGAGAGAGAGAGAGAGAGAGAGATTACGATTTTAGAAAAATATTTCCGCGTAAATACAACTATCCGTATTTTATCTTAAAGGTCATGTACTTGATACATCTAATACTTCCTTCTACTGATTTAACATTTCAACTTTACGTACAACAATAACATAACGCTTTTTTTTTAAATAATTCATGTCATGTTAAGCTTCCTTAGCTTTTTTTCGAACATTTCATAAATTCTTCAGGATGAATGTTTGAACGCGGTTTTTGAAAAGGCCAAATTACTCACAATTCTTTAATCCACCGGAAATATGGTTTAAATATTCTTGTTGATTCAGTTTTTAATTGCGGAAGTCAAAGAATTACATCTAATTGACCAAGCGATATGGAGGATTCGAGCAACATGCATAAGTTTATTTCTAATTTCCTCCTCATTAACAATAATATGTACTTTTATAATGTAGCTGATTCGATAAATAAAAGCATAATATTACAAACATTTGAACATGCAAATGAGGTAATAAAGCAAATTGCACAAATATTATTTTAACGGTGTCAAAGTACTATGTCGACTTTTACAGCAGAAACATTTGGCTGTAAACTTGAGAAACAACAAATGAGGAGAAAGGAAAGAACAAAAATATGCATCTTGGCATTTATGAAGTGGATGGATGAAGAAAAATAAGAACAAACCCTTCCTTTAAAGGTTATATATATATATATATATATATATATATATATATATATATATATATATATATATATATATATATATATATATATATATATATATATATATATATACAAACAGCATATCGTATATATAAGACATTGCCCTAAAGATATTGTTGTTTTTGTTGTTATAGGGTTTAACGCATATTGTAGCCCAATATAGGCTATATATGGCGGCCAGTATAAATAGTGAAGGAGACACCAGGGAAACCTCCAGAAAGACCCACAGTCCACGGGGAGTTACTGGCAAGCTTTCTCGCGTACCTACATTGGCCGAGTCTGAGACTCAAACCCTTGCTGACAGTGTTGATATAGCAGTGATCCGTAACGGTGAGCGCTTTAGACCAGTCAGCTTCTCCTAGCTCCACCGTGAAGACATAAGAAGTGATCGAGCAATTCTCATATATAATTATGTACTTATGGAATGCAATAAGATGCCTTTGTTCAAAGCAACCAAATGCAGGGGGTTCCCTACAACGAAGTTATAACTTTGTTATAGGACAATATTACTTTTGCTCGGTTTATGGGGAAAACATGTTTTGCATTCTAACAGAAAATTTCCTGCGGTTTATGGTTCACCACATGAATATCTATTGCTAGATAACAATTGATTATTGAAAAGGTCATCGTTTAACTAACTAAAATCAAGTATAAGTCTTGTGCCTATTTTGTCCTATTTTTTCTCTTTAATATTAATTTAGTAGAATTATGTATTCTTAAAAATTCTTATTATCCTTCAATTTTTACTATAAGAATAACCGTATAGAATCAATAAATATCCGGGATATAAATCCACGTTACATGTACACATGTACAAAAGTAAAAATAGATGTCGCTTTGGCTTGTAGACTTTTAGGGAATTATACAACGTTTTCAGTTTCCGCAACTAGTCTATACAAGCTGGTTGTATTTATAGTTTTAGCACATGTGAAGATAGAAATGTAGAGAGTTTACACAAACACAACGTTTTTTGTGTTTTTTGTTTGTCGTAATATGTTTTATTGCCTTTGAAAAAGACTCATTAAGAGTCGAAAGCGCTTAGGCTAGTTAGTTACTAGTTTCGTACTGTTCGTCGTCAGTTTATTGCATCTATTTTAATTATCCCTGACATACCTGTTTGATCATGATCCCTTGGTGGATCCAGTACGCTTGAGAGGGTTGTTATTCGCCATATGATTTGTATTCTTTATATATATATATATATATATATATATATATATATATATATAAAAAATATATACATATTTTAAATATATATATAATATATATATATAATATATTTTAATCATGTAATATATAATTCAAATTATTTTCGATGATAAATATATTTCAAAGCTCATTAATATTTAAGTATAATATTTCTCTTTAACAATTTAAAAAAATAATAGCAAATTTAAATTTGGTTAAAAATTTTGATTGATTTTCATCTTTAATATTTAAATGGCAAGTTTATTTAATTAAACTATTATAAAAAAAACTTATCTTACAATTGAACAAATAAATATGATCCTTGAAGTTATATTTAAACCTATGCCATGAGATAAATTTAAACGCGTTTGTTTAATGCAAAAATTTCTTGAATTTATATGTATTATATGGATTTAATATGTTTGTGAGCAATGTTAATGAAAAATTTTGTTTTATATATATGTAATAGGGACAATAGACATGGTAGTCTTAGATTTTGTGAAAACATTTCTTGAAATGGTTATTAATAAAATGCATTATTATGAAAGTATATTCATAGTCAAACACTTATTTGTACTTCATGGAAATCTCCACATGAAATGTGCTAAATCAATAATGTGGATTATTCATGTACATAATTAATAAATGTTCCATAGAGCTATGATGATATTTTTGTACTTTTTTTATCAGATACTGAAATTTTAAAAATGTGAAATAATGCTAAAATGAAAATCTATTATGAAAAATTTTTTGATTTAATTATATAAAAAATATGATTTGAAAGTCGCAATACATAATATGAAAATTTTATGGATATTTGTCAACTGTATGATTTTGATTGGCAATGTTGAAAATTTTATGACTGATTTATTCATAAGAAATAATTTATTACATAAAGAAAGGTTTTCAAATAATTTATTTTAATATTTAGTTTTACGCCTAGCAGATATCGATATAATATCATTGAAATTTGTTGGCGGATTACTGAGTGGCCGAGTGTTTTAATTTAAATGCGCATAAATCCATTACGGATCACTCTCTCAATATCATTTATATGTTTGTGTGAGTTCGAGTCTAAGATTCGGCGAATGTGGATATGTGAAATATTGCATGGCAGCTTATCATAGCTGGGTCGGTGGTTCTTTATTTTATTTATAAGGTTTCTTCCTTACCATTTTACTGGCCGTAAATGTATAGCAATTATCATGTGCTGATAAATTAAATCGTTATTTACACAAACAATCATTACCTTTTGACAATTAAAATCTGGTATTGAATGACATATTTGGTATTATAAGTTAAAGGGGCAAAATTTACTAGTTGTTATGTACAAATTAATTACATATTATTTATTTTAATTTTATAAAGATATCTTTCATGACGTATCATTATTTATATAAATATAATTGATTATCGAGGGATTATATTATCTATGACAAAATATCTTTCATTTTAAGATTCAGAATCTTAGTGGTGAAACTATAGTGTAAATTGCAGTATATGCATCATTAAATTTCAATTTACATATGGTTATTTATATTATATGAAAACTGAAATGACTTTGAAGATATTACTAATGGATATGATGTAATAAATGAAAATAGCATTTATATACAATGTGAAAAATTACAGTTAATAAACGTGATTTGATATTGATACTGAATTTTATTATAAAACTAAAAAAACTACAGAATAATCACTGTGCAAGTTGCAAAACATAATGTTATGGCAATATTCGAATAATAATATTTAGACATTTATACCGTATAGACAGATTAGATATTTAGATCTTGGTCACACACGTGAAAATGTTATATTTTTAACCTATATTGATGCATCGACGAAAAATTGCTGCTTTTTAATTGAAGGTATGAATGGTAATTGTGTATCTTATGAATTACTTGCAATGTTCATGCACAAATGTCAAAAGCACATCTATTTTTAAATATATATATTATTAATTTTTATTTGTATAATATGGTTTTATGGATCTATACACGCTAGAAATTGTATGTGTGGTCACAATCACAGAATTTAACTTAGATATAGTAGTCTCGAAATCATATTACCATTAACTATATTAATCATTAAAAAATATCACAATAATTACATTTATATAATAAAATTTTTGAATTTTTTCCGTAATTCATTATACGTGGAATATATTTTTTTTATTGCATTTAGAATTTTTATTGGAAGTTTCACGATTAAATATTTTTTTGTATTTATTATTTATTTTAACTATTATCAGAACTTGTAAATAATAATGCAAAGAATTTATACTTTTAACTGTAATAAACTAACAGACATTATTAAAATTAAGATATTTCCTTCGCATATTGATTTTATTATCCATACAGTTATATACATTTTAATCAATTATTATAAATCGTTCTCGATTGATGATACACGATTATTTCATTATGCAAATCTCATTTCATAATAAACGTATAGTTTTGATATTTAAATATTTTAATTATTTTTATGCCATTATTTATTTTGTTTAATTAATACTATGCAATGTATGTGCAGGATCATACATGTAATACTGTGGCCATGGTAACTCACAACGTTGAATAAATTCGCTCAAACGCAGATGTAACTTCAGATTAAATGTCTTTGTTGATAATGGTTTACAAATTTCTTTATATTAACTTGCAAAATTAACAATTTTTTTTTAAATCATTAAATATTTATCTGTACGTTTGTGTCTTTCGTCCACAATTTGTTTTAATAGAGCAGCAGAGAGGGTGAACCCTACAAAATATATTTGCGACAAAATCGATTAAAGCCTCAGAATGCCAAATGGAGCCTTCCTACGAAATCTCATATTTTAACCAAAAAAAAAAATTAAAGGTCCCAATTTACAAAAGGAGCCTTAGCGATTTTGTCGTGAATACATTGTCATAACCACCCTCAAATTGCTGCCATCTACGTCGCAAATCTACAGCAGGGAGGGTGAACCCTACAAATTTTTGCGACAAAATCGATTAAAGCCTCAGAATGCCAATGGAACCTTCCTACGAAATCTCATATTTTAACCAAAAAAAAAATAAAGACCCCATTTTACAAATGGAGCCTTAGCGATTTTGTCGCAAATACATTGTCATAACCACACTCAAATTGCTGCCATCTACGTCGCAAATATGTTGTCATTTCACCCTCTCTGCTGCTGATTAATACAAATTATTTGTTATTTGTTAGCTTTTCACAAACAGACTAATCGATAATACTTCACCACGTAGATCAATTAAATTATTTGACTGATCGGTGAGTGTAAAATTAATTCTAGTTAGTGAATCATTTTGACATTGCATATAGACTGGATTAGTCGGATTCTCAACAATTAAAAATCCGGGGGTGCTGTTGGTGAAAATGAATAAAGAATGTAACCTTGTCGGGCTTGATTTGATTGTTCCATATTAATTTGATAACTTCCTTCGATTACATCACACGTTAAATTAAGTGCGATCACCGATGAAATATCCACATTGTTCGGTGCGATATGTCTACCGTCGCCGTCGGGAGAATTATTATAAGTGAGGATAATAGGCTTCGGCTGGCTATCTTTCCATGATTGATAAATTTTATTAAATCCTTCGTCGATGGCAGTTCTGAGTTTTTTCTTTAACTCGGGAACATTATATCCTGGTAATTTATAAATTACATGGATTTTCATTTATATTTTTTTTTAATCTTGAGCTGAGCTAGTTTTTGAAATCGGGCTATTTTCATCAGTGAAGAGATTAGTAATCCTCGAATTAAATATTTCCATGTCATCGATGATTTTATTACCCGCGGCGACTACACTAGTAAACTCAGCTTGTGTAAGAAAGCCAGATCTTAACGAGGGTAATAACGACAAAAAATCATTATTCATTCTATCAAGGATGTGATCTTTAAATATCTACAAATGTTGGACTTGTTTCATGTATTTCCAGAATTTCACCTTCCTGTGGGATATAATCATTAAAAAATGGAATTCTCCACACATCTTCACCATATTGATTCTTATATCGATATCTTTTTGTGAAGTTTATATCCTCGAATTTTTTATATCCTTTTGATGGATTTTCAGGTCCTATTTCATCAGTGACGTAATCAGATTTTACAGGCTCGGGCGTGGAATTACCAGCACTTCTAGGTGGATCTTCGGGCCATCCTAATACTGTTCTTATTGAACTGTTATAAATATCTACAACATACCCAGGAGAGCCTATTTCAATTGTAGATGATAGTGTTGGTTCATGAACTGTTATCGCAATTTTTGATTCTTTTTTAGTAATGGATTTTATTCTACGTTGTAATTCATTATTAATTTGCTCAATTTGATAGGACCCAGTTGGTATTGAAACAACGTTCCAATCTGGAGTGTCATCTTTTTTATTCCTATGCAAATACCAGAGAATATTAGGTCTCTGACCGCCAAATGGAACCGATCTGATATTAGGCCAACTATGATACACTCGTAATTTTGCCAACGCGATTTCCTTTACTGAAACAGGTGAGGGGAAAATTCACACTGAATTTAGGGTTTGTTGACGATATTGATATCATACTTGTTTTCCGCGGAGTGGTATTTTCTGTATCCGCTGAAGTAGTTGAATCTCTTGCGACATTATTATTATTATTTACAATGTCTAATTTTGCAATAGATGAAAAAACGCTAGCGTTTTTAATCGTAGTATCATAAATACGTATCATCGCGGAGAATTCGTCTTCGGTAATTATCGTATCATCAATCGATGATGACATCAACGAGGATAATTGTGAGTAACCGTTAGATACTGCTTGATGTTTTACTATATAGTCGTTAAGTTTTTCTTGAGAACACGATGATATTTTTTTAGTAATAGCATTTGCAAGTCCAGCAAATGTTGTCACCGCGGAAATAGCAATTGGGACAGCAATCGGAGCTACCATTGTTACTGAAGATAGTATAATACCAGCACCGGCCATTATACCAGATACCGAGTATACTGTAACATCAATTGGTAATTCTCCTGCGATACTTTTTAATTTTTATTTCATATTCATCAATGAGTGTTTTGAGTTTTGTTAAGAACTCTTTGACGGTATCATAGCGATATTGCGATGATGGAATCATATTATTTTAAAACTCAAGTGGTTTTTAATTTTTTAAAAATTATAATTTAGATCAGCTACAAACTCCATGTACCATACAAATGATGTCTTATTTAAATTAGGATCAGTGCTTGTTATTGTAAACCGTTTGTATTCACCCACGTCAATAGTCGTTGAAATCACGTTGTTGTATCCATATGAAGTCGATGATGATATATTAAACTGATTCAGTGACACTATTGTTAATCGATAAATACCCTTGTTTGACACAGTGAGGTTATGTATTCTTTTTAGGTTCCCAATCTAATGATCCAGAGAGAACTGTGTATATCATATTTATGATATTTCTCTCATGAGGAATCTTTATTCTTTCAAGTAGCGGAAGATTGTCTGTTTTAAATTTTGTAATATCCTCGATAGATTTTTTAATACTATTAATGCTTATCTCTAATAATACTAAATCCAGCATCATTAATATTTTTAATACTGGATTTAATTTCATCAAAATTGATTTAATTTCAGCGAGAGATGGAGAGGTTACCGCTGGTGTTCCAAAAAATTTATTGATAATATTTCTACGAAGGGAAGTATATGTTGTTATATGTTTTTTCAAGTTCTTCATTTAAATTTTTTAATGCATCTGTGATTGTAGAAACAAGTACACCTGGTTTGAGTTTTCCATCATTTGAATATAACGCTATTGTATCTTCAACGACGTCACGTCTTCGTATTAAGACATCATCCAATGAAACATTACTAGATTTCAATTTGCCCTGGCGATCTTGAAATACAACTATTTCCCCAGGATCTACACTTGACAAATTTAATGTCTCGGCGATTTCATCTTCGATTATTTTTTTTACACTTTCGACAGCGAATTTGCTATCGGTTTCTGTTTTTTTTTTTTGATTCTGATAAAGGTCGTCCCCAAATATCAATCATTATACGAAAACGCTACGTTTTTCTAAATCATAACGCTATCGTTTTTGCCATTGCCTGCTAGTATATTCATTAACAACAACTTGTGGTGGTTTCCTTGGAAATTTAGATATCTCTGCAAGGAAGTTTAATACTTCACGACCGCATATCGGTGGATCATTTAACTGTTGTGTTGGTAGCGTGGAATAAAAAATTGGAGATGACTTTGTTATTGTGGATACATATCGCATGAATTCTTTTGGTGGAGCTAATCCATATGAATCAAAATAGACAATTCCACGTGGATCAATTGCATATGCGACCCAATGAGTTCCTTTTCCGCTGCTGTTATCGAGATTGATAATACCCGTTTCATTTTTCATTGGTTTTGACGGTAATTGATCTCTCATGAAAACTCCTCTAAAGTTTTTTATTGATAATGATTTTACAGCATCAATTAAATCAAAATTGGACATTGGTGAAAATCCTAGGGATTTTTCCACTAATAAGCCGTTCCTGGTATTCTTAGGCCCGTGCCCTTGTACCAATTGTGTGGGTTCCTGGTAGTCTTAGACCCTTTCCTTTTTTTTTATAGCCTTTCCCAGTAGCTTTTTTCAGGGCCATTCCTGCAGCAGTACCAACGGCTCCTAACGCTGCCGCCTTCGCAACCGCTGGGGCAGCCGCTGCAATCAATGCTGGAATAGCAGCTAACAGCGGGAATATTCCACCTGATTTTATCATACTGGCGATTGCTGCTTTCGAAAAATCAATTTGAACTCCTCGTTTGTTCTTTAGCGCATCATTGAAATGTTTTATTTGACGATCTGTCAATGATAATTTATGTGCACCACCGGACATTTGAGTGGGTTTCAGCGTTATTGTAGTTCCACATTCTTTAGCCGACTTTGATTTCAATTTCTTGACCTGACCATCAGTCAACTGGACATTAACAATACTATATGTCATTCTATTCTAAAATGTAATTTACACTTTCAATTGATCTTATTGTGAAAATCCTAACTACAAATGTTTTCCACTGGTGCATCAATAAGTCTCATCATTCGTCCGCCAACTCCTTCTAACAACATTGATTTATCACTGAGAATGACAGCAACTGCTCTATAATCGGCTATACCAGCAGGGCGTTGTACCCGAGCTTGGAAGTATATATCAACAACAGATTGTCTCATCATGTCAAGATGTTCCAATGAAAAGTAATAAATCGGATAGTGTTTTTCAAAATCAATTTGCGATATTTGCAAACCAGTATCAACATTTTGATCACGACCCATATACGACAATATTCTATGATATACACGAGCTATGTTGTTGTTTTCATAATTAAGATGTACAATCTCTGCTGGCTCTTGTTGTCCGTTTATTCTCAACGAAACTTCACTTACTCCTAATTTATCAAATATCATATGACTAGATAATTGACGACCCACTCGATTTGCATCCTGTAACGCTATAAAGATATGACGTGGAGCTGAAACACCTTGTTTTGATGCTAAGTGCCATGTAAATGTGCCATTTACATTATCCTGCTTCGTATCAGTCGTTGTTGTTAGCCAACTTAGCAATGATTTTCCACCTGTGTCCATAAACGATAGTAATTGTTGCTCTATTGTAACTGCTGGTGTCAAGACGGGTATCCATAAAGTCAATTTATTTAAAATGACTTTACCATCATCAACACCATCAGCACGCCAAATTGCATCATTGTCATTTTCTTTTCGCACTAACACGACTGTATGCTTTGCTCCATAGATGACTTTTCTGACATTTCTACAGAATCCGAATATATGATGTAACGGAATTGCACATGAAAACCGTCGATGTTGTCCTTTTAATGCTCCTTTTCGTGTTGCAAATCCTAGATTGAAATTATCATTGACCCTTTTTAAAATGTCGAATTCAGCGCCTGGTCTATCTTCACGGTCTGGATTAGCTGCGAGTTGTTGATCAGGTTCTGCAGTAGCTTGCGCAGTTCGTACTTTAACAAATTGATAATGGTTCGCATGATCAGAAGTATCCTTAGCAAACATCATAGACGGACCAGCCGACCTTGTATAATCATCAGAATATCTCGCAAGTCCGATTATTGTTGTTGCAATATCAACATTTTGTTCTATTGATTCAATTTCTTTTCCATCAATGATATATCTTGCACTGTTAAATAGCGCCATAATGCCATTATTTACGAAACCAACTCGGATATTTTGGTCATCCCCATATGGTGTATCAGCTGCAACATTTGTTACAAGCTCTCCTTCTACTTCAATAAACGCCTCACACGGCAAAAAGTATCTACTTGTATCTTGAACTTGAAGTTCAACTCTCCCCCGTTGATTAGGCTCTCTTGCAGGATAGGCATAATACTGATAGTTAATTTTAGAATCATCTTTATTCACCGGTGCTGCCATATCAAACGCTGGATCAGCAATTTTTTTAAATGCCATTTATACTAAAACGTATCGTTTTTCTAAATCATTTTCTTTTTCGATTTCCTCCAAGACCGCTTCCCGCTATCATACTTGCAATATTACTACTATCTGGTGAAGTCATTGCTAATGATGCTAGTTTTTGTTCCACTGCGTTATTTATCACTTTACTGACATTTGCAGGCATCATTGTTGTTGAAGGTAGCGGTGGTGGTGGTTTTCGTCCGAATCTAGATTTCACCAATGACGTTATTCTATTCTTTGCGGTAGAAAAGGCCGTTCCTGCAAGATCTCCAACAGCGTTAATTCCCTTATTACGAATAACATCAATGGCTTTCATCGCTAATTGTTTAGCAATTGGTGCTACTTTTGGGGCTATTCTTGTGAATAAACCGCTATGGTATTTCCAAGGCCGTCTCCATAGTATGCCTTATAAACGGGCAATCTTGAGTTTACATACACGTTTGTTGGTTTATTGTGATTATAGTGTACTATCATCTTATTTGAAATGACTTTGTAATTTCTAAATACAATTTCAATCGCTATAATAACCCCCCTGGAATTCCGTCCATTAACTCATCCAAGAGTTCTCGATACGTATGAATATCAATTATCCCACCTTGGAATAATCGTCTGCAAATATCAAATGCTTCATTAGTTATTTCGACTGAGTTATTCCCAGCTCGCTTACCTCCCATAAGAACCTCAAGTCGTGATATATCATTAATGATATTACTAGGACACATATGAGAATCATGATGAGAACTTCCATAACCCTCTCCTGAAGAACTTTCTGATTCGGAAACGTTTTGAATTTCTGGAGCTGGTTCGGAAACGTTTTGAATTTCTGGAGATTGTCGACCTCGACCTCGACCGACCTCGACCTCGACCTCGACCTCGACCTCGTTGTTCTCGACTTCGTTGTTGTTGTTCTTCTTTTCGTTGTTGTTGTTGTTGTTGTTGATCTAAACCATACGCATCAACTCCCATTTTAAAAGCTAGGTAATCAATGTATCCTTTTTTAATTTGCCGGTGATTTCTTTATTAATTTTAAATAACCAATCCACCCATTGATCTTTGTTTTATTGTGTTTTTTTTATACTCGTCTTTTAAAAATTCCCCTCTGTTATAATAACTTTTTACAGCGAAGTTTCCAAATAACTCATAGTCTTCAGTTTCAGCAATTGAATTTGTCTGATTTTTCTATAGCTTCATCAGTGAATTTCTCGTTAAAAGGAACACTTTTTTTAGTGGAAACTTTTTCAATAGAATCACTAGCATCTTCAACGGGGTTATCATCAATATCAATATTACCCATTTGTTGTATTTCTCGCTGAGTTTGTAACTCACCTGAAAGCTGTTTTATTCCCTCGTGAGTTTTTTCAGTTTCTGTAGCAATCTTTCCTAATACATCAATAATAGGTACTGCTCCCTCTTTAGGGATGTCGCCGTATATAGCACGTTCTGTTGCAAGTTTCATATCTTTAGTGGCTTTAGTTACAGGGGCAAAAAGTTGTTCGCTTCCAATAGAAAAGTCAGTCTGCGCTTGCTGTCTAAGTTGTAGTTTATCTCGCACGTTATCTCGAATTGGTATAAACTTTTTCAGTAATGCTAACCTCTCACGGGCTAGTCTGGTAGTTAATGCTTCTGATGTCATTATTGGAAATGCTAACGATTTTTTCAATTGTCGGTTTCAATGCTTGCATCAATCAAACGTCTTATAGATTTCACTTTCAAAGCAATCTCTGACCGAACTTGGTACTGTTCCCCGAGTTTCTTTCTAATGGCTTCAACTATACTAAATAGCCGAATGAATAAATTAATATCATTGTTATACAAAGAAGCATTAACCGCTTTTTGGATTCTTTTTATCAGTGAATACATTTTAGGTAGAACATATCTTCCATGTTTTTAATTGTATATCAATTTGTTCAAATTCATTCAAAAGTCTGTCTTCATTCAAAAATTCAGAAAGTACGATTCCTTGATTTCTTAAATTTGATATTTCTGTGATGATAGATGTAATATCTTGAAATTCCATTTATTGAATATTATTACTAATGTATTTTTATATTAAAAATATTTTTATATACAAAAAAAAAAACAAAACATATACAATGCCCGTCTCTTCCTCATTCGAGTTTCGAGGCAAGAAAGGGCACATACATTAAAGACTTATACAATACCCTAACCCCCCAATCGAGTTCAAGGGCGGGTTATATGGGTATTAGACGTGAAATCCAAGTGATTTCTTTACAAACATTGAACATATAACATAAAGCCTCATTTGGAACCTCTTTCGCGCCAAACGACGTCAAAGAGGCCCAGAGGGGGGACAGCACATTCTTGGAACTCATTTAGTGCCTTCGCATTATATAAGCCCAAGGGCCACAAACATAGATCTCCCAATGGGAAGCTCTAACGTAACAAATGCTATAGGAGGTCTTCCGGAAGAGGTGTTGTGGGGGGGGGACAGTACATTACATATACAATGCGATTATATATATACAATGAATGAATATTTACAATGAATGATATATTTACAATGCGATTATATAGGATTTACAATGAATGAATATTTACAATGCGATTATATAGGATTACAATGAATGAATATTTACAATGCGATATATATATATATGAAATGATATATATATATATAATGAAAATATATATATATATATTTATATATATATATATATATATATATATATATATTTACAATGACGATTATATAGGATGGTTATATATACAATGCGATTATATAGGATGGTATACAATGATAAGGATGGTTATATATAGGATGAAATGATAGGATGGTATGATAGGGACAGTACAGGACGATACAAACATGAAACGACGGGGCGGACCTACACCCAATCTGCCAATCAAAAGCAACCCAAGAAATTAACCCTGGTTGCAGTTGAAAAAATTCAACCACACCATGTCAATGGCGTGGGAGTTTAATTGGCAAAGTGGGCTTCGTTTTAAAGCCCCAAACTTATTACGGCTCATATTATATATAAGGTGAACTAATACTGCAGTGTCAATGTGTAGGTGTGTATTTATTTTCTAGCATTTCATAATGAATATTGTGTAGTAATTTCAATGGAAGCTAAGTATTTAAATAAAACATTAAAACAAGAAATACAACTGTTAAATAATAGCAATTTTTTTTATTAATTTCTATAATATTACGATTAAATAATCGTAGTAATAATGGATTTACATGACAAGATAACTCCGTAATGGGGATCCCTGTCAATTCAGGACCTGCTATTTCTTGAATCGAGAATGATATTTTTCTGAATTTTATTACACATAGCCACACTAAAAAAAACTAAACTACATGTAGCGCGTTTTACTATTTGACCTCACATACAATCTATTTTAATTTGTAATTATAAAGTAATTTCATTTTCATACAAAATCGCTGTTAAACGCCGTCTTTGTAATTGGGATTTTTAAAAAATCTATTAATAGAACCCTGGCCTTGGTCTCTGTCAAATAAATTGTCTACCCTGTATAGGTTTTACAAAAACCCTAATGCTGTTCTCAATACAGTCTTTAGAAACAAGAAACAATAACACAAAATCAAAATCCTACCTGATACAGTTAACCATTAAATACGTACATGAGATCACACACATCATTAATTCAATCCAATTTCACATGTATTCGCGCGAATTTACATATCCGGGAATCATTATCGAGAGTAGGATAGTCACGTGTCGATGAGTAGTAAGGAGGGGAAATACGGAACAAAATAGTATATTATTAAGAGAGTTATCTTGTAAATAGGAAAACTTTATTATATGTCCATTTTTCTTTGAGATAGCTGTTTGATAAATCCCTTCAGCAACTTTTTGTACTGAAGGAAAACATATTCCAAAATATTTTTTCCGCAGCATTCATTGAATGAAAAAAAACTCTTTCTTCATTCGTCGTTGTATCAAATGACTGTACTGGTCTCTTTCCAACTGACTTACAAGTCCCTGTCTTTCTTTTTTTATATTCTCTCTTTGAGAAATACTATGTAAATTGGAAATCGCGTTATTTTGAATATTAGAATCAATGTGATCAATAACACAGCCATCTTTAATCGGTCCCATATAACACTCAAAGACTGCCCTATGACAGAGATATCCCTTTCCTCCAGCAGTAAAATGAAAGTATCCCTGATTATGAACAAACCCAATTGGTTTCTTTAGTCTACAGTGTCTAACAACACCATTACGAGATATTTCATAATTAACGAGTATTGGATGTGGTCTGAATTCTTGCTCCATTTATATATAATAATACTATTTGTCTAATTCATCATTGCTTTAATTATAAATCTATTAATGTAGTCTTGAGGGGTTTTTATGATTTTGTCTTTGACAGAGTCATGGTTAGGGTCAATGATGGCGTTTTTTATTCGTTTATCATAATAACGTTTCAATTCTCTAAACCGCTTACCCCCACAATTGATACATAATTGTGATTTTCCTCTCACACCCACCCCACAATTTATGCATGGGGACGGGCCTGTCGAATTATTTCTGACACTCTGTAAGTGATATCCACAGAATTCACCTCTACACGATTTATTGCATGGGGTTACTGATCCGATCATAAGCCATTTGCAGTGATTCATTATATATAAACAAACTTTTCTATTTAGAAATACTTGTCTTATTTATATGAATGAAGAATTCAAGAGATTATCGGCAATCAAGCCTTGGAAAAATATTAAATTCAATCTTGATAGAACTCTCGAAGACGTACCAAAAGAGAGAATAAATAATAGAAGTCTGATTAGAAAAATACGAGATTGTGTTCATGAGTTTAAACAGGACGGCGCATCACACACCTGGTCAACATTTAGAATTGATGGTGTTGTTGATGCTAGAATGAATGATGAAACAGCAGCTATGATACTATCACAACTTGGCAATAAACGGTATTTTATCAGAGTGAAATTCATTATCAAATTAGAATCGGGCGAATATATTATAAGAGACAAATTTGTTCCAATTCTCAAAGATGGGACAACAGTCATTGTTAGCCGTTATTTCCAGACCAGGGCTGTTAACTGGAATTGATAAACCATACTATGAAAAAGCGTATCCAGAAACAGCAGTCGTTTATGGGATGTATCCGTTAAATAACCCTGACATTGGAAAACTAGCACCAATGAAACAGTCAACGTCAGCGGAAAAGCCACTCAACTGTGTGGCACAAAGAGTCTTAGAACACTTTACAAATGCACTCCGTGGGAATAAATTAACCGATCTAAGACATAAAAAAATAGATCAATGGGAGCTAACAGTGAAAGAGAACGGAGCAACTATTTCCGATATAGCTAGATTGGAAAAGTCGTTGAGATTTCCGATAACCGTTTTAACGATAACTGGCGAAGTATTATACGAATCAAACTACAATAAAAACGGAGCTCCAATCAAAATTATTGATCATAACAAGCACGCATGGACATCCGCGGTTACAATATTCCCGCGAGACAGAACAGTGAAGTATATCCCAGAAGAATTCACCAAGGATGGTATTCTCACTGAAGAAAGATTATTCGATGCTATTGCTAGTTTGTGTAAAAACGACCCTGTATCAGTATGGCTACTTCATAGTTTTGAAGATGAAGAATGTCAATTCAATCAATTTGTGAAACCTAACGGTGAATTATATCGTAGTGAAAGTCTACATAATAGGATGAAAAATCTAGCAATAAGTCTCAGTGAAAACGCTAGCGTTTTTAATGAAAAATCCGAAGATTACGAACAGTTACTTACAAATTGTTTTACAATTCCATCAGTTGCAGCTCATTTTGCAAGAAAGAAAAATAATTGGAAGCCACACGAAAAGAGTTTTTACAGGATGTTCAATCCAGCTGTTTGGAATATTATCATGGCGGTCTATGGAACGTTAAATACAATCGTGAGAAGTATGATATCAGTTGATATCGTTGCCTGTTATCCAGGAAGTTTTCTAGGATATGGATTCGCTGGTGAGTATTTTAAACGGTTTGGACATCCCACACATGAAATGACTCGCGTTGCTATTAATGGACCACTGCCTGATTTTGATTTGACCGGTTTTGCTTGCGTAGTATCATTTGAATTCGCTGAAGGACTTCATCCGTGTTGTTATGTTTGGATTGGTAGACACATGGCTGAAAGGATGTGGTTACCAATAGTGTTATTGCGATATATGATTGATTGTAAAATGTTAGTTTCGTTGATTGTCAGCGAAGCGATTATCTCATATCGAAAACAAACCAATGTCTGGTTACCAGAACCAGAATGTCTGATAGTATAAATCGATAAGTCTAGAAAACATATTGATGCTGACGAGGAGTACATCATTGAATGGTCAAAAAAGATATTTAATCAACGAAATAATGAAGCAAAGGATCTCGGCCGAAGAATAATCGGTAAATTTACACAGGGTGGAAAAAAATTTAACTTTAAAAAACAATCCTCACGATTGATTATAGATGATGCCGAATACGACTTCGTTATTAAAGATGCAGTAGAGAAAAATAGATACGCAAATTGTAAAACAGCCTTTTTGTCCAATAAAACAAAGTTAGGTAGAATTGTTACTTACAGTGATGGAGAAAGCTCTGCATATCTACATTTGAGAGCTTCTATGCTGGGTTATGCATCTATCAATTTATTTGCAATGATAAATAGATTTCCTAGTATAGCAGTCAGAGTTGCAATTGATTCAATGTATGTCGATAAAAAATATATCAAAGAGATAACTAAATTTACTAATAGCGAAGAGACTTGGGGAACATGGCGAATTAAACAAGAAATACAACGCGATTATTCTGAATCAGCAGACGTTGAGATTAAAAGCAGTTACCTGAAGAACGATAATTCTATCAGTGAAAAATCTATGTCTAAAGCACCACCGATATCAGAATCCAATTTGTAGATATAAAACAGTTTATTTAAACGGTTGTGGTGGATCTGGAAAGACAACACGTGCGATAGAATTATATCGAGAGAGAACGTCCATGATTGTACTCACACCAACCCATAGACTAGCGAGAGAGATCAAACAACGAAATGTTGAAGCTTGCACGTATCATAGTTTTTTTCGATACAAGGGCGATGCTTGGACTCCTGAGCGAATGGGTGAGAAATTTATTCCAGCGGTTATTATTTGGGATGAAGCATGTACTGTTTCAGAAGATGTATTAAAAATGTTTCTTGATTGGTTATTGCAAAATAATACAAAAATTATATTGTGCGGCGATCATGGTCAACCACCACCATTTGTTGGTAGAAGTCCACATAATTGGTTAAAAGGATTTGTTGATTATTACGAAGAAATTGATACTGACTATAGAGCACTCGATGAGCAGTTACGTGAGTTTAAAAAACTAATTAGATTACAACCCGATAGAATTCAATGTGAAGTAGCGCGTGAAATAATTTCTGAAACACCTTTGAATGATTTTTGGGAAACATGGAAACCAAATGATTTTGTAGTAGCAAGTAGAAAGATAGTCAGAGACGCACTTCAGAAAAAGTTGTTTGAGCTACACAAGAAAAAATTCCCAACGTTTCCAGTGCCGTTGTGTTATAGACCATTGGATACACGAAAGCAGAATATTGAAGTTGAAATTCCAGGCCAGACGGAGAAACAGATTCTAGTGTTAAATGATATTGTGCTAGTTGATATCAATACTGTAGAAGATGCATTATGCGCTGATAAATCACCATGGACGCTTGGTTATGTAACAACAATACACTCGTCACAAGGATTGACCATCACGGATACAATTGTTTGGATAGTTGATAATCGCATTGAATGGTCAAATTTAGTCTATCTCGCAGTGTCCAGAGTACGACGAATAAATCAACTACGAAGGATTGTTTTCGATGATGATTTTAATGCAAACGATGATAACACTGATATTAGCATCATTAATAAAAAACTCTCTGGCTACAAACAGCAGGACAAAAAAAAAAAACAACGAGAATTTGATATTGATGCTGAAGTAATAATCGCATTAAAAGAACAACAGAATAATCACTGCGCCAGTTGCAATTGTATAATGCACTGCAGTATTCGGATAAAGACCCTCGACAATTCACCGTAGACAGAAAAAATAACAGTCTTGGTCATGTCAGAAACAATGTGATGTTGACCTGTCTTGAGTGTAATAGACGTAACGGAGCTAGTTAAGACCATGTGGCGGTAATTGAGTATCGTCCGGAATGACTTGTAGTTGTTCGCGTGTAAAACCACGCTGAGGTGCAGTTGAATCCAATCTGTAGATTGGAGGTCTACCAGTTGATCGCGTTATAGTTGAAATTTTATGCGTAGTAACACTCCATATAGGATCAGTAGCTCTTCTTTTACCGCCTTCAAGCTCTCCTGGTTCGTATAAATATCTCACAGTAACATCACCGAGAAGTGGCTGAGTGCTAACCCGCTGCGGTTGTTCGGGAATATATTCTTTTTTTATTGCAATATTTGGTTTCATATTAATAGTTCGAGTAATCTCGTTATTTAACGCTGCAACTACACTCGGTAACCTTTGGACCCATTCACGAGATCGTTTTTCTTGGATGAATTCTTTTGCATATTGATATCCAAATAACCGTTCTGCAAGAGTTCGATTAAATCGTTCTACAATTGCCTGATCACGATGTAACGCAGTATGTCCCCGTCGTATTGTAACACTATGAGTTTTCATTGTTGATAGAACAGCACCTTGAAACTCTTTGCCAGGATCAACTTGTAATAGATTTGGCCATCTTAGAGGACCTCGTCGATAAATCCTTTCAAATGCAGAAGCGACTTCAGAAGCTGACTTTGTTTTCAATGGTTCTGCTTGTTTAAATCGACTCGCAATATCAACTACAGTTAGCGCGTATTTGTAACCATGGTCATGTGGTAAAAACAATAAATCAGCCTGATGAACTTCATTGGGTACGGTAACATCAAAATGAGAATAATTAATTTGTTTAGGCGGTGGTAGATAAATTTGCCATATAGCTTGTTTGGATAACCAATCTTTTGCAGTGGATTTTTTCACTTTTGCAGCGTTAGCGAGTTTACTGATTGCTGCTTTACCCCTCCAGTATCCTTTCGGAGAATAATAAATAGATTCCATACTATAAAAACACTGGTGTTTTCAATTACCAGCACCTAACACTAATTTGCCTTTCATAGCTGATTTGACCAACCATGAAGCCAATTTTTCTTTGAAGGATTTATCGGGAATAGCATTTAAGGCATGAATTAATTTTACATCCGCGATATGTCTTTGTTGCAAATTATTGCTTTTATATGCAACATCATGAGCATGACATGCCTTATCAATAGCATTTATCGGATACTCACCAGGCCGGGGCTGATTTTGATCATCAAGTCTGATATCTAATCTCGTTCCGGGACCACAGTAGCTATATCCTGGAAGGTGTTTTTCTCCGGGGTATTTTGCCCATGGGGTTCCGGGGAGTTTTCCAAGTTTTGCGGCAATATCACCTCCGAGTTGCTTTTTTTTAAAAATCTAAATTTTTTTGTACCACATGTTACACACTTTACCAGTAAGCGCTAGTCTATTGTTTTTAGTTGTAATGGTTGTCTGATCGGTTGTATCAGTACGCTGTTTACACTTAACACAATATAGATCCATAATTTATATATAGCGTTATGAATATAATTGATTTTTCAGCGACTAAAAGAAGAGAACCGGTAAAACACCACGCAGCGCTTCCGAATTCTGTCCGTGCCATTATAATCGGACCATCTGGATCAGGCAAAACACAATTACTGCTTAATTTGATAATGCGATTTATGAAGTGGGATAAATTATATTTAGTTGCCCCATCCGTAGATGATCAACGGTGCTATGAAGTGCTAAAAGATTATAATGAAAAAGCATCAGAAATTAAAGGTGAAAGTGTAATCGACTTTATTACTGATATTGATGATGCACCATCAGTAGAAGATCTCGATGGAGACATAAACAATCTTGTAGTGTACGATGATGTAATGTTAGATAATCAAAAGAACCCTGCTAGAATATTTTCCCGAGGTAGGCATAAAAAAACACTGACGTGATATATGTCACTCAACGATATACTCAAATTCCAAAAGTGATTCGCGATAACTGCAATATTCTTTTTACTTGGTAGTGATCTTTTGTCACTATCTAATGAAATACACCAAGAAATTTGGAAAAAAATAGAAGAATTTACCGAATTAGGTTCGGGTTGGAAGTTTGAAATGATCAAGGAAATTTTGTTTCACACGATGAAATATGACGCATTACGCGGTAGTTCGTATATCGACCTGCCACCAAAAATAAAAAATAAACAGTGCTGTATAAACATAAAAAACGTCGATAGCAAATGTTTCCAATGGGCTGTTCTTTCCGCGCTATTTCCAGCAGAAAAAAATGCTGATCGTGTTGAGAAGTATATCAGTCACGTGTCAAGATTAAATTGTGCTTGTATTGACTTTCCAGTGGCAGAAAATCAAATACCAAAGTTTGAAAAGCAAAATAATATTTCGATTAACGTTTTCGGATTAGATGAAAAAGAAAATGTCTATCCGAGGTATATTTCAGAAAAAGCTTCACAATCGACTATCAATTTACTGTTTTATAAAAATCATTACATTTGGATCAAAAACTTTAACAGACTAGTTGGAAGACAGTATAATAAAAATAACAACAAAAAGTTCTTTTGTTATCGCTGCTTGCATGGTTGTACTAACAATGAAACATTACAAAAGCATTTGCAGTACTGTAGTGACGTACAAAGAATAACAATGCCATCTAAAAAAGATAGCGTGTTACAGTTTGTCCATCATAATCATAAACTAAAAATTCCTTTCGTCATATACGTCGATTTCGAATGCTTACTTCAACCTGTACTTGGCGTAGAAAATGATCCTAACCAATCGAGTACACGAAAAATTCAAAATCATGTTCCATGCGGAGTAGCGTACAAGGTAGTTTGTTGCGCTGATTCGAGATTATCTAAACCGATCAAATTATATCGAGGTAAAAATCCAGCTGTTTGGCTTCTCAAGCAGTTAATTAACGAAGTTGATAATATTACTTATCGTTTGAAAAGAGTAACTCCAATGTTAAAATTAACACCTCAACAGGAATCTGATCACGAGCAAGCGAAAATTTGTTATATTTGTGAAAAAGCTTTTGATGATAACAAAAAAGTACGTGACCATTGCCATTTGACCGGACAGTATCGTGGAGCGGCTCATGATCAGTGTAATTTAAAATTTCATGCTCCAGATTTTATTCCAGTTATTCTTCACAATTTTCGAGGATATGATAGCCATATTATAGTAGAAGCTTTTGGTGATCCTGATATAAAATCTCGTCTAAAACTCGATAACATCATCAAATGCATCCCAAATAATTTTGAAAAGTATATGTCAGTTACGCTAGGTAAATTACGTTTTATTGACAGCCTGCAGTTTATGGCAGCATCGTTAGATGAGTTAGTGAAAGGTTGTAGTAAATTTGATAACCTAAGAGACTGTTTTGGAGATAAATTTAATCTACTAGCTAAAAAAGGAGTTTTTCCATACGAATACCTCGACGATTGGAGTAAATTTGATGAAACATCTTTACCTGGCAAAGACAAATTTTACTCACAACTTAAAAACGAAAATATAACTGATGACGAGTACAAGTATGCACAAGATATTTGGAAAGAGTTTGATTGTGAGACTTTTGGTGATTATCACGATTTGTATTTGAAAACTGACGTGTTATTATTAGCAGATGTTTTTGAAAGTTTTCGAGAAGTGAGTTATAATAATTACGGACTAGATCCTTGCTGGTATTATTCTGCCCCCGGACTGTCATGGGATGCTCTGTTAAAGTTTAGTAAGGTAAGGTTGGAATTACTGACTGATGTTGATATGTTCAATTTTATCGAAAAAGGTATCCGAGGCGGTATTAGCGTGATAACGAAGAAATATGCTGAAGCAAACAACAAATATTTGAAAGAGTATAATCCTGACCTTCCTTCGAAGTATATAGTTTATCTAGATTGCAATAACTTGTACGGGTATTCGATGGCAGAATCAATGCCGTTTGGTGGATTTCATTGGATCACGGCTGATCAATTTCTATCAGAGACAGAAAAAAAGATACCCGACGATGTTTCGTATTTCGTTGAAGTTGATCTCGATTATCCTATTTCACTACACAAACTACATAACGATTACCCTTTCTGTGCGGAATCGATGGTTATAGATTATAGTTTGTTATCAGAAGAACAACAAGCGTTAGCATTACCAAGACAACATTCTATGGTAAAGAAACTAGTACCAAATTTGCTTCATAAACGTAATTATGTTTTGCATTATAAAGCTTTAAAACAAGCAGTCGATGCTGGTCTCGTGTTGAGAAAAGTTCATCGCGTACTAAAATTTAATCAGTCGCCGTGGATGAGAGGTTATATTAACTCGAACACTACAAGAAGAGCTGCGGCAAAAACTGATTTTGAGAAAAACTTTTTCAAACTGATGAACAATTCTGTTTTTGGCAAGACGATGGAGAATATTAGGAAACGCGTAAATATCGAACTAGTCAATGATGTCAATCGCAGAAACAAACTTGTGTCAGACGATGATTTTGTGAGCATGAAAATTTTTAATGAGAATCTTGTTGCGATACAAAGAAGAAAAACAAATCTAAAACTAAATAAGCCGATCTACGTTGGAGCTTCAGTGTTAGATTTATCAAAGTGGCTGATGTATGATTTTCATTATAATTTTGTTAAAAATCAATGGCCGGCTAGTAGATTATTATTTACTGATACTGATTCGCTCGTATATGAAATCGAATGTGAGGACATCTATCAGGACATGCATGATAATAGATATCTGTTTGATCTTTCTGATTACCCACGTGACAGTAAATTTCATGACGACACAAATAAAAAGGTTATTGGTAAGTTCAAAGATGAAATGAACTCGAGCGCTATCAAATACTTTATCGGATTACGTAGTAAAATGTATGCCGTATTGTTAGACAATAATAAAATAACAAAAAAAGCAAAAGGTCTGCCTCGTGATTTTGTTAAAAAGTTTATAAAATTTGATGACTACAAGTATGCGCTTGATGGCGGTGTTAGTTTTATAAGAGCTATGTCAATTCGGACAAATCATCATAAGCTCGAAACAGATGTCCTTATCAAACGCGGTTTGAGCAATTTTGATGATAAACGTTATTGCGAAAATGGGGTAGATACATTTGCACTTGGGTATTGTCATGATGATAGAGATATACTTGACATTATCTTTGCAAACTAAAATTTTATCTAAACTTAAGAAATAATGTTTGAAAATTTGACAGTGACAAATAGCTACAGTAGCAAAATCAAATATCTAATGATGGACGGCAAACCATTGACAGTTGAAATTAATAATGAAACATCAGGCATATGCTTTAGTGGTACCCGTGACAAGTTAAAACTTTCGCTCATCAGATCTGATGACAGCGAGTATTTTAATTATCTCGAACAATTGTATCAAAAGTTGCTAGCGGAATTTAACAACTTTCACTGTCCGATTAGTCAGCAAAAATACACCAAACTTACAATTGATCTTGATCGGTCAAAGGTGTATTTTATCGACAAAAAATACCCTCTTAACAAATCACAAATAAAAGATTTGTTTGAGTCCCGTCGTTATGTCAGCGGTAAAATAAAGTTTAGCCTCTATCACCATGATAATGAAATATTTTTGATATCTACAGTTGAGACATTAACAGTTGGTAATGAGGTATAATACCACTTACCTTACTGGAATTCTAATGCGTAATTTAGTCCACAATCGCCACGCTCTGCTAAATCGTAATGATTTGGAAAATTGAGTCTGACATATCATTTTGCTTATTCTGGAAGATCACGTAATTAAATTTTACCTGTTACCTAGGTATTTTGCAACAGGTGTTCTATTGTATTTGTTTGGAGGTCTAGAGGGGGTTGTTGAGCTCGGATTCTTAACACAATTATTGATTGCAACAGGTGATCTATTACGTTACCTAGGTATTTTGTATTTGTTGAGCTCGGATTCTTAACGCAATTATTGATTGCAATAGGTTTTCTATTACGTTACCTAGGTATTTTGTATTTGTTTGGAGGTCTGGAGGGGGTTGTTGAGCTCGGATTCTTACTTTCTCCTACTACTGCTAACAATTATTAAATGTACCGAAATGGAATTTAAACCCGTACACTGAATTATAGTCCGAGTATATCAACCCGTTTGTTTGTACCCACTACCATTTTGCAATGATGGAAATCTTTACTGTGATAAAAAGTGCAAAGAACCTAATCAATTCATTCATTGAATTATAATTTCTAACCTAACTCTGAGTAGAATGACCCTAACACCATCTATACCTGCGCTTTTCATGCTAAACGGAGGTTTTCAGTTTAATAGATGGACATGCAAGAGACCCATTTTCTGTACCCGGAAAGTCCTTTATCAGCAAAGGGATGTGTGCGACTATAGAGGGTTTCATGATTGCAATGGAGTTACTGTTCGTAGTGCGTAAAATTACCTCCCTTAGTTCCAATGTGCATGCCCACAAAAAATTTCCAGTTCCGAATAGTTCCCAATTGTGCACCCTTATACTCTTGGTTAGAGAAATATAAAGTTAACAAAGGAAGAATCTTAGCTGATCAATAATGAATAAATTATATATGTCTAACATCTTTTGTTCAAACAAAGAGAATAATTATAGACATTACATCAGATAATTAATTTCGGTGTCCATACTTACATTTTATGAGATAATTAAATAATATTTACAGTCCACACTTAAATATCAAATAATTAAATTAAATACACTATCCATATTTATTTTACACCAGATAATATATATTCATAATCCATAATTTAAGATACATTTGTAGGAATATTTCATTTTGCTCTCCGATTCTAAACATCTATTGCACATCTTTTGGCCATATAACTTTAACGAAAACCATCTCAACAATTTGCAGTTTTCATACGTTTATATATCCATCTTTCTCAGTTATTTTGTAAAGGTTTATAGTTCGTTTATAACACGAGTTAAGGAAGTTATAACACGATTTCGATAAGAAAATTACAACACGAGTTCGATACGTCAGCTGATCTGAAATGCAGAAAATTTTAGAGTGTAGGAAAGTTGTTTTAGTTTTTCTTTTAAAGGAACTCAGTGGATTTATTTATCCTCTGAGGAAGCTAACAAAGCTATATTTACATTATCTATTATAAATATAAAGGAGTGTAATCAATGCAGACGGAATATTTATTCATATTTGATTGTAAATATCATACAGTATTCAGTTTAATTAATATGCCCAATGACAGGTTCCTCCCATGTTTAAACAACCAAAATATATTTCATCATATACGTATTTTTTCTTGCCTTATCCAGTCAAACATAGCCAGGTATTAATTCAGCTTAATATTTAATTATTTAATTCCTCGCTGATTTTCACAAAACTTGAAGCATCAAGCTGCAATAACTTTCAGCATGATTTTTCTTTGCTTATGATGACACGTTGTATTAACTCTCAAATTTGCTAGGGTCTTTAGACAACAATTCTAATTGCCACCAGAAAATTTATCTCGAACAGCCTTCTTTAATTTAGTTTAATTCTGTTTGACTTTCCATGCATCAAATATGTAAGTTTAAAAGATCCAATTATTTCACAGACTCCGTCCTATTACTTTAGTTCGCCTTTGAAATCAATATTCATCCACGTGACCGGATGTAAAATTGCAGACAGTATGATTTAAAAAAAGAAACTGTTAGTAAGAACATACTCTTCAAGTCATTAATAAATTGATAGTCACAAATATTCATGCTTGTTGTCTTTAACTATCAGTCACTCTTTCTATCTTAGCACCATTATATACTAGTTTTTAACCAGAAGTATGCTTATCTAATATACGTATGCGAACACACAGTCATTCACACATATACATATCCATGCACTAGATTAAATTAGACAGACAGACATATAGACAGACAGGCAGATAGGTGAGAGGCACAAATGTTATATACATACACAGTGTGTCTAATATCGACGATATTTCTCAAACTGTATCTCTAAAAATTCCAACCATTCAAGGAAATATAATTAAAATGATTATCAAGGAGACAAATACTTGCGCCTGTCTATTCCAGCGTGGATGACATTTGTGCATTTTGAAAAAATTAAATAAATAAATAAATAGAACTCAAGTTATTTCATGAAAAATATAATGAACATTAATATAAATGCAACAGTATAAATAGATAATAAAGAACCTTAAGAAGTTAGAATTTTTTCTTGTTGTCTTTCAACCTCCAGTAACTCTAATGATTAAAGCTGAAAAAATAAAAAATATTTTTATTATTCTTCAAGCAAAATACAGTAAATTGTAGTAACAGTCATTTTACGCAGCGAGACACTTTCACACAATCAAATAATACAAACTGGAGCATGAGGTAGAAATGGAAAGATGATGAAGTTTTGAAATTGGTAGAGAACGTTTATTTGAAAGCCTGGAACAGCGCAAGTTAATAAAAAAATAAAAGATGAAAAAACAATTGATAAAATATTGTTAGAATTTATTTTTAAGATAGTGAAATATTAATCTTGCTTGCGGAATGTGAGTGGTCTGTCACATTTTCTTTATCAGCATCTGCCATCTTTATTGACTGAACTATCCGGAAGTGAGTGGCACCGATACGCCCTCCTGTGTTTTCAAGGGGATATCATAACTGAAAAACAATTGGTATTTGCAACAAGTCTATACAGGCTGGTTGAGACAATGTATCTATAGGTTTAACTCATGTGGAGACAGCCATGTAGAGTTTTACAAACACAACGTTTTTATGTTTCTTTGTTTGTTTTGTATATGTTTTGTATTTGCCTTTGAAAAAGACTCATTAAGAGTCAAAAGCGCTCAGGCTAGTTAGTTACTAGTTTCGCACTGTTCGTCGTCAGTTTATTGCATATATCTTAATCAATCCCTGACATACGTGATCCCTTAGTGAATCCAGTGCGCTTGAAAGGGTTGTTATTCGCCATATGATTTGTATTCTTTATATATGCAAATTGCAAATAACAAAACTATCCCAAATCAAATATTGTTGTCAGTTGTATTGCACGGCTTAAAACCAGCCAATAAAACTATAGTAATGAATCAAAATCCAACCAACATAAATAATTCATGTAAATCCGCAGTTTAAGCAGAAAAGTAAATTGCTAACACTGATAACGATAATTCGTCTACAATTTCTGCACTTTTAGAGGAACTTAAACAAATTAAAGATGAATTTCAAGCAGTCAGCTCAGAACAGAAAATCGAAAACAATTCATTCTCTCAATCTTTTGTACACGGAATAAAGCAACCATTTCGTTCGCACAGACCTAACCACCACAATCATAATCTATCTTATCAGCCAGCTCAATCTTTCTCCAGTTCTGTATACAATTACCGCTGTCATTACACACCTCGATTACCTCACGATGCATACTACCACTCACAACCACTTCGTCGTTCCCAGACACTCGGTCTTGTTTTGGCGGCCTATGTACATCACGTAGAGTAGGTCGCGCACGCAGTAAACAATGTTATTTTTGTCACAAACCAGGTCATATTTCCCGAGTATGTTTTTCCTTGCATCAACAAAATAAATTTGTGCCAAACAAAGGGACACAACATTACCACAAGAGAACTAGACAACCTCAAATTACCTTAGCCACACCCATTCACAAAAACCTAGTTCCCATTTACGTCCTTGGTAAACCGACACACGCATTGGCAGACTCGGGTGCTACAATTTCGGCCATTAATGCAAAATGTCTTCATCGTGCAGGGTTTGGTTCACGCTATTTCAAACAATCTAACATCTCTCAAATTGTTGGCGCTTTGGGGAGAAAATCACAGTGTATCAAGTTTGGTTCAACTTGACTTGAAAATAGGAGGTATACACTTCTCTCGTTCGTTTTATGTCGTACCCGTCTTAACTACTTCAGTAATATCAGATATTGATTTTATGACCAAATACAAAGCCGTCCTAAACTTAGATACACAAACACTCTCTTTGCTAGACGATACCGTTACTGTCAACTTAATTCAACACCAGTCTGGTCTTGCTCGTACTACAAAGATGTCTACAATTCTGCCTAATTCGATCAGTGCAATCGCAGTACGTGTAAGCAAAATTACTAAAGATACATCTGTATTACTTAAACCTTGCCACAGTTTGTCGAATTCAACTATTCTCCCAGCGAGAACGATTGTGACTGTTTCTAACAAGAATTACTTACAGATCATTAACCCCACACCAGTATACATGCATATACCCGCTAATACCGTATTAGCTTGTGTTGACTTACTACATCCACAAACCATATTTACCATTAATGAAGACACTCTTGACAGAAATGACACACCTGACATCGTGACTACACAACCGACTAAAACACAAGAACCAATTAATTTTGATTTATGCTCTTCAGACTTGAAAGAAACCCCAAAACAAGAACTTATTGCATTTTTGAATCAGCATAGGAATGTTTTTGCTACTAACTTAGATGATTAAGGGTGTACTAATGTCTTCACACACCGCATAAAAATAGGTGATTCTCTGCCAGTTCGTTGTCAACCTTATCGTGCCGCACCGCACATCAATAAAGAAATTGATAGGTAGATGAGCTCTTAGCACACAACTTAATCGAACCCAGTTCATCTAGTTACGCATCTCCAGTTGTTTTGGTCAAAAAGAAAAATGGTGAATATCGTTTTGCTATTGACTATAGGAAACTTAACCAGGTAACACAACCAATGACATTCCCTATACCACGATTGCCGTGGGACAAACTCAACCATATTTTTTAGCACCTTAGAGTTAAATTCAGCATTTTGGCAGATTAAAATGGATGACTCAACCAAACATAAGTGCTCTTTTATAACATCACGTGGTCTCTACCAATGGAACGTAATGCCTTATGGACTCAGAAATGCTCCTGCTACCTATTGTGCTCTTTTAGGTCATGTTCTCAGAGGTATACCATGGTCTGTGTGTCTTGCATACATAGATGATATTATTATTTTCTCCAATTTATTTCAAAACCACCTGCAACACCTTGAGCTCGATTTTGAACGTTTGCGTCAAGCAAACTTGACACTCAAACCTTCCAAATGTGTTTTTACAGCGTCTAAAGTTGTTTATCTTGGTCATAAATTCTCAACAAAAGGAATCAAGGATGTCTAAAATTGAAGCTGTTACAAAATTCTCTGTTCCTAAATCACAAAAAGATGTTAGGAGTTTTCTTGGTTTGTGCAATTATTACAGGAAATTTGTTTACAGTTATTCCACTATAGCTACGCCTTTAAACAAATTATTGACTAAAGACAGTTCATTTCTCTGGACGGACAAGTGTCAATCAGCATTTAATACGCTTATAACAGCTATCACCTAGGCACCTATTTTGGCCTATCCTGATTTCAACAAACCATTTAGACTCACGTGTGATGCTAGCGGCACCGCTCTAAGATATATTTTGTCTCAAATAGGGACAGATGACAAAGAACATGTTATTGCTTATGGCGGGAGAGCTTTGACAGACGCTGAAAAACGATGGTCAGTTACTGAATAAGAATGTTTAGCTATTTTAGAAGGCATCAGAACGTATCATGTTTACCTGTCACACCTGAAATTCACTGTCCTTACAGATCACAAAGCACTCGTGTGGCTTAAGACAATCAAACACACTTCAAATAGACTAATTCGTTGGTCACTTCGCTTACAAGAATACGATTTCAACATCATATACACGCCAGGATATAAAAACACAAATGCTGACGCACTCTCTCGTCGTGATTACGAACAAACATATAACACCCATTCTAAAGGTGAGAAATCTCCAGATTACACAGACATATCGCCTACTCTATCAGAACCAGCTATTTCTTCCATTCAGGAAAAAATTAACCAAAGTTACCTAATACTACACTAAGAAAAACACCCCCAATAATATCCGCAGTACACACCAATGATAACAAACTCACTGATTCTTCTTCTGACTTACCAGATATCGCCCAATATCAGCGCGAGTGTCCTGATTTAAAATATATGTATGTTTACTTAGAGCAAAGAACATTACCAGATGATACTCATCGCGCAAAAGCTATTAAGTACGAAGCAAGTCAGTATGAACTTATTAATGGTGTCCTAAATCATTTCTTTCAGCCTCGTGCAAAACTCAAAACTTCATCAGATCAGCTCATAAAACAAGTTGCATATATATATATATATATATATATATATATATATATATATATATATATATATATATATATATATATATATATATATATATATTCAAATCAATTTTCTCTTGAAATACAAAAGTGCTCTGATAACATTCTTGGGGATATAAGATTTTAATTTATACTGAGATTTCAGAAAAAGATTTAATTCTTGGATTGTATTATTATGATCCAACAAACGACTGATAACACATCAACACTTTACTAGCCATCATAGGCACATGAAAACTTTCGTCGTTGGATTTAATTTTGATTTTCACTAAAGTTTATTCAGAACTTAAATTTTTCGAACTTTTCACAAGGTTTGTGGACGGCTTGCACTTAACATATATGAGCCTGTTAATTTTTAGTGTCTGAAAGTCAAAGGTTGCGGTCATTTGGCTTAAAGTAACACACCGCATTGTCAGAGACAAAAAAGTATATAAAATTACTTCGTTAAACGTTTCGGATTTCTTGCACTTATGGTAGTATAAAGCTCATTTTGATTATGGAATCTAAAGTTCTAAAGCTACAAGGTCAAACTAACGATGAGTTTATTTGGACTGAACCACTCTTCAATAATTATGAAATCAACCAGACCCTACTAGTGGCGACATAATGGGCTGTTAAATATGCAGCGAGCCTATAAAAATGGTACTTAGGTTTCATGTATTTCTTAAATCCCTTGATGAAATGTTTTCTTACACCGAAGTAACAATTATAAGGCGATTTATTTTACAATAATCGTTTGACTTGGGGTAAAGTTCTCTCACCTAATTTTAAAATCCATTTTATTACATAAAAGCAAGGATATTAAAATCCATTTGTACTGAAGATCTGTTGAAGAAGCTCAGTACATTAAAAGTAAGTTATGGGATAACTGGTCTCCTTGACAAAAGCCTGGCTCTAAATGAGAAAGGGAGATTGATGACCATTATTGATGATATTGCTTTTGGACTCATTACAAAATATTCCAAACTATTGATATCGAATTTTAAATGATAACAAAGTATCTTTTGTTTTCAAAAGAGTTCCATAAATCGGACTTAAAATCTATCGATAAAAGAGACCTGATATTATTTTCCCTGATTATATATTTCCTCAAATAGAATTCTGGTATTTTCGATAATAGATCCAAAGAACTTTTCTGACAATCGTTATTACTAAATTTGAGAGCATTTTTTGTTTTATCCTGTTAACTATAAAATCAGATTATAATAGACCTATAAGTTTAATAAGAGCTGAAAGTGGAGGTGATGGTGGGTCACATTTATGAATATATTGGATCATTTAAAATTAGGTTACTATAGCATGATATATGTATCAGATCTATTAGAAATCTAATTTCTTTTTATGTCCTTGGCAGCTATTACAGATGTAAAATTTCTTTCATATAAAATATAAAAAATTTGAAACTCAGCTTCCTGAACAACATTCGAGTCATCATCAGTTATGATTAACAAACGACTAATGTTTACGATATTTTTCGAGTGTTTTATTTTTTAATGTGTTTTAACCAAATACACAATATACGGAGATTCGTAATCAGGTCCGCGGGTAAACGGCACCCATCACCTTACCTGCACACACCAACAATTACTACATCATGACTAAGCACCCATCACCAAAAAAAAATGATATGACTGAATCGGTGTTATTATGCACTAGTGAGTAGCAGACACACTCGAATGACGACCTAATTATTAATTCTCATCTATCTACATAGTCATTCCGAATTCCGATCAAAGAAATCAGGGTATATAGGAATAATTATAGAGAACTATAAATATACACCAGATAGAAGGGAATTTGCTATCACTGGATTCTATAGAATAATGCTTGATAATAAGTGTGCCAGTAGTCTTGAATGTAACAATCTGCCAACAGCCTTGATGTATCGGTATGATATAATCCAAAACGACCAAGAATGAATTCGTAGTTAACCACAAATAGTGGTTTACATCTAAATCAATCAGCACTTTGTAATTCCAATGAATACGTATGATAAATAAATCAACTCAAACATTAACTGAAATACAACTTTAATTGATTCTAACTAAGGTTATGGGAAATGAATAATGCTGAAGTAAACAACTTTGTATGCCTCTCTCCATGTGACCTGTGTCGCAATACTCATTTTCTGAACATACTCTGTCATCTTACTAAAAAATTTCCATTATTGTCGTAAATGATGCTAGGTCTGTTTATTTAAATTTTAGCGAGCTACCCGAGATATGGCAATTAGACCATGTTTTTCATAAGATAATACCAATGTCCTGAATTCAGATCAAAGTAAAATGTTTACCTACAAATAATGATAATCCTAATATATGAACTAGAATCATATACAAATATTAGCTATACATATGTAGTTTACCAAATAATAAGGTATTAGTCATAATTAGTCATATATGTCCAATAAACCTAGTGTGTGTGTGTGTGTGTGTGTGTGCGCTCTGGTGCGTGTGTGTGTGTCTGTATGTGTATGTGATTTGGAGATTTAACGTAGCTTTAACAATTTCTCAGACATATCGCTACGATGTCTGCAGTATGGTAGTTTATTGTGATGTCTAGCACCGGAGAATCATGCCGCAGACTTGTAGCATAATGTCCCATACGGTCATCTTATCCTGACACCAGGCCAACTAGTCCTAAAACTAACCTCCTAATGCTGAACGCCAAACGAGGCAGCTGGTCGTGCCAGTTTTATAAGTCTTTGGTATGACTGAGTCGCGGTTCGCACCCGCTACCTCTCGCATCCAAGGCAGAAGCTCTAACTACTTAGGCCACCGGAGGGTCCTAAAGTATGTACTATTTGCATTTACATGTCTGTTATGTATATTTACTTTAATTGTTTGTCTGTTAGTTTTTTTCTCATTACATGTTATTGTAATGTAACATTATTTGATGAACTTGACCTTATCCAAAATTGAGTTCATTTCTGCTTGAACTGATTGACTTGTTATATTTTTTGTATTTTATTTATGTAAACAACTAATAATAGCTTCATTATTCTCTAGGTATATGTGCTTATTATCAGGATTATTATTCAGGTAAACAAGAGTGCGTAAATATGTTGATCAGGTTAAGGGTTTCGGAGATTCTTAAGTAAATTTTGTAGGTTGTGTTGTCAATAAACAAGGCTCATTAGATATTCTAGAAGGTTATTTCCCATTAGGTAATGGTTGTTTTAAGAAAATGAAAATGGTGACCTGGGGTCAAGCAGAGAACAATATTATTTTGTGACTGTGAGGATTAGGATTTTACCAGTCCTGTTTTGACACCTAGCACTTTAAGTTGCATTATGTCGTGACCTGTTTGGGCTGAAATTTATTTTCTTCAAATCATTGAATTAAAGTGATTTTCTCTGGAAATACAAAAGTACTCTGAAAATATTTTTGGATATAGACATTCTTTGGAATTTTTACTGAATTCAAACGTGGAATAGTATTTATGTGATTCAAAAATAGACTGTTGATACATCTGCACTTCGTAGGCTGTAACAGACACGTTATCGTTTTCAATTTTTGATCTCTTCGGGACTTGAACTGAGTTTTATTCAGGACTTTCTATTACTAGGACTTATGTTTTTAATTCTTCGATTAATTTTGGATTTAACTGGTAATACCGTAAGTGATATTTGCTCAATTTTACTTTGTATTCTAATGAAATAAATTATTTGTTACATTTTACAAAGCTTGCTGTTGTCACTCTTTTTTGTTACCTTTTCAAAGAGCATAGACTGATAAATGTCTGTTTAGAGCTTTGGTAGATGTTAGTAATTATTTGTTGATTAACGATAGTCGGTTTTAGGAAAATATTTCGTTTCTTGAACAACTGGCTAACTCCTATGGTGTTATGTGTATTATCATTTGCATTGTTTGCTAGTTCTTTTTATATTTCATTATATACTGTGGGTAATGATACATTGCATCTAGTAGCTGACCATGTTCACTATCAATGTCAGTTTTGGTAAACAACTTTTTTTTCATCTGAACGAGGATCATTATCTTAAATCGAGCAAAGGACATTGTATTTGTTTTATAGTTATACCTAATTCCGTGATATCTGTCACGTGCCTTATGGTAAAAAAAACTTTCTTTTTCTTCTAGAATAAAGAACATTCTATTCTCATACGGTTTTTCCCTTTTGCGTCTTACTTTGCCACATGACTGTTTTTTTAATGAAAGTCTGTTATTCGAGCTTTAAGATCTAGCATAATCACGTTGTATTATTGTTATGTCCATTAATTTATTTGGGCTGAAATTTATTTGATTCAAATTCTTTAATTCAAGCAATTTTTCTCTGGAAATACAGAGTTCTCATGAATATGATGTTCTTGGACATATAAATATAATATTCTTGGACATTCCCTGGGATATTTATAGTGAATTCAAGCATGGAATTGTATTAATGTGCTTCGAAAAAAGGCTCTTGTTAAAACACCCCAATATAGGCCACCACAGACAGATCAACACCTTTAGCGTTGAATTTTAATTTTAGATTCCTACAAACGTTTATTCAGAACTTTAATTTTTAGGACTTATGTCTGTAATACTTTGATTAATTTGAGATTTAAATTACAACACAGTTAGTTTTTGTAATAACATTTTCACTTTGTTTTGAAAAGAAATAAACTATTTGTTGACCTTTTCAAAGCTTGCTGCTTTTGACTCACTTTTGTTACTTAGTTTTACTTATTTTAATAGCAAAGAGTCGTAATATTTGAGCAGACATCAAAATGTACAGTACTAAGGATACTTCAGGACAGCATGAATTAGTTTCGTAAAATGGACCCTCCCTAATTTGCTAACATATGGAAGTCCATTTTAGGTATGTGTGTTGTTATGACGCTTAGATTAAAATTATTTAACAGTAAAAACGTGAAACCAGTTTTAAGTAAAACTACAAAGCATTTTATTTCTTTGAAATAAGAAATGATTACAGTATTGTAAATTAAATCCCAATGTCCTTACACATGTCTAAAAATATAGAATGTTCTGAATGAATTCCAACAGTATTGAGTGTAATGGTGTACAACAATAATGAATCCAGAATTTCTTTGAATTAGTTGATAATATTTCAAGAGTCATTGCGCACTTAGTAATTCCATTGAATAAAATAATTAATAATTCCTCTAGAATTATATATGATGACAACAATGCAACTTCAAACTCTGATCTTTCTAACAGACTGATATAGAACAGGAATTAAATATTTGTTCATCAAACCCTACTGATACACATTTTTACTGAACGAATAATGTAATAGAATACGAGGACTTCCACCGGAAAAATATTCTTACTGTAAACAAGACTGACCTTCAACTCTTGCAATGTAAACATGTTGATTGCAATATTCAATAATAATAATAATAAATAGCTTTGTATACATGTTGCTTGGAACTTACAACCACTGACAAGAGTTAAGCAAACAATATAAATTAAATGTAAATATCAGTGTTTAGTTACTTGAAATTAGATTAATTCTTTACATTCGGCGTATGGTTATTTTATTGCCATAGCATGGCGTGATGTTCTAATATTCAGCTTGAAAAGGCTTACTCGTGAATCAAATACATATGGTATAAGGAAATCTTGATAAGTGTGAAATTAAAGTTTAATTATGTGAAGTCATTAGGTAATAATAAAGATAATTGCTATAGAATTTATACGTTTAATAAATTTTCAGGTGACAACGACCGTTGTCTTGAGGTCATTGGAAACAGAATAGAATATGGACTATCAAGCCACGCTCACCCAAGTGTTTGATTCGCTCGACTAGGGCAGTTTTAAGGCATAAACAAGCGAGACACGTGCCTAGGGCTCTGCGGCGGCTCAAAAACTAAATTTCGGTGCCGGTTGTGTTAGCAGTTTAGCTAGGCTTTGAGTATGACACCCCTTGAATCTAATATTATAAAAGGCAGTTTACCTGATATGTAAAATCACAACGAAATACTTTTTGAAATATTTGAAACATATAGTGGAAAGGAAATATATTTACAAGCAAATTTAAGTTCCTCACCAGTAGTTCGGCAAGTAGTTAATTAAGAAATCAAAATAAGTGTAAAATAAGGTAATTTTCAAATACACGAAAACAAAACAAGAGAATGCACAATATCACATCCTTATTACGGTAACACTTCTCTAACGTTCATGAAAGAGTTGACCAGGTACTATCGATTAACATACCGTCATAGTTCAATTGAAGTGTGCCGACATCGATAGACAGCTGGTCACTGCCATTTCTGACCGGATGTAAGGTGTTACAGTATTATAATAAGAAAGACAGACATTTGGATATTTTGATCCGCCATCTATTTAACTATGAACATAAACATGTACAAATTCAAACCGTTATAACTTCACAATCTTTTTTCTAGGTTGTACGAAATTTTAATTTTCGAAATTTCTCTCTGCTAATATATCGTAAAACTTGAAACGATAAACTTTAATTTTATTGAATAACTACGCTGATTATTTGATGTAGTTACTCTACATGTCGTTATGCTAATTAGTCGGTTGAGACGATGATTATCCTTCAATTTCTTCATGAATGAATTTACAACAAGCTGAACAAAATGAAAAGGTTTGTGTTGCAAGTCTTCAAGAAATAAAGAACTTTGCCTGTTCTTGACGGACACAAAATAATCACTGTTCAAAGCTCCAACAGACAAGAAATTTGCATTATTTTTTTTTAAATTGTTCGAAACATTATATTCATGGACACCAATGTAATATGTCGCAGACATAATTAATAATTTTCTTTGTTTAGAAAAAATGTATTTGCAGATCTATAAAGGTCCTAAGAAATTTTGTGCATAGAATTATGGACAGAAAAAATAAATCCCTGAAAATAGTTTACATTTAATCATCTACATCTTACATGGAATATATTTTCCTTGAAAGTAAGCAAAATAATTTAAATCATTGATTTCTTAGCACAATGTTTTCTTTCATAAATGCAACATTATTTAGAAGATCTTTGTATTCTTTAATTTTCAAATTATACCAGTCAAAGAACAAAAATACCAGTGTGTACCAGTCAAAGAACAAAAATACCAGTGTGTACCAATCAAGGAACAAAATACCAGTGTGTACCAGTCAAGGAACAAAAATACCTGTATAGTATATATCTCAGAAGCGGACAGTTGCGAATTGTGAGGCAACAAGCAAGAAACGGGCAAGTTGCAATTGAAAAATATTTTTTACATAGTTAACAATATGACTGATAAAATAATTTCTAATAATTCTGTCTCACGCCTGACGTTATATTCACTGAGATTGTAAACATTATTGCATATATTTGATAGTGAGATATTGAAACATATCAGTGGGAGAATCGTGAGATCACCAGAGTTTCGATATTAACTTTTGAACTACTTTTTCCCATTTAGGAGATATATCTGCTCTTATGCATGTTATTCAAATTTATACTTATTTAAATTTTCTTCTTCTGCTCTTTTCCTCTCTCACACGTACAAGATGCAAAGATCTTACAATGAGTTAACAGTAAACCATCTGCATTTATGCAGTCAGCGAGGTGCGGTAAAGAAATGAATAAAAACAAACTACAATCAGCAAAAAGTAGTACTGTTTTATTATTATTATTCCATATGACTCATAGAAGATGCTAAACTTGCATGACCTGTTGCAATGTGTCATCCGAACGGTATCGTATACATCAGGTCTCATCTGTAGCTCCAAGAAACTGGAGTATGATCAGTGGCCACACCACGTGCAACAGCTTGGACTGGCCGGCTAAACCAGGTTGAGGGTAGTGAGGCTGACGCATTGCAACTCTTCCTCTCTTTAATCCAACTCACGCGAAAGGTGTGGATGCACTGGTAGCCGTATTAGCGGACCTGCATGCAGGCGGCTAGGGCTATATGGTCGTCTTCCATCGACATGAAGAAGAAGTGGTTTTTGGCAGCCGTCTGAGCGACTAAGCAGACCTCCTTAGGATAGCGCTGCTTACCTCCGTAGCCTGAGGAATCTGGAGTTGGTTTTTCTGTCCAGACGAGTCTGGTGAATAGGTTTTCCAGCTTACCAAAGGGAAATAATGACCGGTTAATGATATTGAAGCTACACTTACCCGGAAAAAGCAAGCCACACTCATTGGTGTCTTTGCATCAACCATGGCCAACTCGGAGGAAGTCAAAGACAAGTTCTACCAGGGTCTGGAAGCTCTGATTACTCCAGTACCAAAGTCTGATAATTGATAATTCTTGATGATTTTAACGCCCGAATTAGCTCTGACCATATCTCTTGGGATGGAATTACTGGTAGTCATGGTATTGGCAACTGCAACAGCAATGGACATCTGCTTTTGAGGATGTGTGCAACATATGAGCTACTGATCACAAACACCGTCTTTTTTCTGCCCAACCTTAACAAAACAACTTGTTTGCACCAACGGTCTAAGCAATGGAATCTGAGCGACTACATCTGAAACCAGGATGTGTCTTAGCCCCTAATCTATAACACGACAAACGGGGGGAGTTTTTTAAGATAAAACTCTTTAAAGCAGCAATTTTAATTTTTGAAACGATGGATTAAATCGGGGGTGGATAAGGGTTCATTGCAAACTGACATTAGGTGCCAATCAAAAAAAAAATGAATACAGCGTTTGTTAACATAGTACACTGCAAGCATACGAACCAGACTGCAAGCATGCAAAACATCACCAAAAAATCACGATAGGATGTATAAGTAATCAAAATAAAGGACATAAATGATTACATTTCAACTCACATACCTCTGAAACCTCTCAAACACTTTTCGGTCATGAAATGTGTTAAGGAAAATTAAAAACATATTTTCGTCCGAATACCGTCATTATTTTCACAAAATACACAATTTGAAGCATGACATGTTCAAGCTAAAATTGTAAAACATCACTGTTCCAAAACTATCGTAAAAATGAGGAACTGAGGAACATCTTTGTTAATGTAGTACTGCAGCTGTTAACCGCATTAGACCATAATAGAGAAAATCAATGCTAATCAAGGTCTTTTGTTTTAAAAATATAGATGTATATAATAAATATAACATAGACTAGTGGAAGTGGAAACATTTTCACTGTCATTTATGTGGATTATATCTACCTACTAAATAACTTATATATCCTCTATGGATCTTAACAAATTCGACTTACAAGTTATCTCTTTGATATAAATTTTGTATGGATATTAGCAGTGGCCCTCATTCAGAAACCTTCGTGCTAGATCCTCAGATGCAATATATTCAGTACTCTAACGGGACGCTCGATTTGTCAGTGATTATTATAGTACAAAACTATTTTATATGTTCCGACTTTTCCTGGCATTCAAATTGACGAGGGATTACTACGTTTATTCGATTAGGATTATATGTATTCCCAATGTACTAATTTCCAAAGAAGTAGACCAATAAATGCTGACATTTCCCCAACGTTTGGCTTGACATAATGCGCAATATGCAATTTTCATCTGTCTTAAAAAGACCACACACCTCTAACAACAACTTACTATCAAGGTGAGCCCATTCACGCATTTATAAAGTTTCTATTCTGCGAAAATAATTACTAGACATACTATACCAATAAGTTTCTCCCTCGCTTGACGCTGTGTTTAATCTCTTGCCACCTCCTCCAGGCACGGAACAGTTCCCACGTTGTTCTCTTCTATACAGAAAGGTTGTAAACTTGACTATTCTGATTTCCAATCGAGTATGCCATGTATTTGACAGACGTACCACTGGAGACTGGGAAATAATCATAGGCCAGGAGAAAGGTAAGATTTATATACATGCAGCGCTTACATAATTAAAGTGACGATTTTGTAAGTTAGAACATGGTTATCATGTTTCTCGTCAAAACCTAACTTTTTGATATAAATTCCACTTCGTTGATCATATGGATTTCACATCGGACAAGATTTTATCAATTATGGGAGAATTGTTTTTAAAAATTCTCTCGTCATCCCGTTTGTTCGTACCCATACCGATTTTAAAAACTGAAGTCATTAAGGATATAAAGAGTTTACATAAAGTTCTCACCTGATTGGAGCCAGGGGGTCCCGTGATCTTACAAATTTAGATATCGACTCTGCTATTTATGTTTTGGGTTCGACTCTTACAACATAAATATCAGAGCCCCAAACACTGTTACCTTGATGACGTTTCGAAACAGACTGGACTTTATTTACCTTAACAACACAGTTGACATTATTTTTTTGTATAGTCCTACAACGTAAAATGCCACCATTTGTATTTGTCAGGAATACCGAAATCTGTTAAAAGGATAATAAAGTGTGTGGAACGAAACAAAACTATCTAAATACTTTCTTCAGTACATGTATTAGTTTATTTTTTATTCATGTTGTTAAGTAAACATCATACAACATCATCTGATTTTGACATTCCCTGCTTTCCACTGCATTCCAGCCAACTAAAATATAGGTTAACAACTTGAAAATGCACCCATTTGCTTGTATAGAGTTTGAATATATTAGAAGAAAAGACATCTGAATAAGTAAAGTCCATCTAAAGCAACATGACTTTTATTTCTAGAAAGGCGTTGATATGGGCTGCAAAGTAGGTGTGATATTCCAGAAAGTTTGAGTTCTCATTCAGATGTTAGTCCACCTCAGAATACAAAACACAATGGAGTTATATAGGCATTAAGATAGCAATCTAAAAAAAACAAACATTGTAGGACTAGTTTGCCTTATTTGCTTGGTCACAGTCTGTTTTCAAGCAACAGATGTAATTCACCATCAATGAAAATCTGAATAATTCCATAAATTTTGAATTTGCATTTTTTTTATTGTGAATACATGCATACAAGAGTTTGTTGTATGTATTTTGTTCAGTTTGTTTTAGAAAAATTATAACTTGACTTTGCAATTATTTGATAAAGACAATTCATTTTTTATTTTACTGAAAAAGACTATTATATATAGTCATTAGATTATGTATGTGCATTTACTCATCTTAAATTAAACATAAATTGTTTTAAAATCAAATATTAATTTTGTTTAAGCAAAGTCTATTCAGTCCTGATCATTGAACGCTATGCACCTGAATTTTCATTACAAAATTTCCAGATGAAAATTATCTATTGCTATTGACTTTTACAGTGGTGGCCTTGCATTAAATTGGGTTAAGAACAGAGCACATCAAGTCTGATTGTCACAGTCTAGGGTAATACATATTTGTTTATCAACATGAGTAGTGTGACATTACAGCACAGAACAATAAATCCAGATTGTACTGGATCACACCTTTTCGTTCACTCATCCAAAAATGTCCATTTACTTTAACATTGATTTTATCATATGTCTGGGCATGTAAATAATGACCTTTCAAGAGAATATGGATGTATGATTAACCATATATGGTGAATAATTTTAATGAATGGTATGTAGAATCAAATCCTAAATAATTACACCTGTTACCAAATAATCAGTGATGAATGTGTACATGAAATATGTGACTTTTACTATAGCATCCAGAAATGAACAAAGAGCAGCCTGTCTGGTTGTTTATATCTTGAGCTTCCATTTGCATTGAAATGCCAATAATTAAACAGTGTTATTTACCCCTTGGTGACATTCAGGTTAGAAATAATAAATCAATGAATGAAATGACTCAGTTTTGAGTATTTTCTTATATCCTTCATTTTGAAAATCGCTAGGGAGGGTACATACAAATGAGTGGACATAAAAGTGGCAGCTCTTGTTATTTGCCATGTGCATTGAGCAATTCAGAATTTAAAGAAGCAAAACCTCAATTTTATGTGAGATCAGTTGAGTATTTAGAAAACAAATGAAATGTAAGAATATTTATCTTACAAGATATTTTATGTGGCATCAGTGGTCTAGGTAAAAAAGCATAAAATATTACCTCAGTATGAGCTATTTTACCAACATGACTTAAGGAAAGTATTTCATAATTCAACAGATACACCAGTTGACCATGAAACAAAAACACAGCAGTTGATAAAGTATTTCATAATTAATAATAATAATAATTAATAATCATAATAAGATAGGGACACACTGATAGTATACATATGATTATGTACAATAAAATGGCACACATCTAAATATTACAATGCTAAAGGTAAAAATTAAAAGACACTACATTGCTAAGTAACATATAAATGCACATGAACATGTATAAAACATGAGAGAAATTTGTAAACTTAAATAACCGATTATTGTTAAAAGCATGCACAAGGCAATAATAACAGCAGATTAAAATAAAAAACATTAGTATATAGCAATAACATATATATGAATGAAAGTAATTAAAATTTATGGGTGCAGGATTTAATTCAGATATTTCTCATTGAAGATGGTAACCTTAACTGAAATGTCACTGACTACTGAATACATAGTGATGAAGGACATTTACAGTATGACCTAGACCATATATGAATGAGCCTTCTTCTCACTGGCCAATTGGTCTAAAGTGCTCACTGTGGTTTCGAATCTTGTGTTCTGCCAGTGTGAGCAAGCTTGCCAGTAGCTTCTTGTGGGTTAGTGGTTCTTTCCAGGGTTTTTGATGGTTCTTTTTCACCCATTTATACTTGCCGCCATGTAGAGCCTATCTTGTGCTGAAAAATGGTGTTTGACCCTACAACAACAACATTTCTTTGGGAACCCACTTCACATTCTGAGGGAATTTTATTTGAAAGAGAGCTTATCATACTACATGTATGTAGTCATTGATACTATTGCCAGATTTTGGTTGTGAAGATTTTTGTGTCAGTTTTTGATGCTCTAGTAATTGGGTTATTCTTGTGAAAAATCTTCATTGCTTCAGTTCCCCTATGAAATGATTATGAATATTTCATGAACTGGCATAAACTGTTCTTGAACAGTTCATGAACCTGTTCATGACCCATTCCTGAAAGTTCATCAAAAGGTTCATTAACCATTCATAAATGGGCATGAACTAAAAATGGTCAGTTCATGAAATTAAATGAATTCATAAACGTTCATGAACCATAACTTTACAAACTGTTCTTAAACGTTCATGAACTATTCATGAACTGAATGCATGAACAGTTCATAGAAGTTCACTAACTGGATCATCATCATTCGTCACAGTTAATGAACATATTCATGAACTATGATGAACAATGTTCTTCATTTTTCATGACTTAATGAACAGTTCCAAAAAATTTGATTATCTGACAAACTCACAAATACCTATTTCATCCTGAATCATAAAATAACCTTAGAGGGGGGGGTTAAAACAGTGTAAAATGCCACATATTATTTAAAAAAAAACTATTTAATTTCAAATAAATTTCTAATATGCAACAACGAACACGTAAACTGACATTAAGTGATATTCCTTTTTTATTCTTAGCAACACTTTCTGTATGTTTTGTAATTTTTCTTTGAAAATTGTTCAAGAGATAATGGGACAGTTGTGTTCAATCAACTGCTGAAGCATATTTATCTGTCATTGTCATGGGGCTAATTCTACTGGGGTTTCTCCTGATGACCTGGATCCCCACCCCAAACTGACCTGTCAGATAACTCTTTTTGTGAAGCGTCAGGTCCTAATTTTAATTTAATCAAATTCCACCTATTGTCACTACTGAATGTCTCCATCTGCAACTTAAGGTGTTACATTTGATTACTGTATAGATTTTTAACATTGCTGCAGCAGTCACTTTTTAATGTCTATTCCATATTGGCTGTTAAGATCCTCCAGTTGTCAAATTAACCTCCTTATCCTATAAACTTCATCCTCTAATAATTTTACTTTACTTTTCTGCTGTCTGATCTGAAAGAAAGATAAAATTAATTACAGACAACCTATGATTAACATTGTCTTCAGCTTTTAGCACCTTATTTTTTGTACCCAACTTTACCAATCTGACTCAAAATTATTTAATCCCTTACACTTAATACACAACTTACTGTGCATTTACATTATTAGAGAAATTTTTTCAATAGTTGTATTTTAACTTAAGCTGACTAGCCATAGGTATTATAAGTCACAGGAGTCAAATGTTTCAATAAAAATTTATCTACTCTGACGCTGGATGTTGCATATAGCTGCTTCAGGTTTGATCTTTGATCATGTTGGTAGCACATGTATTATGTACAGTTTGACACATAGTTTTTTGTTTTTGTTTTAATTTACCAAATTACATCATATCATATAAATAGTGATGTCATAAAACAGAAAACGATACTGAACATATGAATTCATATCGCTGATGCAGTACCACATATAGTATCAAGATCAAAAAGGGATGTGGGGGTATGATAATGTTTCGTGATTTTCAAAATTTAGAAGAGAAAGATTAGATTAGGTCTGACAAAAACACAGGTAAATTAGTTTGGTTAAAACTGATATGATATATAAAAATCAATAAAATATCCATATAATTCGCACTGAAAAAAATCATGAATGACGAAGAAAAAGATACACTCACCCTAATTTTGATGATCCCGCTGTGTATGCTTTTGCGCTTAATTTTGTTCTCATCAAGTCAATTCCTTCATATTCTTCATAATTCCTTCTCTGCACTTCTATGTACATAAAAGAAATGATATTGAAAATATTCTCATCTGTCAATTCTACGGGAGTCCATGATTTTTGTTCGAGATTGTTACTTGTTGGAAAATCCTTTGCATGCTCTTTCGTTTGTGCACAGCCGCTGAAATCACGCATGTATTTTACCCAATCATATTGCGTCTTCTTAAACAGTCATCCAGTCAGGATAATCGTTGTTTACATATTTCAGTTTTTAATGCAACTTGGCAACCAGTTTCAAAGTCAATAAAATATCAGTTTATGACAATACTGGGTAAAAGCATTAGAACAAAGTCATTAAAAGCTTTTATAGCAAGTAGTACATTTTGTTTATGATAACCAGAAAAATTTTTTCCCATATTAATCCAGAACTACTCAAGTTAAGTACACAAGAATTGAATAAAAGATATCTAAACATTATACATTATCATATATTTAAAAAAAAATATTTACCTTTATGTATATTTCACTAATATTGTAAGAAGTTTGTATGATTAATTTTCATAAACATTTTATGAATTTAATGATATAGAAATTTCATATACATTTTTAAGAAATATCTTAATGGTGCATCAAACTACTTGAATTGTTCATGAAGCAAAATCATGACATTTCAGAAACTTCAAAGATATAATAATTAATAAAAGTTCATCATTGTGTTCATGAACTAAAGTACATGAAAATTCATCAAATTTCTTGAAGTGTTCATGAATTTAGGTGATGAATGTTCATGACTATTTGTTCATGAACTCAAATGATGAACTGATCATGAACATTTCAAGAATGTTCATGAACATTCATGATTGTTCATGAAGTCATGAATTTGTTTTCGTAGGGGTTGCCATACATTGTAATCTACTGATGTGTGCAGTAGAAAGGTTTGCGTTCCTTTACGGTGAGTCATTTGAGGTATTTCATTATCTTTTTCAAAATTGGACAAAACTTCCATGTCTTTGCTGGAAACAGTGAATTAGAATTGTTTAGGATTTGCATGCATTGCATTGATTACAAATCGGTCAGTTTGCATCATGTTCTCAATTTGATGAATGGATTTTAAATAATTTGATCTCTGGATATAAGACGTGGTATCTTCATCAGCATAATTATACATTGTCATTTGTTTTGTGAAGTATAAAATGTTATTATAACATACTTAACATTAGAAGTCTTAGTTGTGAGCCTTGTGGTTGCCCTTTGGAGATTTTCAAATAAAAGACACTCATTTCCAACAAGTAATTACTTGGAAGATTTCATTTTAGGAATCTAGCCTGGACAAGTGGTTTTTATGATCTGTTGTTTACATGGTAAGTAAAGAGGATTCAATACATACATATACTTCTTGGCAAACAATTAAATGGACAAAAAAGTGATCTCATATTATTTGCTATAGTTGGATTTTCAAATATTTTAATGCATGTCACTGATTTGAAGGTGATTACATAATATTTGTTTGAGTAAAAGGATAAAATTAGTGTTCAATGCTTGGGTTTTGATTATAAATAAATCCTTACAATTACCAACCCTTGAGTTCTGAGTGTAATGAAATCATTGCAAACAGATTTGCTTTAATTCTTTATCTCAAAAATTTAGCTATTTCAAAAAAAATTTCACTATGTATCCTTTTATGTGTCTATACACATTTACAGGTCTCCTTTAGCTTTTCTAATTATATCTACATTCTAATTCTCATATATATAAATTATATATATAAATAAATATATATATATCTATCTATATATATATATAAATAAATATATATATATATATATATATATATATATATAGATGCAATAAACTGACAACGAACAGTACGAAACTAGTAACTTACTAGCCTAAGCGCTTTCGACTCTTAATGAGTCTTTTTCAAAGGCAAACACAACACATAGTTACGACAAACAAATAAACACAAAAACGTTGTGTTTGTAAACCTCTACATTTCTGTCTTCACATGTGCTAAAACTATAAATACAACCAGCTTGTATAGACTAGTTGCGGAAACTGAAAACGTTGTATAATTCCCTAAAAGTCTACAAGCCAAAGCGACATCTATTTTTACTTTGTGTACATATGAAACGCAGATTATATCCCGGATATTTGATTCTATACCGGTTATTCTTATAGTAAAAATTGAAGGATAATAAGAAGATTTAGAAAATGTTAAATTCTACTAGTGCATAGTTTTCATTTTCTAGTCTTCTTGGTTTAGACCGCTTGGTTTCAATGTTCTAAGGCGGCGTATCCAGTATGATTCCTTTTCCTTCCTGGTTTCGGAACTCCAGCTGTGGTTGTTAGCAATAGCGATAAGTATTATATCACTGAAAGTGTGGCCAGGGGAGGAGAAGTGTTCTGCGACCGGGCTTCTGTACAGCTTTTTTGTCATCCAATCAGATCTATGAAGGTTTATCCTTTTGTGTAGCTTTTCAGTTTCTCCCATGTACTGAAGGCCACAGATCTTACATGTGATGAGATAAATCACATTCTCTGTTTTGCACGTTTTGTTTGGACCATGTATGTTTAGTTTTTCTTTAGTCGCTGTGCTAGTGAATGTCTTGGTCTCTATTTGCATCTTTTATCGCCACAGGGTCCAGATTGACTAGGTTGGTTTTGACTAGCGATTGTTGTTAGCTTGGCCCTGACTAGGATGTCCTTTAAGTTTTTTTTAAGCTACTACAGGTTTGTTCAGAAGTATTAGGTTTAGTATGTCTGATGATTGCACGGTTGGCCAGTGGTTTGCGATGATTTTACCTACTTTGGGATTGTCTGGGTGATAGGTCAGAATAAATGGTATCCTATCAACCCTTTCTTTATGTTCATATCTGAGTAGGTCATCACGGTTATCACATAACAATCAGAATACAATCTCCAGAGTTCTTGAACAGCAACCATATAACAAAATTAATAAATTAAGAAACTGTTATAATTCATTATTGTTATTTTACTTAGTTGTGGTACGATCTGCTCTTTTGCACTTCAACTTATGAGAAAAATAGTCATTACGCTAATTTCCTGGATTTGGATCCAATCTCCTGGATTATTAACACAAATCTCCCTGATTTGTTTCCAGAAAACTTGGCATGAATGTTTTCTTGAATCTAGATTTGTAAAATGGTATGTTCTGACATATGTACTCAAGGGCTCTTGGTCTCAGTATGATTTTCTACTATATCCTTGGCAGTACTCATCATAGTCTTTAAAAACCATTCTGTTAGTGAAAAGATCTGAATATTTTCCAAAATATCTATTTCAGTGCTAAGAACAATTATTTCAATTTATTAAGTGTCTCATGTTTGTTGTTGACATTGTGAATAACATGTTCATTCGTTTGCTTCTCTGAAAGTTTCATTTCTGACTCAGACCTCGTCCACATCATTAACTTTATCATCTTTACTTTCAAATGGATGAAACAGATGCTTTAGTTCATTCACAAACAAATTTAATCAACCAAAACCTAAAGCGTCAAATACATGGTACATGGTTTGTTTACAAAGTAGTTCCTAATACTAACTATACTATCTTTAGGAACATGTCATGCATGAGCGTGCAGTATGAAGGTGTTCACTATCATAAAATACTGCATGATTCTCATCTGAGATTGTAAAGTTAACATAGACCAAAAATGAGCATATAATAAACCAATTTATTTTTGCCAATAACCATACCTATGTTAAAGAAGGACAGGAGTCTTTATTGTTAGGGACTGAATAGTCTTTTTTCTTTGTTCAGGTACATGGATCCATTTAGATAATTGTAAAAAGTTGATAAAACAGTGCAAAACATTGTTATCCTTTTTTAACTAACCTAATCTTTCTTGACTCAAACTGAATCTTTGTGTGTATATATATATATATATATATATATATATATATATATATATATATATATACACACACACACAAACACACACATAGAGCAACAACAGATAGGTAACTTAGAGTCAAAGCTATTGACGTACATTGTTTTCTTCCCACCTTGGTCAGGTGAGGGCAGCTGAGTATCTGAGTCAAGCAGATTGCCTGATAAGATTAATACCTGCACCCCTTTTGTAGCAATACTGGCAGGTAAACCATTGTGTCACTTTTGCTTCTGCTTGCATTGGTTGCTTCTTGCATATGAAGTAGTAAGCATCAAGCCTAGTTTCTATTCTTCAGCAGTATTGGCCACATATATGCACTACATTTTCATGGAGACCATGTATGTACCTAATCTCAAAGGTGAATTTTAGATGAAGAGTTCACTACAATAATAATAATAATAATAATGGATTCTCATGTGGGTGTTGGATTCTGAAAAGGTCTAAAATTTCAAAGTTGCTTTTCATTGTCTTCAAAATGTATGGAATAATTGAAAAATGACTAAAACATCTTGAAAAGTCCTAAATTTTCAATTTTATAGTTGTCTTACTCAGAAACTGGTAATGTGACTACTCCTTTGCATTTGTAGAAGTTTTAATACATGGATTTGAAGTTCTTTTAATGATGTCTGAAAGAGTTCATTCTTTGGTCTGGAAAAACTTTTGGAATCATTTTTTAAATTTTGGGGGCAGGAACCACTTTATTTCAAAAGGTGATGCTGTTAGTTGCTTGAAACTAATCCTCCTTGTGGTACTCCAGTATTTGCATATTACAAACTCTACATAGTTGCACATGCATAGAGACTGGCACAATCAACTCTGTCCTTTCAAAATAAAAACAAAATACAAAATACTTATAGTCAAAAGAAAAACAAACAAAAAACATACATTTCATACTGAAAAAAGAAATAAAATACAAAACAATAAAAGATAAACAAAAACAACTGTACATTTCACACTGAAAACAAAAGATCCTCCTGCCTTAATAAACAATAAACCGAAAAGTTTATAAGAACTGGATGCTACATCAGGGTACATTGTGCATATACAATTCAAGACAAAGTGTACTTTTTTAGTTTTGGTAGTTTAAGTTGTATGTTTTGTGAAATTCAACAAGTTCTGCATTTTGTTCATTCATTTGATGCATTAATGTTTGCACTTTTTCTTGGGATTCTGTTCCAGATTTGTGGATCCAAGTATTTAAAGCTTTTCTTAAAAAAGTTCTTTGTTTGGAATTGTAATGGAAAAATGGTTACATGAAATTTATTTGAAATTGTGGATTGTTGCCATGTTTTGTATTAACAGCAACTTTATTTGCAATGTTATCATTTTGCAAAAAAAAATAATTGTTTACTTTCTGATCACATACTAATTTCATTTATTGCATTTAGAATGTTTTCATCATTATTTTGGATGAGCCTGCAAGTCTTTTTTTTTTGTGCAAGTAAATATTATTCACAAATATTCTTGCCAGAAATTTTCCCTTAGTACTCTAGGTTGCTTGTATATAGCTTTTATAATATATTGACCTATGTTTCATTGAAAATCCTTCTATTTTGATGTGATAATTCTTTACTACAATATTAGATTAATACTTGAGAAGTTGACATGGTTAAATTTGTAAGATGTTTGTTATGAATAACTTATAAACAAAATGTGTACTAATATTGCTATGGTCTCTTTTCAGTGCCTATGATATGAGACAAATCTTTGATTCCTGTGGATGATCTCCAGGCAAAAAGGTTGGTACTAGGTTAGACATGATCTTCAGGCACAAAGGTTAGTACTAGGTTAGACATGATCTTCAGGCACAAAGGTTAGTACTAGGTTAGACATGATCTTTAGGCACAAAGGTTGGTACTAGATTAGACATGATCTTCAGGCACAAAGGTTGGTACTAGGTTAGACATGATCTTCAGGCACAAAGGTTGGTACTAGGTTAGACATGATCTTCAGGTGCAAAGGTTGGTACTAGGTTAGACATGATCTTCAGGCACAAAGGTTGGTACTAGGTTAGACATGATCTTCAGGTGCAAAGGTTGGTACTAAGTTAGACATGATTTTCAGGCACAAAGGTTGGTACTAGGTTAGACATGATCTTCAGGTGCAAAGGTTGGTACTAGGTTAGACATGATTTTCAGGCACAAAGGTTGGTACTAGGTTAGACATGATCTTCAGGCACAAAGGTTGGTACTAGGTTAAACATGATCTTCAGGCACAAAGGTTGGTACTAGATTAGACATGATCTTCAGGCACAAAAGTTGATACTAGGTTAGACATCATGTAATTGAGCAAGACACTGTAACAATAAAATTCATGTAGTTAGTGGATTACATCAATCTCTAAAACATAAGGATTTCTTTGTCTCAGTGCCATGCAGTAATATTATTTTTCTCAATTTATTTCACTCATTTTTCAGAGACAATTTTCATTACAAAGTCAAAATTGTCGTATGTAATATTAGGACATTATCAAAATGTATTTTTCTGTTTTATGATGTTATTATTCAGTCACACTGACAGAAAGGCAACCATTATTTAAGTACAGCATTTCTCATATATATAATTGACCCAGGTTGGAAACCAGTAAAGCAAATTTTCCAAAAGCAGGGAATAGTTACATATAAATAGATAAATATGAATGTCTTTTCTTAGTATTTTTCCAGATTTGTTTAAAGTGCATGGTGGGATTATCATTGTATAAATCCAGTTAGTAATTGTAACAGTCATTTTACTTACATGTTGAGGTGTGAGAACCTTGAGCTAAAAATAAGAACATGTATTCAAACAATTTGTATCAAATATACTCACTTATAATGATTATATTTAATCTGTATTGTTTTTTGGTTTTTGTCCATGATTATATGATATCTTATATTTAATTTGCTTTGTGTAATGGACCTTTATCCATAATTAAGGCTAGGAGTTTAGGCCTGCCTGGTTGATGTCTTTTTATTTAAAGAACATATTACATTGATATGTTTTGTTTATGATTGTAGATTACAGTTTTAAATATTTATTACTTTTAGGTAAACATGGTCAGTGGGTCAAGAACATTGGATTTTCCCATTGGGATTTCCTTGTCTATCTGATGTTTGCCATGTTATTTATTAAAATTTAAATTAAAAAAACCTGATCTAGTTGACAACTTAGAAAATTCCTGCAATGAACTTTTGATCTCATCCTGTTCCTCTTATTGTTTTCTTAGGTTTTTATATTAAGGATGTTTACAACATAAATATTTATTTCCATCTTGACATCTAAAGTGGAATCAGTATTTTAATTTTGTTCAGTTTTAATTTGAGAGGATTTGTTGAAATTATATATTAGCATGATGAATTGCTCATTAATACCTTTGCACTAAATCACTATTTGGGATATTGTTTTTTTTTTTTACATCATTTAGAGACATTTTGGATTATATCATTGTGATACATCAGGGCTTAGCACATCAACACTATTCCAGGCAATAGATACATCATCACATTCAAGATTGTAATTCATTAAAAACATCACTGGAATTCATTCATATTACTCTATGCATTTTGATTTATGTTAGAACTTTGAGGACTATTTGGGATTTGATTAACAAAACTATAAGTTCTTTATAAATTTTCACTTTGTATTCTTAAGAAATAGATTTTTTGTTGAATTTTACTAAACTTGTTGGTTTTCACTATGTTCTGTTATTTAGTTTAAAACCATAAGGTTGTAACAGTAAATTGAACCCAGCTGGAAACTGCACAGACAAAATTTGGGATCATACGATGTGCTGGTAGATCTGGGTCTGTGCAGTTTCTTATGAGTAATCTGTAGAACAGACAAATTATATCCAGATTTGCCAACACATTATATGATGGCACATTCAGGGTCTATGTTTTGCAGTTCAATTGAACTTTTAAGTGAGTTTATATGGTATCCATAGAGAATAATTTCAGGTCAGTCAATCAGTCTTAAACTAAACATGTATTTGAATACAAGTGAAACTTGGGCGAAGAGTGAACAAGTGATCTAAAGCTCTCACCATTACAGATCATTGCTGTCTCACCTTGCTCTGTGTGGGTTCAAGTCTCAGGCTCAATCTTTGTGGATGTGTGAGAAAGCTTGCCAGTAGCTTCCCATGGGTTGGTGGTTCTTTCCGGGGTTTTTCCTAGTTCTTCATCCACTATTGATACTAGTCACCATGTATAGTCTCTCTTGTGCTGATAAATGGTGTTAAAACCTACAACAACAACAACAAGAAGTGAAAGTTAAGTATTATGTGGCATAAATGTCAAAGCCGTTATTAATAAACAGTTGTTCTTACATGATGGGGCTGGTTTTGACTACTTAGCAGGTAGGATAGATTTTTGCAATTTCCTCTGTTGTGTACTTATTGGATTTTCAAGTGCTGCTAGAGTACATTTGTATGTGCTTTTAAAATATTCTTCTAGGTGTTTGATATAAAATCTATAGACATAGTGATTATTGATGTAAAGCAAGGATGATACAAACATTCACTTAATGTGGAAGTGAATTACAATCATCAGATTCAAGCTCTTTCCATGTCCTCCAGCAAATATTAGAATACAGAAACCATGTATTTTCCATGTATCAACCAGAACTCACAACCATACTCATCAGATCAGATCTCATCCCTAATTGAACAGGAATAAAAAGTCCTCTAAAAGAGAAAATATTGCACTGGAGAGTTTTTCACTATACATGTACTTGCTTTGCATGCTGCATACTGAGTTGATTCATTGGAAACGGATCAAAGGGTATTTAATCTTAGTAATAACATGAAGTGTCAGGTCATTGCTTTAGTGCAATTCCATATCTTGATAGTAGCTGTGGGTAACTTTATTGATTTTGCTTCAGTAAGCCAGAAAATCCTAGATACTCAGCTTAAAGGCTTGCTGCAAACTGCATAGACCCAGATCTGCTGTAACATAAGATTCTGGCAGATCTAGGTCTGTTCATTTTGTTAGGTGTAATTATTATAACAAACAACATCCCTGATAGATTTTGATCTGCCATGCATTGTGTGACACCATGTCAAGGTCAGATTGACTAAACTTGTTCACAGTCCAACAATTAATTATAATCAAATTTTGGTCAGAGTTGCTAAATATTCTTTAATTATTGGGATGTTGGATGATTTTGAATATGGGCAAGATTTACGAGATAATTTTGTATCATATTTGGTAAGTTTACTACCACATTCTGTAAAATGGGTTTGGATTGGGTACCAGATTTAATAATAAATTTATGTCATCATTTAAGATAGATTCTGTAACAAGTGTCCTGATTGTCTTAGTTTATTAATCCTCTAGAGATTATGTTTCTTATCTAATTTTAGTAAAACATGGTCAGTAGGTTTATACCTTTAAAACTTGTCCATTACAGCTATGCATATTATTTATGCTTTTATTGTTAGAATTTCTCTTTGGACTGTTGTAAAATTGGTAATACATGTATCTACATAATATAAAAGCTGGCAAATAATTTACTCAGGGTTCTAATATATAAGCCTGCCTAGGGAACTGATCAACAGTTTGGTTATGTAAGCAAGGAGGGTGTTTTGAGGTCCACCATGTTTGCTGGTATAGATTATGCTTGATACTACCTGCAGTATAGACACAGATCCACTGATTCATAACGACCTGGTATATCAATATGGTCTACAGTTTTGGCCTAACTTCTGATAGAAAGTGAAGGCATGTTTTTTTGGTTGATTTAGCATCATTTTTAAAATAGTCGTTAATGAATCTGAGATCATAGTCATTGAGTAATAAATATAACAATTTTAGTGAAAGGGTAGTGGGCAATTTCATCAGAAAGGGTTGCTGTTGTGGTGAAAATCAATTAATATGCCATTACGACCACATCTAAATAATGAAGGGGATGCTAAAGGATGATAGATAAGCAGTATTGATCATTCATAGAATGACTGGAATTGATATCTTGTCCAGTTCTTGAAGCCCCTGTGAAGCATATGGTAGTCTGTTTATAAAATTTTATGTAATCTTTCTACATTTATACAGTGTTATCATAATGCCTTACATCCAATATAAGGATGCTGATATTATTAACAAAAGAGGATCATAGAAGCTGTTTATTTATTCTTGGGTAAGTATTAATAATTGGATAAATAACAGTTTACAATAATTTGCTTATACTTTCATGACAAAGTTTGTTAAGTTTATGATTTCAGTATTTTCAATAGCTGAAGAAAACAACATATGAAATGTGATATTAATAACTCTGGGTGTGGGTGCGTGCATGCACATGCATGCATACTTGTGTATGTGTCTGTGTATGTGTCTGTCTGTGTGAAAAGTATTTAGATTTGATGTAGACTGGGTAGACATCGTCATGAGTAATTCTTTGAGAATGTGATAGAACATTAGGACATCGCTTTACAAGACCCCCAAAAGTGAAAGAAACTTCCTGTTATTCTATGGCATAGTGTTAGTGAAACTTAATTTTTGGCATAGTCATATTTTATTGCCATCATTTGATTACATTAATTTGAAAATTAATTTGTTTCATGGAAGAATGTCAAAACTTCAATATTCAATCCATAACACAGTTAAATATATACATGCCAATAATATAAAAGCTTGATCATAAATACAGAACCATGTTAATTAATATTTCAGTATTTAATAACTAAACATCATTGCAGCCATGAATTTTTAGGGTTGTACTTTAAAAATACTATTAATTTTCTCTTTAGCCTGTAGATAGAAAATTGACACACTTATAGTACCAACAATTAAAACATTTAACTCCACAAAATGTAAGAAAGTAAATATTAAGATTTTTTGCCATAAGGACACTTTTCCCATGAACCTGCTTACATATTATATATATAAATTTAAGATTTCTTCATAATGAAATGTCAGCCTAACTTAATTTATATACCAACACAATTTCTATCAATGAGGGAAAATATTCCCCACAAGACGGCTTTGTCCCTTGGGTCATCAGGTAAAGATATTTTCCTGCCTCTAGTGTTCAGACTTCTTTACTTCTTATTAAAACCTTTATGTAGACAAATAAAGTCTTTACTTTATGAAATTTTCAGGCTTTTATATCACTAATTCTGTATTCATTTTTTAAAAGTTTTTGGATTCACTTACTAAGCATGCTTTGTACAGTTTAGCAGAAACATATTTAGGTGGATGAAACATTTTTACCACATGCATCTGACTTAAGTAGATTTTCTACTTCTTTGAATTTGACATTTATTTGGTGATTTTCATGCCATTATAGAAATATTTCTACTTTGAATTTGACATTTATTTGGTGATTTTCATGCCATTATAGAAATATTTCTACTTTGAATTTGACATTTATTTGGTGAGCAATGTTTTTTTTTACCAGATTTTAGTTTGTTAGCCTCAGAGGTGAGATGCCAGTGATCTTTAAAGGTAATCCCCTTAGACTACTTAGTCGTCTGGGAGGTAGATGCCTGATGTATATTTGTATACTTCCATATGCAGAGTTATATTTGTTTCATTAAATCAGTTATACTTGCTGGTAATGATACATGTTTTGTGTTAGTAGAACATTGATATTTTTTATGCTGATGTTGCTGATTTCATTAAGGCAGACTTTGAGTGGACCTTGAAAAGTCACTTTAATCTTGGAAAAAATTGAAAAAAGCCCAGCAATTTTTTTTGTACAGATATTACACACTACATGAACAGCCATGGTAAAGTAAATTCTGGAGCTTGGTGTTTAAGGTTTATATGCTTGTTTTGGTCCTTTGGCCTATTTGCACAAATATTCATTCCGTTTCTAATACAGTAAGCAAATAAATTGTTTTTAGTTTCTAGAACATCATTATAAATTGAGGAAATCCAAAACATTAAGATATTTTAAAACAAGTATTCATGAGAGCACATGCACTTTTTAGTACAAGTCTGTTTCAGCAAGACAACAAAATGCCTATGACATATTTTGATAAAGTAATTTACATTTTGTTAATGGGAAATTTCTTGACAAAATGAAACTGCAATCTATTCAGAACACCTGAACTGTTTCTGTGATTTAATTGACCATAGGATTGACCATAAGATTAACCATATGATTTTGACCACAGGATTGATCATAAGTTTGACCATAGGATTGACCATAGGATTGACTATAGGATTGACCATAGGATTGACTTTTATGATTGACCATAAGATTGACCATAGGATTGACCAGAAGATTGACCATATGATTGACCACACAATATTGACCATAAGATTGACTATAAGATTGACCATAGGATAGACTATAAGATTGACCATAATATTGACCATAGAACTGACCAAAAAGTCGTGAATGAAAAATACTTTGATGCATTAACAATTTCTCTGTAAATTCTTGTTTCATAAATTGCCAAGGTAGTCCAGACAGGAGCTAATGACACCTATATGATTCATTGGATTGTCAGAGAAGCTGCAAATGATATTCAGATAGTTTTCACACTTTAGTATTAAATGTTCAAACCAAAGTGGTCATTATTGGTGCAGATAATCAACTTCTGCTTTACAAATTTGTTTTTCAAAATTGTATACGTGTAAAAATCTTTTTGACTGTCTCAGTTTTTGGTGTTGTTTTGGAAAATAAAAACAATTTAATGGCTTGTGTTACTGACATTTTGATATTAATGTAATCTAGGTACTCCAATCTGCTGTACTTAATTACAGCTTATAGAATCTGCTTTGCTCATTTGAAGTCTTTCAGCCAAAGTGCAATGGTATAATGACCAAAATCAGTGCATACACATTATGACAAATTGGACAATTGTTTTTTATTGTTTAATGCAATTATTCAGAATATGGAAGGCCACATATCATGGCAGGTATAGTTAGTGGAGGAAGAACAAATGAAAACACTTGCAAGAACCACTGACCCAAGGGAAGCTAATGGCAATCTTTCTCACATAACCATGTTGACTGAGCTAGTCAGCTTGTAAACTCTGTAAAGGGAAGTGCCTTAGACCACTAAACCACCTGGGACCCCTAACCTAAACTGTAGAGACAACTAGCATGTTAGTTAACAGCATAATAAAATATTAATATTGTTCATGTATATGATGTTATTTGTCAAGTAAAGTTTTTTTTCCAGTAATTTATATAAATTGCATGATTTGTCTTTTTTGTACTATATTTATATATTCCCCTTCATTTTCACAACGGGTTGCTGGAAAGACAGTAATTTTGCTTGAATTATATACCTTCAGAAATTAGTCATTTATTTTAATTATTGGAAATACTTTTTATTTGCCTGTTATATGGCAGAGCATATTATATTATTAAGTCTGTAATTCCATCTGTTTATTATCAAATTTTATTCTGCACAATAACTTTAGTTACCCACCATTTACAGTTACCAGTATGGATGACTTACTCTTGGGATCAGGAAGAACATTTTAGACTTTGGACTCAAAGGATCAAAGGTCAAGGTAACCATGACTGAAAGAAGGAAGATGATTTATGCACAATGACCATCCATAGTTACCAAACTTTGCACTAAGGTAAAGAAGATTCCTATTGATTTCAATGGTCCAAGTCACTTAAAGAAAAAAGAGGGTATCCATGCAATTACTTGTTCTTCACCATCAACAGTTAACACACTTATGGATGGCTTGCACTTTGAGTAAAGATCAAGCTCTGCTGTTTATTTACTCAGTCAAAGGTAAAGGTCATTCAGAATAAAAGAAGACAGATGATTTCTGCACAATAATTTTCCCTGTTGATTTTGGAGTCAAAAGTGCAACAGTCATGGTCACTGTGACTGAAAGATACAATAACATCTGTTCTACATGACATGCATTAACCAATTTTTCAACACTTGAGATTAGGAAGACAGCTTTAGATTTTGGTGTCATTGAAAAAAGTCAAATTGTTTGCAATACAACTAGTTCAAAATCACAGAACTGACAAACTTTGTGAATGACTTACATTTTAAATCAAGATGAACTATTGATTTCAAGTCACAAAGGTCAAGGTCATACTGACTGAAGAGGAAATATGGTTTCTACACAGACTTCTGTTATATATATATATAGAGGACACAAATAGGGAACATCGTATAATGTGCTATTCATGGTGCTCTAATGCAAGAAGTCATTAATTGGCAAAGAGGTGATATATAACATGGGCAGATGTTCTGTTTTTTTTTCTAAATACACAACATGTTGAAACACATTCTCAAGAATATGCTTAAATTTGATTTTCAGATTATTAATAATTTGAATTCTTTTTCAATTTGAAAATTATGTCAATACAAATAGTTGACAGTGATGTTGGAATTTATCAATTCTGATTTCATTATTCAGACTGGATCAACTGACGTGAAACTCAAAGATGGTTTTTGATCTGTACATAAGAACTGATGGGTAGTTATGTATTGTTTTATGAGCTACTGATAATACTTTTGACCTTTTCTTTGTGAATGACTTTGAAAGTATTCATGTTATTTAAGTAATCCATTTGTTTTGATTGTGTAGTCATTGTCAACTTCATGAAAAAAAAGGTAGAGTGGATGATACAGAATTAAAAATAATAATAGGTGATGCAGTTGTTTGTATTTTTGAAAAGCCAGATGTTTGTATAATTTATAGGAAATACACTGATATATCATCATTGATCAATACACCAAGCCTACCAACCATTATGATTTGACAATATGTCTTACTCAAATGTGCAAAATATATGAAAATATGCTGGTTGAGGTCTAATCTTTTTTTTGTCTTACAGTCAGTTTAGACTGGATCTGGATTTTCATATGAGATTAAGTTGAGTTTCATAGGGAACCAGGCTAAATATTAGATGATTACCTCAGCCACAATAATCTTTGTTTTTCATGTAAAATGCAAGCATAATCAACCTGTGACATGCAGCATTTTCTAGCAGTGTCTTCAGAGAAGAAAAATAAAATGAAGGCAAAATAGACGAATTTCCACTTATACAGCTAAAACAAGCAGCACAGAAGTATAAGTAGAAATATTCAGATTCATGGAGAAAAAAGCAGGAAAGGCAGCAGTTATATTTATTGGACATTATGTTGTTGTGATGTGAATGTGTCTTTTGGTTGAGAGATGATTGCTATTATAATGTGAAATTAGAAACAATGCAAAGATTATATAAAGTTGAAAGTTCTAACAAGAAGCCATTGAGCTCTCAGTGACGGATATTTTAAAACAGGAATGCATAATTTTAGCTTACCCAGCTGTGATTCAATGGTACTTTCTTGAAAATGTCACTAACTTGCAAAAGGGTCAGACTTTTGAACATGCTAAGTTTGTAAATAAGGCTAGACTATGAACTCAGATATCAATAAACAACTTTTAAATATAATAAAAGTCAGGTAGGTCATAACTATTCTACCCTTAATCACAGACAAATGTCAAGCACACAAAATAAATTAAGTATACCTAAATTTATTTCTCAAATTCTGTTCATGGTGGAATTGTCAAACTAACTGATGTATACATCTCTGTTAGTATCACACCCTTATAACAGTATGTCACATAGACCTATGTTTACATTTGACTGGTTTAGGTTAAGTTTTTGTGTTCAACTGCAGATCAGATCCCATTAACACTCACTTTTACCTACAATCATACAACTTTTTGAGGGGATGCAGTTTGATGAGTACTACACCCTTCTCCCAAAAATAGGTTACTGCGAGCTATAATTTTGTGTTGTAAGTTTGTTTATCAAGCTCTGCTGATGTCAAAATCATTAAAATAGATGATTATGTGCAACTTTGTTGGATACTAAATTCTTACCACAAAAGAGGTTATTGTGACCTTGATTTCACTAGCATAATTTAAGTTTTTGCTTTTAACTCTTCATCATATATGTTCTTTGCTCTCATTTTATTTACCATTAACTTTAGCTGTAGTATAATACATATAGCATAATAATATTTGCTATCATGCTGATGCTAGTCAGTGAGAGCCATTTAAAAGTGGGTTTACAAGGGTCTCTGGCAGTAATAGTAGCACAGAAAGGTTTGACTGCACAAGTTGCAACACATTTTCTGTCTGTATCTACTCTCTATGAGCTATTTGAGGATGGGTCTAGCTGGACCCCCAGTGGCCATGGTACCATTGGTGCTTGTGGGCCTGCAAAATTCCAATTAAAGATTTGACTCTGGCATCTAGATTGCTAGCCATGACTAGCATAGAGGAAATGAACACCCTACTCAGGGATGGGACAATCATAGAGACTGAATATGATAATATGCAGGAAGTAATATTGACCACTCAAGAATGGAAACCCCAGCTGGGCAGCAAACAACACCAGCCTTAAGGCAGCAAAAGTCAAGACAACCACCCACATCAACCCTGAGGCCATTCGAAGCAGATTAATGATGACTGCAAGAAAGAAAAGGCCATTCCTTTCCAAGTCTCTGTTTGACAGTATCCTCCTTCTTCTTTTTATACAAAATAGGGTCATTGAGGAAAGGTATACTTGTCATAGATTTTCAGGCCTTGATGCCACAAGATCACCTTATGGAAGTGGACATTTCCAAAACTACTAAGGGCTATGACCTTAGGATTGATCATCATTCTGACACAGATATTGGAAATAAGGCCAACTAGTGTTGAAGCACAACTAGAAATATTTACAATTGAACAGGAAGCAGTTTTATTGCCATGCTACTTTTTGCCCACCGGTGAATAATTGGTACTATTGGCTGTTGACTTTAATGAGCTGATGAACAAATGCTTAGGCTGGCATCTTGTCAGATTTGAGGAGATAAAGCATACATTTCCCAATACCAGTCAGATATGAGGAGATAAAGCATACATTTCCAAATACCAGTCAGATATGAGGAGATAAAGTATACATTTCCCAATACCAGTCAGATATGAGGAGAGAAAGCCTACATTTCCCAATACCAGTCAGATATGAGGAGATAAAGCATACTTTTCCCAATATCAGTCAGATATGAGGAGATAAAGTATACATTTCCCAATACCAGTCAGATATGAGGAGATAAAGCATACATTTCCCAATACCAGTCAGATATGAGGAGATAAAGTATATATTTCCCAATACCAGTCAGATAGGAGATAAAGCATACATTTCCCAATACCAGTCAGATAGGAGATAAAGCATACATTTCCCAATACCAGTCAGATAGGAGATAAAGCATATATTTCCCAATACCAGTCAGATAGGAGATAAAGCATACATTTCCCAATATCAGTCAGATAGGAGATAAGGCATACATTTCCCAATATCAGTCAGATAGGAGATAAAGCATACATTTCCCAATACCAGTCAGATAGGAGATAAAGCATACATTTCCCAATATCAGTCAGATAGGAGATAAAGCATACATTTCCCAATACCAGTCAGATAGGAGATAAAGCATACATTTCCCAATACCAGTCATTTCCCAATACCAGTCAGATAGGAGATAAAGCATACATTTCGCAATACCAGTCAGATAGGAGATAAAGCATACATTTCCCATACCAGTCAGATAGGAGATAAAGCATACATTTCCCAATACCAGTCAGATAGGAGATAAAGCATACATTTTCCAATACCAGTCAGATAGGAGATAAAGCATACATTTCCCAATACCAGTCAGATAGGAGATAAAGCATACATTTCCCAATACCAGTCAGATAGGAGATAAAGCATACATTTCCCAATACCAGTCAGATAGGAGATAAAGCATACATTTCCCAATACCAGTCAGATAGGAGATAAAGCATACATTTCCCAATACCAGTCAGATAGGAGATAAAGCATACATTTCCCAATACCAGTCAGATAGGAGATAAAGCATACATTTCCCAATACCAGTCAGATAGGAGATAAAGCATACATTTCCCAATACCAGTCAGATAGGAGATAAAGCATACATTTCCCAATACCAGTCAGATAGGAGATAAAGCATACATTTCCCAATACCAGTCAGATAGGAGATAAAGCATACATTTCCCAATACCAGTCAGATAGGAGATAAAGCATACATTTCCCAATACCAGTCAGGAGATAAAGCATAAATTTCCCAATACCAGTCAGATAGGAGATAAAGCATACATTTCCCAATACCAGTCAGATAGGAGATAAAGCATACATTTCCCAATACCAGTCAGATAGGAGATAAAGCATACATTTCCCAATACCAGTCAGATAGGAGATAAAGCATACATTTCCCAATACCAGCCACTTTGAGACAAGGAGCATATGCCTACTGCTATGTGGGTACAAAAAAAGAACATAAACATAGAAAACCATGACACACAATGCTTTGAATGGGCCATCCTCTTTGCCATCTATTCTGTTGATGACAATCCTGAAAGTGCCAGAAAGTGTACAATGTATAATGCTATGGCTGGGTAGTCTTTTGTTTCTGATGAACGTTTCTGATATTACTAAGTTTGAGGATCTGACCCTCTACCTATTCATATATGATATGAAGATCTGGATAAAATCGCCAACCTGCTACTCTTGCCAGATGATGACCAGCAGCATTATGTTTGAAGAAAAGAATGGCAGGTGGGACTAGCAACATCATGCATAAAAGCACATCATCTACCAGTGTATGCTGCTTTTCTGGAGTCTTAACCTTTGCAAGAGCCACATTAAAAGACTGTCTGGCATTGACTTATGATTTCGGAATTGCTAATGTAAGTATGGCTTTTAGCAGACTACCTGATAATGTTTCGGAGCACAGATATATCAGTTTATAAACAGAACTTAAGGACTACAAAGCAATTGTATTGCTGACCATGCTATGTGCTAGTGAAACCTGGATAGCACATCGAAACTGAAGTATTTTCAAGTGGGCTGCTGAAGAAACTGATGAATATAAGATAGCAGGGCATGTTTCCAGACATGTTCTTACATAAACAAGCATTTCAAGCATCCATGCTGCTGATAAAATCATGTTAGAGATGTGCAGGTCATATCAACAGGATATTAGAGGAGCACCAATCAAAGAAGATTTTCCATGGTGAAGTGAAGAAGAGAAATTGAGCTCAGAATGGTTAGAAGAAATACTTTAATAATTTCATCAAGTAATCTTTGAACACTGTCAATTGACAGAGAGCCTTAAGGAGCTCTCAAAGAAATTGTCCAGAGACTCATCAATAAGGCAGATTTTGTACAGAGAACTGCAGAGGCAGTGCAGAAGCAATGGCAGCGTAAATTTCAGAAAATCAGCTCATCCTCCATTAATCAGGCAAACCTATGTGGCATCTCCTGTCAAGTGTGCCATAGATAGCAGAGCACAATTTGGCATAATATATTTAACGAAACAATAGCAGTCAGTGATAACATGGTCATTTTCAAACTTAAAGAATAACAATACATCATTTTTTTTTACCCTCAACAAGTTAAATGTGGTGTGTATGTGAATGTGCACTGTTTTCAGTCTATGCTTTTCATGTGTTGCTTTGCATAAAGTGGGTTAATTATTGATTCATGAACGGTGTATTGCTGACTCCGTCCAGTAGCTACTGGAAACTAGTGAAAGTTATATTTAGATGAACTTTGGTTTTTCAGTGATTTAAGCTTCAGGTACCTCTCAGTCACACCTACATGAAGACAGCATACATATATTCATTTATAAAAGAGCCCTTTGTAGAGGTGGTAATGTAGAAAGTTAAATTGTTCTAGAGAGTTAGCTCATAAAAACAGTTCATCAGCATGTCATTTATTGAACCTCATTACTGAATAATTCAATTAGTAAAATGCTCATGAACTGTTTAGGAGTTACAATTATTGAACATGGTCATGGTTCTTCTATTTAAACTATTTAAATTCATTTTTATTACATTAACTCTTCTTATGATGTTCTTTATTATGCTAAACATTTCTTGAACTTTTGTGATGTTTTATTGTTCTTCAATGTCACTTCATCTGTTCATTAAGCTATTCATGACCTGTTCAAAAACTGTATGTAGTTCATGAACAGCCATGCAAAATGTCAAGAATATTTCATGGTCAGTACAATAATAGTTTAGTTAGTTCATAAACTGTTTATTATGTTTATAAACTGTTCATCAACTGTTTAAAATTGGAAGAACTTCATTTCAAAGGGGTAGAAACCTTCCTGAATACTTGGAATTATTTTGAATGACTGAAATGCTGCAAAGTAAAATGTGAATTCTAAACTTTTTATATTTTGTACATGGTCTGAGTAATTTAATTTGAAATAACATATTTACTGTTGATTTTGGTTGAAGTTAAGACATTTTGCCACTAGTGCACCTGACTGTGTTTAACATTGCAACTACTGTACTGCATTATCACAGCAAGGATGGAGTATACTGTCTCTTGAATAAGATGTATGACCCAGTGTCAATAAATCAATATATGTGGACAGCCTGGCTTTGTTGATATTCTCCCAAATTGTGGACTCTTTACATAATTAAATGATGATGTCTGGTCATAAACATACAAAGTGCAATATGGATTTAGGATTTTCATGCATCTACTTTACTCAGAAGTGCTCTAAATCTCATTGTAGCCATCAGGAAATATTACAGTCTTGCTTCATCATTTTTTGCTGATAACAGTCTGTGGAGGGTTGGCAATGGGCTGTACGAGGTATGCTGATTTGTTTTTAATATGTTTTGTATTGTTAATTTTGTAATTCTTTGCTTCTTGTGATAGATCAGCTTTATGACCTTGTTCAGTCTTCCCCATAGGTATGTGTTGTGAGTGTATGCTGAGCATTTTAATTGTACTAACTAAAAATAAAATTGATTTAGACTTAAGCAATTTTTAAAGCTTTACATCTCAGTTCCTAAGTTATTGAGTGATGTTATGTGATTAAGGTTTGCATGGGAACATAAAAGGCTCATTAAAAGTTTCATCTTAATGAAAGCCAGATCATGAAACCACAGATGCCAGTAATTGCAGGGTAGTAATTGTTCAAACCTTGTTTCCTTGTATTGGTCTCTGACTGGTTTGCTAGTTCACCTGGCCATAAGGCCAAATTCACCTGGCCATAAGGCCTAATTTTCCTCACCTGGCCATAAGGCCAAATTCACCTGGCCATAAGGTTTAATTAACCTGGCCATAAGGCCTAATTATCCTGGCCATAAGGCCTAATTCACCTCATCTGGCCATAAGGCCAAATTCACCTGGCCATAAGGCCTAATTAACCTGGCCATAAGGCCTAATTCACCTCACCTGGCCATAAGGCCAAATTCACCTGGCTATAAGGCCTAATTCACCTGGCCATAAGGCCTAGTTAACTTATGCTATGGCCTCATGTACATAATGCCCATCAAATTTTGCTTCTTACTACACTGGGGACAATATTTGGATCCAGTCTGATTGTTAGCCTTGATTACAGCATTACTGTATATTTTAATTAAGTTGAAATACAAGCAAGATCTGTGTATAGTAATGAGGTGACTGTCAGATCAGCTGTGATAGTTACCACTTCTGAAGCCATATTTTTTAAATCTGATTTTGATTATTCTTGGAACATATGGATATACCTTTAAGATCTCAATTAAGTTTTATAATGAGGGAGGATCACATAATACAATAATCAGGTTATCTTGTATCTGATAGGCTGAACTTGTACAACTGTGTACACCATATTTCAGATCCAATTTAGATTTAACACCTGAAATATATATACTTCTGTAATCAGTCTCATACAACTTTGATAATAAGGGATTTACACATAAATTAGGTCCAAAAATCTGCATGATTATTGTATCTTGTGAACACTCAAGGTGTCATCTCTCTGATCCGACATTGACAAGGTTTAGTGTGTAAGCATATTTCACCAAGATCTCAGATGATTGTTTGACTATGCTAATTAATGAGGTCATTGACAAGGTTTGGTGTGTAAACATATATCACCAAGATCTCAGATGATTGTTTGACTATGCATATTAATGAGGTCATTGACAAGGTTTGGTGTGTAAACATATATCACCAAGATCTCAGATGATTGTTTGACTATGCATAATTAATGAGGTGATCTTACATCTATTCGACCATGTGAACACATGGGCTGAACTTCTGTTCAAACCATGATCACAATTTGGGAATGTAGGTTTATATTAGCAAGTTCTAAGATGAGTTTGAAGTTGACTGACATTAATTGGGTGATTTTGTATATGATTTTCTGAGCTTGTGAGCAGATTAGTTGCCAAAGTTTTGCTAAGTTTCTGACTAGATTTAGTATACAAGTTTATTTCATCAAGTTGTGCCTTTTTATAAGTGACATTGTTGCATGTTAGTGTGGTGATCTTGCAGCTGACTGGCTGACTATGCAAACACTCTACGGGCCATATTTCTGTACAGTTTTATTGGATTTTGCATGTAATCTGATATGAAGACCTTAAATGAATTCAGTTCTAAGCGATATCCACATATTAAAGCGGACTAGTTGAGTTAGGTTTTGTTGGGTTTAATGCCATTTCTCAGCACATGTTGCATTGTGGTTATTATATTTAGTGGAGAAGGAACCTGGGAAGAACCATCCACCCAACTTTCTTACCCAACTTTCTGATATACCCTAAGATTCCAACCACATGGACAGAGATGACGTGTGAGTGATCTGTAAAAGGCAAGTGCTTGAGACCACATGATAACAGGGGGACCACATTAAACAGGAACTATATTGATCAGATAGTGGTGATGAGATATAGCAGCAGCTTCATTGACTAGGGATCTCATTGTTTTCCAAGTTCTAGGTTGTAGTGCTGAGATTAAGGAAGAGTTGGGAGAGATGGGTATGGACAGCCCCAGTAATCCAAGTTGAATGGACAGAGTAACTCCCCTTTTACTACTTTTTGTGGGAAAAAGTGTTTTATATATATATATATATATATATATATATATATATATATATATATATATATATATATATATATATATATATATAATTATAAACATATACCAGATAGAACAGACTGTGCTATCCTTGGATTCTGTAGTACAATCTTGATAATAGTGGGCAGAAATAATAGTTAAATATAAAAAAATGCTATCATACAGGTTAGAGAAATTAAATTCATACTCTTCTGAGTTTCGAAACCAGGTCATCGAGTAAATGACACCCATCACCTTGACTGCACGCACCAGCCAATGACTAAGCTCACATCATTAAAAAATGATGTCACTGAATTGGTGTTATATAAGCTCAATCATAGCAGACACACTCGACTGACGACTTAGTAATAATTCTCATATATATATACAAAGTTGTTCCAGATTCCTATGAAAGAAATCAAGATATGTAGGATTTTTGTATTACAAAGAATTATAAATATATACCAGACAGAACAGACTGTGCTATCCCTGGATTCTGTAGTAAAATCTTGATAATAGTGGGCAGAAATAATATTTTAATACAAACAATACTATCATACAGGTTAGAGAAATTAAATTCGTACTCTACCGGGTTTCAAACCCAGGTCTGCGAGCTTATATAACACCGATTCATATTATCATTTTTTGGTGATGCGCGCTTAGCTGTGACAGTATATGGGCTGGTGCGTGCAGGCAAGGCGATGGGTGCCATTTACTCAAAGACCTGGCTTCGAAACTCAGTAGAGTACAAATTTAATTTCTCTCACCTGTATGATAGTATTGTTTGTATTAAACTATATATATACATACACACACAATCACAGTCAAGTCAAACCTGTCATGTTTGTCATCTGAATTCAACTTCAACAATCCCCTGTTCACAATGTTCATTCTAATCCCCCTAGCAAATTTCCTATATAATTGTCAATTAATCAGTTGTCACTTGTCTGTTGTGGTCAGGGGCCACAGTTTCCAGTTTCTTAACCAAGCAGTTGTTTCACTATGCATTTTTCCATTTTTCCATTTGAGGTCATATGTTTCTTAATCAAACAGTGGTTTCACCCTATCTTCCAAGGTAACTTGATTGTATCAGCAGTGTCCCTTCCAAGTATACAAATTATACTTTGTTTGATGATAAAGGCATGCTACATGTAAAGGTATATTATGTTAATCAATGTTTTAATGCTTCATATTTCAACTGTACTTTGTCATCCAGTTTAATTCAAAGGTGTCGACATGTTGGCTTTGAAAGTAAGGCACTTCTTATCAATACAATATAAACACTGTGCTAGTGATATCCCTTTCAGTTTATTAACCAAATTTTCTCTGACCCCCTCCCACCCCAATTTTTATATTTGGACATTTATATTGAGGTGAGAGATCAGAATCACAGCCAGCATACAGTAGTGGCATATGGTAGCCACTTACCAGTGGGCATAGCATACTTAAATGATGTTATAGTAAGTCATACCTACAAGAAATTGATAGTAAAAATATTTATTTTCTGAGGAATTATGAGTTTTATAATTGTTATATCTACACCTAAAGCCAAAAAGAAACTTCAGGGTTGATGAAATTTGACATGGTATTGTTCATCAGTTACTTCATAGTCCTATGATTATGCAGATCTTGCATCCTACATGTCAGTGCCATCAAAGGTCCAAAAGTAATGTGATGACAACAGTAAACACCTTTCTGTTGTTCAAGAATTTTAAGATATTTAATGATAGTCATGTACTGTTCATAAAATAACAAAAAGCCAGATAATTCTTAACTTATTTATTTCAAGAACAATGACCCGGAACTTACTGCTCTCCAGCAACTTGGGGAAAAAAAATCAGATTCATCAAGAACAGAACATGTTTCAATGATGGTTTTGTTATATCATGAGATCACTGCATTGGCTTGCACTCTCTTCTTTTTGAATCTGACTTTATGGCAGTGAATTCCAACTTTTCTGCAGGCAGTTGACACACAGCAGAAATGTATGTATATCAAAAATGGGGTGAGAACAGTCAGAGAAAACTGGGATTAATGGTTTAGTTGCTACTAACAATTAGCCCCAGAAAGCTTCTGTTTATTCATTTATTCAGTAATCATCAATGGTCAATTGTCTTTTGATCTCATTTTGAGTTTAAACGACAGATTTGTCATTTTGTTTTAAGAGTGAACACCTGTTTTCATGCCTAGTTACACTAATTGTCCAGAAAAAAATGTCAGTTGTGTGTTTCATAATTGCAGGTAGATAAGCAGTCAAGTAGTAATTTTTTTAGGAGTTTCTGCTGATAATGTGTGTGTGTGTGTGTGTGTGTGTGTGTGTGTGTGTGAAATGAGTGCATGTGCACAGTTTGTAATTTTCTTGATGTTTGCTAAATAGCTAAATTAAATACAGTGTGACCTTGCTATAAAATGTTGTTTTGGTTCCATAGAACCTGACCTAACTATAGATCAAACCATGTTATAACCAACCAAATCAGTTGACTGAAGAAAAGAAAAGATGCATCTGCAGAAATAATGGGCAGAGGTAGTACAGGTAGTATGTAGTAAAAGCTTGAGGACAAGCTAATCTGAATAGATTTACATATTGCTTTTTACATTTGGGATGAGGCTGTTCATAGGGAAATGAAAACATGTGAACAAATAAAAAATATTTAACAAACATCTCTGCGAAAAATCCCATCATCATTTAACTTATCTATGGTTTAAAATGGTTGGAAATTTAATTTGCATTTATGATGCCAGCAATCATAAGCATAAACTTTGTCCTGCATGAGGAAATAAATAAACATGTTCCAGTCACTTTGGAAAAAACAACAATCTTTCAGATTCCTTTGTTTTTCTTTAAGTTTGGTGCTGACTTTTGATGAAAGGTGTTTTGTTTTTATTGAAGATTGCTGCTGGCTTACTTTGATAAAGGGTACATGTTTTATTGAAGTTACCGATAAATGACAGCATTGCAGGACCAAATAAATGCCTTTTTTTATTGAGGCAGCAACATGAAATAATTGTAGAACATTGATTAAAATTGATTTTGATTTTGATTTGCTTAATTTTTATACAGAATGATCAGTGCTTCCAAGTAAATCAGTATTCTTTGAAGGTCACACCACTGTACCTGTATCTTAGTAAACTACAGCTAATAATAGTGATAATAATACATGTGACATAACAATAATGATGATACTACTAATAATAATTCTAATGCTATTCGGTTCATATTTCATGAACCAAGATTGAAAGCTGAACCTGCCTCAATGGATTCACTTGTTCATAAAGCCACTTTGATCTTTTCCAATGGGTGGCTGTGTTAGACAGATTTGAATATACATAAAATTTAGGAAAGAAGATAAATGATGATCCAAAGCAGCTACTGCATACTTGTAGGTTTTCTTTCTCCACTTCTGTTCCAGATTTATGGGAATATGCATTCACATGCTTAGAATTAACTACCCCAATGAATAATATCAGACCTAATTGGGTGAACCTCTTATTTAAACAGTATCAGTCAAGAACTAATTAAGCTACCTAATTAAGCTACTATTATTATTATTATTATTATTATTATTATTATTATTATTATTATTATTATTATTATTATTATTATTATTATTATATGATAATGATAAATGGTGGAATGTATTAAACATATAATGCAGTTATAAAAAGGATTTAAAAAAAAATCAATTTGACTATTTGTAGTAGCAGTTTTGAACTCATCACTTGTCTGAAAACCCCACTTGGCTATACTCATGTATTATGTTATTATATGCACTTTATTTCTTTAATTTATTTGTTTTATTTATCCTATAATTCATGTGTCACATCTTTTTTTTTTACTTTTGTTATTGGCACTACTGGTATCCATAAGCTATGTTTTAACTTGATTTGTAGGATTCTATCATAGGATTGTAGTGGAAGCTTAATAAAGAAATCCAATATATTAGCACTAATAGCTCTCATCTGCTGTGTCACTATTTTTGTCAGTCAGTTTAGAATTATTGTGTTCCTGACTTTATATCCCATGTGATCAGAAACCTGAGGCTAAATTATTTCATTCTGAATTCAAGACAGGTTTTATATTGAGACCTACTCTTATATGAATTTTGTTTACATGCTGCAATTCGATTCAGTACAGATTTTATAACTATAATAAATCTCTCACGAAATGTATACATTAAGAAATTAATATGACAGATCTTGAGATCTGTGTTGCCCTTCATAATCAATATAAATGGATATTTAGTGAAAGGTCATATTATTTCTGAACAGAGTTGTCAGTACCAAATCTCACTAGCAATGATGGACACACAGACTGGTGTACAGATATTTACAACAGTCAGATAAATTATTGCAAAGTCAGTTTAGAACCTGACCGAACTTCCAACCTAGTGTGTGTGCACAATCAACACCATTCATCCATTGGTTTAGTTGGTCCTAAATGAAAGTTCTTTGAAACTTGAAAAATCTTGTTACTGCTTCTTCTTCAGATATAGTTATGTCATAATGGGGTTTTCACTAAACGACATCTTACAATGTGTTAAGTTGGTCAAAAATTGTGCTGACTTGACGATCAGTATAGCTACCACAGCAGCTGTCTTACAAATCTTGTTATCCCTATTTCTTTTGAGTGGATGGTCATATCAACCGGGTTTTCACAAAAAGACATCTCATGATGCAATTAAGTTCCTGCATAACAGCGGTGCTGATTTCCAAATCAATATGGCCACCACATTGGCCATCTTACAAATCTTGTTATTTCTACACCTCCAGAATGGATGGTCCGACCTTTGTGGGGTTTCAGTAAAAGACCTCATATTATGTCTTGAAGGTCTTAAAGGATGATGGTACCAATCTGATGTCCAATATTGTAGCCACAATGGCCATCTTGAAGATTCTTCTTATTGCTACCTTTACTGAATGGATGGTCTTGCCAGCCTAGCGTTCTCACTAAAAAAGTCTTTATGATGTCTAGCTGGTTCTAAATGAAATTAGTGCCAACCTGACATGCAATAACATCGCCATGGCAGCCATCCGGAATATCTTCTTAACACTAACCCTCCTGAATGGAATGTCATATCAGCATGGCTATTTCACAACAATTTCATATTATGTCTGGCCTCATGTTGTTGTTGTTGGGCTTAACGCCATTTTTCAGCACATGATAGGCTATTCATGGCGGCCAGTATTAATGGTGGAGGAAGAAACCGGGAAATTACCAGAAAGAACCACTGACCCACGAGAAGCTACTGGCAAGCTTTCTCACATATCCACATTCACGGAATCCTAGACTAGAACCCACACAGACAGAGGTGAGATGGCAGTGATCCTTAATGGACATTGCTTTAGACCACTCAGCCACTCGCAACTCTGACCTCATGTAAATAAAAATAATGTCAACCTGACATCCAATATGGTTGTCATTCATCTTTAAATCTCGTTATCACAACTCTACTTGAACAGTAATTCATATTGACCTGGACTTTCACCAGAAAATTTCTAGTGATGACCAGTTAGTCTTAATGAAAATGGAGATATCTGATATCCAGTATTATAGCTACCAAAGCATCCATTTAAAAATCTTGTACCTACTCCAGAATGGAAAGTTATGTCATGAAAACACCATCTCTACTAGACTCCAAAAAGGATGCTATATCAGTATGGGTTTTTTTATGACCAGTTTTATTGCTGTTATGGCTGTCTTAATATTAATTTGTCACTACTCCCTCTGAATGGAAGATCTTTATGACATATGCTTTTCACAAAATGGATGGGATTAAGGTCAATTATTCCAGTCACATCTCTGCATGGCACTGAAAATTTACACATATTGAATGCTCAGTCAGAAGGCTTGTCAGCTTCTAATGGTTTCCTAAGAAAATGGTTCCAAAGCTGACATCTAATATATGTATAATAGCAGTTAATTTTGACAGTCTTGTTAACTGATGAAGAATATCTTCAATGGTTTTGACTCTTGGCTGTTAAAAGGAAAACATTGTCTCACCAGTATCTTGAATTTCTGGAAATTCCTTTTACCAGGATAGATCAGTCAATTATGGTAAAACCCTCTGCTGAGTGAACAGTTGTTGGAAACCTTGGCAGTGTTCCATCATATCTGCATTTAATATTGACACATTAATCCATCAGTTTGAACTCAACAACTGCCAACATGCTTAGCTCCAAGTAACAATGATCTTAAACTATAATCAGTGACAAGTATTAGCTATGTAGTTTGCTGTTTACTAAAGAAAACCCCCAGAAAACAAGGGAAAACATTGGATGGGATTAAGGTCAATTATTTACTGAAAGAGTCACATCTCTGCATGGCACTGAAAATGTACACATATTGAATGGTCATTCAGAAGGCTTGTCAGCTTGAAAACAAAGTTAGTGCTGCCTTAAAAGACAGAAAAGTTGTATACAATAAACAGATACCCAATTTTATTACCTCTGTAATTATGAACCAGTGGATACCCTGTACCCAGGTATCCATTGACAGCCTTACTATCTATTTATCTATCTATCTATCTATCTATCTATCTATCTATCTATCTATCTATCTATCTATCTATCTATCTATCTATCTATCTATCTATCTATCTACCTACCTATCTACCTATCTACCTATCTATTATCTATCTATGTAAATATCTATCTATCTATCTATCTATCTATCTATCTATCTATCTATCTATCTATCTATTATCTATCTATCTATCTATCTATCTATCTATCTATCTATCTATCTATCTATCTATCTATCTATCTATCTGTTTGTCTGTCTGTCTGTCTCTGTCTGTCTGTCTTTCTTTTTAAATAAGGGTTAAATGGAATTTGACCATTGAATTATGAAAGAAATAATCCTGGCATGAATCTTTGTCAGTTTTTGGCGTCCATAATGGCTGAGTGGTCTAAATGATCACCGTTACAGATTAATGCCATATCACCTATCTGTGTGGGTTCCAGACTTGGGCTCAGCCAATGTGGGTACTTCAGAAAGCTTGCAAGTAGCTTCTTGTGGGTCAGTGGTTCTTTCCAGGTTTTTCCCAGGTTCATCCTCCACCATTTGATCTGGCTGCCATGTCTATCTTGTGCTGAAAAATGGCATTAAATCCTCTAACAATAACAATAACAATGTCAGTCTATCTTTTAAATAATGCTGATCGTTTACAAGATATGGTCACCATTGCTAGAAAATAGAAAATCTTTAAAGAACTTGTATAAAACAGAAGGACAGAATTTGATTTCAACATTATGTATATCATGGCATGATAGGGTCCTTTACACACATATGTACATACACTCACCTTATCACAACTATACATATATTAAATAACAAATATATCAAGATATATAGCTTGTCTTTAAAATCCATGAGACACTGGAATATAATCTTATTTAAATGTACTCTTTGTTGCTGTTAATAGGTCAGTAGTGTGTTTGAAGATCATGTGTCACTTGTGTTCATCTGTGGACATATTGGAAACTGGATGGTACTGTTGTCCAAACTTCCATTCTGGATTCTCTGAGTGAATCATTGTCAGATCTAAGTTGTTCTTGCTGACAATAATGCAGACAGTGTCAGATTTGTACTTTATGCAGTTTGACTATGATATATGCTTGTCTTTCAGGACCAAACATTGCTGACAATAATGCAGACAGTGTCAGATCTGTACTTTATGCAGTTTGACTATGATATATCCTTGTCTTTCAGGACCAAACATTTAATGTAATCTGGTGGAGGGGAGATTCAAAACCTTTTTCAAGTTTTATGGATATCTAAAAGTTGTTACAGCTGTAATAAACTGCTTCTGTCTAGTTAGAGTGATAACACAATTTCTGTGTCAGCACAAATCAGTTTATCAGCACAAATCAGCTGTGTAAACATGAACATGTGCTTATTATTGTGATTCAATCAATCTATTTCATGCATAAAATCATCCTGAAAAGCATAGGTTGATTATTAGTGATAGTTTAAAAAGATTAAGATATCAAAACTTAATAAAGAGAACTAATGTAAATGTTCATTTGTTGTGGCATGTCCAATGTTAATTGCAGGTGGTGGTGTTATGTTGATGGATGTCATATACTGCAAAATAATTGATGTCATTATGGTGTTTGCAGTATGTGCAAAGAATGAAATGCTCCTAAATGCTGTTGTACTGCACACAGTAAAACATCATCAACCAGTTTCTGACTTTGTGCTAATTAAGTTGTTCAAATTTCATTACATTTCTTCCAGCAGGTTTTGGAGCTGTTGTTTTGCAATAGTTTCATGCTGCCAATGAACTTTAGTTTTGATGCTGGGCTTCGCTTGATTATCATGTGGTTCATCCTTCCCAATGTATCACAGCTAGGTTTTGCATTATGAACTTGACAAATGAACACATGTACACTGTTCTGACTACTGAAACAGTCATGGTTTGCATTTTATTTATGGAGTAAAGTCTAACCTTAAAGAAATTTGCCACTGTTCATGAATGTGCCAAATAATGAAGCTGGCTTAAACATTCTAATTCAAGGCAGAGATGTGTGCATGTAAAATTTTTGTTCTTCAAGAAACATCACCTTGATTTACATAACTTAAAGTGCATTGGGTTGTTTCAGATTGTATACTTTACCTATGCAAATTATCAGAATGGGCTTCCCCACAGCCAGTTAAGTAATAGGTGAAATGGTGGTTGTTAATCTTTGACTGCATTTAATTGCTTCTATGACAATTAGCTGTATAAACTGCCACAAAAATAGTTTTACTTGAGCTCTATGCAGCACTGTTTATTATTTATACCTGGTCCTGTGTGACTGAGTGGTCTTGAGTCCTTGCCTCTAACAATCACTACCATCTCACCTCTGTCCATGTGGGCTCAAGTCTGAGTGATCTGTTCGAGTCTGAGAGAAAGCTTGCCTGAGTAGCCCCCCCCATTGGGTCAGCAATTCTTCCTGGGATTTTCCAGGCTCTTCCTCCACCAGTTTTACTGCCTGCCATGCATAGTCTATCATGAAAAATGTTGTTAAGCCCACAACAACATCATCAACTGTTTACACATAGTACATAATACATCATACAGACCTTCTTTGAGATGATCAAGAACTATCTATTTACTTATATTTCTTTGTAAGATTATTGAAAACTCATATTTTTAAACACTTGTAACCATGTCAGAATTTTTGAGAGTCAAAGATTTTGTTTTATTTTGTTTTATCATGACACACACACACACATACACACACACACAAACACACACACACACACACACACACACACACATATAGATATATATAATTGCATGTATGATATATTATTATATTATGGCACCTATGGAACTCCTGGGACACTGCTTTCAGGGTTTTAGGTGTGTGCTGTGTAGTTGATCATGCATACATACTGACTTGAAAGAATTTAACATAATTTGACAGAAGGTATCTATGTACAAAGGGTGTTCAGACTTGTGTGAACATACTGATCTGCAATATGATTAGGGCTGTCACTGTTATTCCTAGAAAAACTTAAACAGTTTCTTGTCAACACTGCTCAACAGAATTTGACCAACTTCGGCAGAAAGCATGTTGGCTTGAAAACCTTTAAGTTGTTGTTAGGGGGTTAACATCATTTGCAGGACTTAAAAGGCTTAAATACATGGTGACCAGTATAATTGGTGGAGGAAGTATGCAGGAAAAGAAGGAATTATAAATTGGTCAGTTTACTTTGATGTGCCATCAAATATGGATAAAGATGTATATTAGAGAAAAATCTTGAATCTGTTGTTTAATTAACATATGCAGGCAGCAGAATTGGAAAAAGTTTCCACAGAAAGCAACCTAATGGTGTGGATGTTTTGGCCAACTTCACTTACATTTGACTATCAAGCAGATGTCAATCAGATGAACAGCAGTATATAAATATGCAAATCAGTTCATAAAACTGAAAAATGTCAAGGATTCAGAGATTTCAAACATTATGTCAGGACATGAAGTGCTTTTCAGCAGCAAAGTGCAACACAAATGAAGCTAGTCAATCCATGTTTCAAGACAGTAAAAGTGTGCAAATGCATAATTGTGTTTTCTTTTGGTTAAAAAGAACTTGTGGTGCTTTCATTATGTGTAATAAAGAGTTTCTGACTTTGTGGTAATTAAGTTATTCAAATTTCATTACATTTCTTCCAGCTGGTTTTGGAGCTGTTGTTTTGCAATAGTTTCATGCTGTCAATGCTGATTTCAGCATCACTCTCCTTATTTCTGTTGTTGCTTTGCTAAATGTTGAGTTTTTGTCACTCCTCCAAGACAACTACATAAAATCTAAAAGGATATATAACTCTGCATACTGAAAAACAGCACCGAGGAATATGTTGATTATTTAATTACCTCACAACAGTCAACATTCTATCCATCATTGTTCATTGCCTGTATTTCAAAATCTTGTCCATCATTGTTCATTGCCTGTATTTCAAAATCTTGTCCATCATTGTTCATTGCCTGTATTTCAAAATCTTGTCCATCATTGTTCATTGCCTGTATTTCAAAATCTTGTCCAGCCTTGTTCATTGCCTGTATTTCAAAATCTTGTCCATCATTGTTCATTGCCTGTATTTCAAAATCTTGTCCAGCCTTGTTCATTGCCTGTATTTCAAAATTTTGTCCAGCATTGTTCATTGCCTGTATTTCAAAATCTTGTCCATCATTGTTCATTGCCTGTATTTCAAAATCTTATCCAGCCTTGTTCATTGCCTGTATTTTAAAATCTTGTCCAGCTTTGTTCATTGCCTGTATTTCAAAATCTTGTCCAGCATTGTTCATTGCCTGTATTTCAAAATCTTGTCATAAATTGTTCATTGCCTGTATTTCAAAATCTTGTCCAGCCTTGTTCATTGCCTGTATTTCAAAATCTTGTCCAGGATTGTTCATTGCCTGTATTTCAAAATTTTGTCCAGCATTGTTCATTGCCTGTATTTCAAAATCTTGTCCAGCCTTGTTCATTGCCTGTATTTCAAAATCTTGTCAAGCCTTGTTCATTGCCTGTATTTCAAAATCTTGTCCAGCCTTGTTCATTGCCTGTATTTCAAAATCTTGTCCAGCATTGTTCATTGCCTGTATTTCAAAATCTTGTCCAGCATTGTTCATATCCTGTATTTCAAAATCTTGTCCAGCCTTGTTCATTGCCTGTCTTTCAAAATCTTGTCCAGCCTTGTTCGTTGCCTGTATTTCAATATCTTGTATTGCATTGTTCATTGCCTGTATTTCAAAATCTTGTCCAGCCTTGTTCATTGCCTGTATTTCAAAATCTTGTCCATCATTGTTCATTGCCTGTATTTCAAAATCTTGTCCAGCCTTGTTCATTGCCTGTATTTCAAAATCTTGTCCATCATTGTTCATTGCCTGTATTTCAAATTCTTGTCCAGCCTTGTTCATTGCCTGTATTTCAAAATCTTGTCCATCATTGTTCATTGCCTGTATGTTGAGCTGTTTGGATTGATACTCCAGGAATACAGATCTCTTAGTTTATAATGAAGATGAAACATGTGGTTTAGACCTTTTGTTTGGCGATATCTTTGCTGAAATATTTATTTTTATTTTTTTCCAATATCTTTATATTAATTGAAATGTTTCAACATTAAATATGAGTATTTCTATTATGATAACATTATCTGTGTTATATGGTTGAAAACAATATGGCTGTCACAAAGCATGTGATGAATATATGCATCATTTACTGGTTAGAAGGTTGCTGAGGTGTGAAACTTTAGGAGATTTACAACAGGTCAGAGTTAAAACAAACATTGAAGAGAAACTAAGTAAGAGAAACTAATTGTTTATGTGAAGGCTTGTAATACCATGTAATTACTCAATTGCTGCAAAACACAGTAAGCTACTACAGTATTAGAATTTTTTATTGAAGATACATAGTTACAATTATACTCATAAAATTCCTATATTTTTTTTTTTTATATTAAACATTAACATAGCTGGATTTCTCATTAGGGTGTAAGAACAGTGGTATTTCATTAGGAACACACATTAGGAACAATGATATCCTTATGCTTGAACAAAGAAATAATTTTTTCTTATTTGTATTTTCTCTAATTTGTTTCATAAAGGTAAAAAACAAAGACAAATTGGCAAAGGTAATTAATTAGTTTGTTCTGAAATCTGTCTTATTCTGATGCATTGAGGATTCAAATCATAGTTAAGAATTTTATCGTTTTTCTGTATACAATTTCTTATCAGATACTGATATTTAAATATTTGAAACAAAAGAAGCCCTGAGTTTCAACTTGTGTGTCAGCATGCAGTGATACCCATTTTCTTTTGCAGTACTCTTTGTAAGTGTATGATATTTGTAAGTGTCACTTGGTCAGTGCATATCTTGTGTCTTTTACCCATCTCTCACTACTTCCCTCAAATATTTAACTGGCATTTAATATTTTTACCCATCTCTCACTACCTCCCGCAAATATTTAACTGGCATTTAATATTTTTACCCATCTCTCACAACCTCCCTAAAATATTTAACTGGCATTTAATATGTGATGTTTTTAGTGAGTCCATGTTATATAAAAATGGTGACTTCCCTTGTCTACCTACATCAAAGTTTGTGTGTGTGTGTATTTTCTGTTAATTCTGTTAATTTTGGAAGCCGTGATAGCTCAGCTGGTAGAGCATGTTCTCATCAATTTGTGTATGTGTTTTTTGTTGATTTTGGGAGCCATGATAGCTCAACTTACATTACTTCATAATTTTGTGTGTGCGTGGTTAGGATCTGTTGATTCTGAAAGCCATGATAGCTCAGCTGGTAGAGGATGATCGCATAATTGAAGGGTCACTGGTTCAATGCCACCTAGGTCTGCAGGGTCAGATAACTTGTTTTCCTTGGGATGGAAACTTAGCTTTAAGTTCCTCAGCGTTATATAGCCAGTAATATGATAAAGTTCTGTTTAACCAACAAACCACACTAATGATGTTCACTTTCCTCTTTCTGTGTCTTAAGTGTTCAATGATGGACAAACAAATGGCTGCTCAGAAAGATTGGTACGCAATGGTAATCTACTTATGTTGTATACAGCACCCATTTTTATATAATGGTAAAACTTGATTAGCAAACCTATAATGTGGAGATGAGAAGTGTGGGTCAAATTTGTTCTAATAGAAAAAATTCAAAATAAGTTTCTAGCTGCTTACTGCTAAAAACATTGTGATAGAAATTTGTCCTGAAAACATTCAGTATATTTTTGCATGTTCTTCAGCTGGCTTTACTTTGGCAACTAAAAACTCATTAAATCTTTGACACTTTGACAGGACCTAATTGACAGATTAGTTGTTTCTGGGTATTTATTATAAATGAATGTTGTGACATTAGAGAATGTACTTGGATGTAAGTAACCATTTTGTTAAAATAATATGCAAGTTGTTGCTAAAAATGGAGTAAATCGGCTACTTGTGCATTAAAAATAAGTGATAGGTATATATTGTGTAATTAAACTTAGTTTTACCTTCCCCTTCCAAAAAGAAATGCATATCAGCACATGAATATTGAAGTGCAGAGATGGTGGGAGTATAAAATATTCGTGATTTTCTTAAAGATAGAGCTTACATGTGCATATATATGCTAATCACTTCACTGCTTATCTGCTTCTAAATATGACTGAGAAAAATATGCTTTTTGCAAATCTCACATGTGTCAGTGTTTGGAAAACAACATGCCATCTAAACTTTGTGATCTGCAGTTAGTGTCCACTGCCATTTTTTCATGCTTCCATTTATCCCAAATGTCTATCCATCCATCCAACCATGGCACTTTCCCTTTAACTATAAGAGTTCCATTTAGGATTAAAAGATGAAATTTGGTATACTTATACATCATCACTGGAAGGTGTTTTGTCTACCACATTATCAGTAAAAGAGGGTCACATATCATATTAGGACCTTGTATTCAAGGTTAATGTCATGTCTCAATATTTTATATTTTTCAATCTGCTCATTAAGTTTAAAGCCATTTAAGATTCAGATATGTAACTTGTGTTATTTATATCTATATTGTGTGGTTGACCTTGGTCAGTAATATAATCGAGTTTAGGACCTGCTTGACTATTGTCACATTATTTTGTACACATGTTAGCTAATATTTGTCTATGATTTTATATTATATTTTAAGATCATTTTTGCATGAAAGTAAATGTTTACAGATGTTAAGTTCAAGGTCTAGTTTTTTTTTTTTTAAAATTAAGAATGCTCTGAAAGGAAATAGTTTCTGAATTTGATGGGAAATAACCTTAATCCTGGCTGTGTTATTTTGTCTTAGCTTTTTATATAAATGATGTTTACTTCAGAATTAATCATCCCATATATTAACATCAATCTTAGTGGAATCAGTTTTAGTTATAGTATTTATTTGCGATTTGATTTATTTTTTTTAATTATTCATTAGAATTACATTAGTGTTTTAGAATTATTATGTGTTCATTCTAGGACATTTTGGAAAATATTATGATACATCAAGACTTTGGCACAGTAGCACATTCAACACTACTTGCACATCAGCACATTCATTATTGGAATTCAGTTGGAAAACCATTAGAATTGATCTGTAATACTCTATATTTCATATTTGTGATAGAACTTTTTTGGATTATTTGGGATATAATTCACAATACTATAAGTTGTTACCTTTTAAAAATTTCACTTTGTATTCTTGGGAAATAAACTTTTTCTTGAATTTTACAAAACTGATGGATTTTGCTCTTTTCTTTTTAGTTAGGATAAGACCATAGTGTTGTAACTTGTACAAAATTGCTTAAATGTGTCTTGTCTTGTCTAACACATTGTAGATCCTATCTTCAAGGCTAACTTCATGGTTCAACATTTTGTGTTTTCCATCACACTTTCCTATCTGCCCAAAACATTTAAAGCTATTTGAGATTATGGGACGATACTTGGCACACACACACACACATTCACGCACATACAACACACACACACACACACACACACACACATACACACACACACACATATATATATATATATATATATATATATATATATATATATATATATATATATATTAACTAGAGAGTGTGTCATGTATCACATTTTTTAAAATCTTCAGAATCAAGGTTATAGTTTAGAATGTTCAGTTGTCTATCACAATTTCTTTTACACTTTAGTGCTATGTGAGGTTATGGGGTGTATATATGTCATCATTAGAAGAAGGTGTGTTATACTACCACATTGGAAGTCTTACATTGTGGGTCAATATCTTGGTGTTGCTTTTGTACATTTAGTGTTTCCATTACATTTTGCTTTCCACTGTATAATTTTAGAGCCATTTGAAATGAAAGGATCAAACATGGTATATCATCACTTAAAGGTGTGTTGTGGTACCTGTCTGAATGTCAAGGTTAGTAGTCACTCTGACCTTTATGCTTTCTGATTTAAAAGCAGCTTAAGATAAATGGACAAAGCTTGGTGTATTGTGTATTGTCACTAGATTGTTGTGTTGCTGCATTGCATATTAAAGGACTTATTCTCAAGGTCAGGGTCATAGGTCAATATTTTAAGGGTTATCTTATTTACAATTTATATCATGAAATCCCTTTTAGAATCAGGGAATAATCATGATATAGAGATTAATCATGATACAGGAATTTATCATGATACAGGAATTAATTATGATACTGGGATTAATTTTGATACAGGAATTAATTATGATACAGGAATTATAACACAGGAATTAATCATGATACAGGGATTAATTATGATACTGGGATTAATTATGATACAGGAATTAATCATGATATAGGGATTAATTATGATACAGGAATTAATCATGATACATGAGTTAATCATGATAGAGGGATTAACTATGAGACAGGGATTAATTATGATACAGGAATTAATTATAACACAGGAATTAATCATGATACAGGGATTAATCATGATACAGGGATTAATTATGATACAGGAATTAATCATGATACATGAGTTAATCATGATAGAGGGATTAACTATGAGACAGGGATTAATTATGATACAGGGATTGATCATGATACAGGAATTAATCATGATACAGAAATTAATCATGATACAGGAATTAATTATGATACAGGAATTATGATACAGGAATTAATCATGATACAGGAATCAATCATGATACAGGGATTAATTATGATACAGGAATTAATCATGATACAGGAATTAATCATGATATAGGGATTAATTATGATACAGGAATTATGATACAGGAATTAATTATGATACAGGAATGAATTATAATACAGGAATTAATTATAATACAGGAATTAATCATGATACAGGAATTAATCATGATACAGGAATTAATCATGATACACATATGCTTCTTAGTTTGATAGCATTAAATATAACATTCAATGTTTTATCTTCTTGGTTAAGATAACATTTTGCTGATACATCCTTTTTCTTACCTGTATTGTGCACTTTTCATCTAATGATCTTGAAGGCAAGACTCATGAATTTGGTTACTTCTAATGTCTGCCAGGTAGTTTTATAGCCAAGTCTTAAAGGTTATAGTTGGATTTCTTGAGGGTGAATTTTATGATTTAACCATGTTAGGCAGAGGGCAAAAATTCATTGAATGTACTTGTTCCTTAGTTTTGCTTTTATAGCTTGCTATGAGCTGTTCATTTTATTTTGTTTGAGCAATTTTCTAGAAAATTTATATTATGTTTTGTGATTTCAGTCTGTGATTATGAAGGAATTGAAGCAGCCAATCTCAATACTACCAAACATGTCAAAATTGATTGAAAAGCATGTCCATGATTCATTCATATTATATTTAACTAAACACTTTCTGTTATACCCTAATCAATCAAGCTTTAGACAGAAACATTCATGTGAGACTGCCTTGATCTCTCTAACTGATAAATGGCTTCAAGTACTTGACCAATGTAGAATAATAGTTTCTGTATTTGTAGATTTCAGGAAAGCTTTTGACATGGTGGATCATTAAATCCTTTTGAAGAAACTGAAAATTTACCAATGTGATGAAAGCACAGTTAGTGTGTTTACTTCATACTTAAGTGAGAGAACACAACATGTTTATATAAATAATGTTCTGTCGGAACCTGGAACAATTAGATATGGAGTACCACAAGGCTCAATTCTGGGTCCATTACTGTTTATTTTATTTATTAATGACCTACCACTTGTACTAAAGGACTTAGTACCATCTACAAATCTCTATGATGATGACATAACATTGTCAGACATCCAAAACACAAAGCAAGAACTCGAAATTTCTTTACAGAATGTCTTAAACAAACTGGCAACTGGTGCATATGCAATGGCATGGTGGTTAATACTGGTAAAACTAAAATATTACTTATCTCAACACAGAACAAAAGAATAAAACTTGACAGTGATGAACTACGTCTGACATGGAAGGATAAAAGGTTGCAAATGGTCTGTCATGATAGTCTACTTGGTGTTTTGGTAGATAATAACCTATCATGGACTGAACATATCAAACATATCAGTAAAAAAGTCAATTCAATTTTATGGCTTCTCAGTAGGATAAGATACTTTCTCCTGGAAAAGCACAGAAAACTATTTTATAACAGTTACATACAACCCTATTTAGACTACTGTCATACAGTATGGGGTAATTCAATTGATAAAAACTTAGCAAAGCTGGCACATCTCCAAAAAAGAGCTTTTGAGTTAATATCAATCCAGAAAGAAAGCAAGGAAAATTTAGCTGGTAAGTTAAAAATACTACCTATTAAAGACCAAATCTGTTTAAGAAAAGCTAAATTAATGTACAGGATAGCCAATAATACTGCTCAGGAATATTTACAATCACTATTCAAGTATAGGCTACCTGGAAATACTCCCCACCTGCGATGAATGTCTACCAAACATTACAAAATTCCCAAACCAAATAAGGAATTATTTTTAAAGTTTCCAATACTCTGGAACTTTGCTCTGGAATAGTGTTCCAGTTGAGATTAGAAATGCCCACTCTATTTCCTTTTTCCAAACCCGGTATATACAGTGGCTTCAGAGATGCGCAAAAATAATTAAATTCCTTTGAATGAGGGCCTCAAGGTAGATTAGTTCTTAGCTAATTGAGTTACCCTCTTTAAATAAAGTAATAATAATAATAATAATTAAATTACTTATTGTATAATGGTTATTACTGCTTATGTATGTCATGAGCTACTAAACTTGTAGGCAGAAGTTAACAAATTTATGATAAACTTTAATTGAATTTCATCCAGATTATGGTTCATTCAAATATTTTCCATTAATAGCACAATGTGTACAGAAGTCACAGTGGTTCAGTTGTTGGATGTTAGTGTGTTAGTGTTGCGGCTGAAAGAATGTGCATTTGAATCCTACAATTGGATCCGAAGATTCCAACTACTGCTATGATTGGTGCATAGTGGTCATCAAATGGACATGAAATTAACACGCACCTCTTTGTTCCACTTCTCTCTGTTGAAACAGAGTATTTGTAAAATAAAAATATTCCTTGTGACATGAGTATAAGATTAACACGTTAGCATTCCTGTCATATCTAACTCTGTGGTAATGTCTCAGACAAAGGAACAAACACACTGACTCTATCTATTGTTGTATGTTGTAAACTAACATATGGGGATTAAGAAACAAATTCTCTACACCATTGCTGTCTACCGTTTTTGACACCATGGGCCACTGAAGAACTTTTCTTGAAGCCGAGGTCCGAAGCATGAAAGAAAAATAGGCCAATGACTTGTTTTTACATAAATGCACAAAAAAATTGCTTGAGCTATGGCAGGTCATTTAAAGGTGGACCATGGTCCGCTTGTTGGACAGCATTGCTCTACACTGAATGCACATTTTATCATTACTGTAGTTCATTCTGCACAGAATCGCAAGTGATATCCAAATCTGTAGACAATTAAATTTTCAGGTTAGCATCATCAAATGTAGCTGAAAGTACATAATTTGCTACACACACTGTGACTAAATCAACACAATTGACATCAACACACTGTGTAATACATCTCATTAAATACATGTTGAGGGTCTGTTACATAATAACTGTTTGATGCTGTCATGACCCATGAAAGAGTTGATATATTATTGAGGAGTGATCAGCTTTCCTTTTGACCATAATGTTAAGTTGCATCCCAATACATGTTTATGTACAGATTCGCTTCTAGGAGTAAGGTTTTGTTTATTTGTATTGAAATAAGATTTTATTCTTCATGAGACAAATCACAGACAAAATATAGAAATTTCATAGAAATTTTAAATAGTTTATCATTTTTGAAAATAAAAAAGTAATTTTTGTTTAAGGACATACAGTATTACATTTTAAATCAAGATTCACAAGCAGTGACCTGTTTTCAAGGCCATGCATTTTCACGACATTCTTTACAAAAGCATTTAGAGAGTTATAGTAATTTAGAATTAAGACAACTTATTGCAAATTTTATTCTAACTTGAATTTTTTATATCAGTTTTAATCTTTACTATTTGCCTTCTGACATTCTTTTATGCAGAGATATAACATTAATGAATTCAGCTGTAAAATAGACCAGTACTGGAGGAGTGACCTTGATTTTATGCCCAAAATATTACTGTTACCCTTGCCAGATGCTTCATGATAATGACAACATGTTGCTATGGAAGATTTGCTATCTGTTAATACTATACTATGGTGCTTATATCCAAAATTGGCCTGCATTAGAGAGGGCTTGAAAGTAGCAACTCCATACTTGAAAACCTGAAGGTGACATCCTGTTGGTATTTAAACTCTCAACACTTCATTGCATGTTGCATTGTTTTGTGAGCTTTCCATGAGCCTAATATTATCATATTTTTTTAAACTTATGAGAATGCTGGGATGTATATAGTCTGGTTAAAATTTTATGAACAAATTATTCCAGTCTGCATTAACTCACCCAAGGTTAACAAGTTTTATAGGTTGATTCATTTCATTCCAGCTCAGACAATAAGATGGGCACACCTCCACGTTTCATCACTCCACAGTTTCCCACCATTGGGTCACAGCAGCGCGTTTCCAGCAGCTCTGTCTCTTCCCAGGGGAGAAACAAGGTCATACTGAAACCAGGCCATTCCCTGATGGATTGGATCAGGCTTACCCGAAGTGGCAAAGACCTGACAGGACTTGGTGGGAAGTTCATTGAAGTTTCAGAAGAGGAACTTTCTAAACACAACAAAATAGATGATGCCTGGATTGCCTTGCGTGGTAGATATTGAATGAACAAAAATAATCAGAGCATTAATGAAGTGAACTGTACGTTTTAGGTAGGATCTAAATTTTAGTGAAAACAATCAGTATAATTAAATCTTAAAGTGAAAATATAAGGTGTTTTGAACAATTTCCATGGTTAGATATGATACACTCTGACAGTTCTGGTACAAAAAGTATGTTTATCTTCCAAAGAATTATTAACTCTGGACAATTGTATTTGTTTTTTGATAAATATGTTTGTGTGTAAACAGACAGAAAGTTCTATGACAAAATTTGTTCAGGATAACTTGCTACCAGCAAAGATTCCATCTTGATAAAACATGAATTATTTGGGCTCATCTGGCCCAGAGGTCCTAGTATGGCACTTTATCCATTGTTACATGACACTAAATGTTGCATTGATAAAAAAGTCCAGAACTTTCAGAAAGCAATTTAAGATCGTTTTTCAGAATTTATTTTGAAAGATTGTGATAATTTTGCATTTTTTAATGTTGGCACTAAAAGTTCAGACATTAGAATCTAGCACATACATAGTTGTATTGTATTTAAAGTTGTTTAATACAGTCACTACCATATTTGACCTTGTCTTGAAAAGAGGAAATGTTGTAGAGAGGTTAACTGTGCAGAAAAGAATGTATGGTTGTTTATTTGATGTACCATTTATCTCTGTCCAGTGTTCATTATTTTGAATCTGACAAAAATCTGCCAGTGGCAATGTTTGTTCAGGATAACCGTGACCATCATATTAAACAAATATCCCATTTATTATGCATAGTTTAATATTTTCTCCAGAAAGGCTAAGTCAGTAAACCATGCCAAGCACATGCCTCAGTCAATCATGTTCTTGATGACCTCTTTTATATACATGAATATCACTCTTTATAAGTTTTCAGAGATCCTGATGACACAGACCTATATGTGTTTTTAAATTGGGTCAGAAATGTGCTCTCCTTGAGTGGCAGAATGCCAGCCAATCAGAAGCAATATTTAATTATTAATATGCATAAATGTCACTGATTGTCAGGCTCATGCAAGATATTGATGATATAAGCCATTATTTTTTTACCCACTGCTCTTTGTGAATGGTCCAAAAGTGTTGCCACAGTTCTTGGGGAAAAATTAAATGAATTTTTGTTGGTACATGCAGTTTTTTTTACCAAGAAAATGCAAAAGGACCTAACCAGTCAGTTAGCTAAAAATAATAATGAGAAAAGAAATTAAATTATTGAACATTGTTTGGCTTTTTTGTAATAATGTAATTGTAGAGATTATCCTTTCTATGGCAGCTTGTCAGTATTTGTTGGACTGATAAGGGTGTATAATTTCTTCATTGGTTGCATTCTTTACACAGTAGCAAAAGCTCAAGGATTGTTTTGTTGTGATGTTTTACATTGATTTGCATCTGTATCACTTAGTTTTGATTTTGCTAAGGCTTGAAGACCTTTTAATTTCTTCATTGATTATTCAGAAGTGTTCATGAATATATGTTGTAAGTACATGGGGATTTCCAGGAGAGATTCATTGCTCAAAGAATATAACAGTAATTCCTCTTGCCATGAGATTATATTTCCATGACATAATTGCATACAGTTTTTCTGCAAGATTAATTGAGGTTGAGGTACATCAAATAATGATTATTCACCAGTTAGGTTCAAAAGCAGGGTTCCTTGGGTTACTTATGATTAAAAAATACACATAAAAGATGCTGACCTCATTTTGCAGTACATACTAGGCTGAGTGTATTCTGGCTGGATCTGGCCATGGCCTGGATTTATCCATTAATTTACATCATAGGGTGTGGTTTTAAGAATCACATATCTGGCTAACACCCTGAAGGAAGTTGTCCATGCCTGCATTAGGTGCTGGGTATAAAGTACACTGCCATAGATGTGATTTAGAGAATCTTATCTATAATGTTACAAACTCTGAATTAAAATTGAATGAATCATATGGAATAAATGAGGTACTGAGCATTATTCATTTCATTAAAATTCCTCAATGATTGGTCAGCCTTAATTGTAATATATCAAGGATTTTATCAAAACCAACATACATCTGAACAGCTGATATTGTAATAACTACATGACTATTGCCTTACTGTTCTCAGTAGCAGGATAAAAAAGGTAATGATGGTCTATATTCAGTTTATCCATCAGCCTTCTGTTTATTGATCGTGTACTTTAAAGTAATGTCATCAGTGTTTCCTGTCAACACAGTATGCTATCAATACCAATTTCTCATAGATCCAGTTTTATTTGACCACCACTGGTATGTATTTAAGTACACTGCTTTCATAAGATCTACAGTGTATAGAAACTGTCCAGTGGCTCAGTGTTTCTTTAAAATAAAATGTTTTCCATTGACTGTTAGTCACTCCATCCATTGACATTTCTTGTGGGATAATTGCTTTCTTAAAGGTAAATAATGTAATTTAAGGAAACTTTTGTTATCATAATTGGTAAATCAACATCTGGTTCATTGTCGAATGTGGAGTACATATTCTCATCAACTTGTTCTTATTCCTAGTGGGGCTGCTTTGATCTGAAAATTCTCCATGCTTTGAGAAATGAATTAACAGAAAATCTTCTGAAACAGTCTTCCTTATCAGTGTGAAAATTAATCACTTCATACATTTTATAAAACTTTTTGTGAGTCCATCTGTCTGTTAGTTCATCCTTTCACACTTGTAACCAGCACAGCTCTGCAGACTTATGCACAAGTGGAAGCCATTCAGATGAATTGCTTTTTATACACTGTATGTAGATATACCTGTTAAAGGTTTCATCTTTTCACGTCCAATTTTGACAGAGCTGTCAGCTTTTTCCATGATTATTAAATGTCCACAACAGCAGATATTTTTTTTTAACCAGCATAACTCAGGAACCATTCAACATTATGTTGTAGTTAGCAGTGTATAGCACCAGACATTTGCTTATATGTGGTGTTTCACATAACTCCATTTTGTATTCAGTTATAGCCCTTGGCACTGTATTGTGTATCATCACTTGAGATGTTCCTTGTAGCCATTAGTCTGTAACGATTTTCACAGATCCTATGTTCTCTTCTTTGGCTTTATTATTTTCTTTCATCTTTCAGTTTTGTATGGTTATTGAAATTGTGAAAGAATATTCATTTCTCAGTTATGTAATTAGAGACATCAGCCACAAAACTTAATTTTACTTCCAGTCTCATGCAGTATTACCAACACTATAATTGATAAATATTAGTCATATTTGTGATGTCATATTATAATGATGATATCATTTTAAACTAACTTGTAAATGCTGATTTACACAAGTCACCGTTTTTAAATGTCATTTTTTTTTTTTTTTAAAGGCAATGTGTACAATGTAACTGCTTATCTGGATTTTCACCCAGGAGGGGACTCAGAGTTGATGAGAGGAGCAGGGAAGGATGCAACACAGCTCTTTGATGAGGTGACTTAGCTTTATTTGTCATGGGTAATTATTGTCCATGAAATTAAATCCACCTTGAAAAAGTGCAGCAGATTAGGTGTTAAGGTAAACTGTAACCTCAAAATGTTATATCCCAATGAAATCATCCTTTTACTTAAACACTTCAAAATGATATTCCTTTTATTATTTCTGATTATATGGTATTATCTGACATAGATTCAGATTGGAAAGCATGATTCTCTTTAACACGCATTCAAAACTCTTTGATTTTACTTACATATTAAGTCTTTTTTTATCTACTTTATACACAAGCCCATTTTAATATGATCTAGCTGCAGATATTAATCATAACCTGCTGTTAGATCAGGGTAACTGGTGTTTATTAATCCTAAAAAGCTACATGGAACAAGATCTTCTGACACTTTATGTGTTGGCATATCTCTGTCTATTTGGTTTACAGTTGAATTTGACTTACACATTGGTATATGTATTTTTGCCACACATTTTAATTGACTATTTCAAGTGTATCTATAATATTTATTCCAAAACTTATGTTTTTAAAATGTTTAATATGTGTCTACACAGCATGCACAATTTATAGTTTTAGAAAGGAACAATCATAGTCCTAGTATTATACAGTTATACAGATCCCAAAACAAGTAGAAACGAACAATCACACAGGTCCCAGTAGAGATAGAAAGGTGGTCACATGGATCCCAAAACAAATAGAACAGAACAATCACACAGGTCCCAGTAGAGATAGAAAGTCTTTTCACAAACTCTGAATTAAAACTGAATGAATCATATGGAATAAATGAGGTACTTTAGCATCCTAAATGAGGTACTGAGCATCCTAAATGAGGTACTGAACATCCTAAATGAGGTACTAAACATCCTATCACTAGCCCAAAAGTATAGTGTTCAGAATGAACTCCTTTGGTGTTCCAAATTAATTCCAGTGTCCAATGTGTTGCTGTACCAGTAGCCTTGAACATGTTAATATATTAGTAGTCTTGATTTAACTTAGTGATTTAATCAAGAATGTCCTTGAATGAATTCACAGTAATTTCAAAATAGTGATTTAGTCTTTAAGTCAGTGAGCACTTTGTAATTCAAATGAATAAATTAAATAAAATAAATCAGCTCAAATTGTATGTGAACACAACTGAACTTGACATAAGAATAAAATGATTTTCTTTATTTACAACTTATATAAAAACCTAAGATGACCAGGATATGGATCATTTTCCCATGAAATTTGTAAACAGCTTCTGTTTTAGAACAATCTAAGGCTAGACTTCGAACTCAGATATCAGTATACAAATTATTTGTAACTTGCAAACAAGACAAGAAGCAGATATACCTTCTAGAACTTTCTAAGTTTAAAAGGTCATATCAACATGTTTACATTATCTAAAAGTACAATCTCCAATCATGGAAAAAGTAAGCTATGTAATATGTTGTTTACAATTACCCTTACAATGTACAGTCATGGACAAATGTTAAACACACAGTTAAAAGGTTTAGCAACATAGATATACATGAAAACAGTTTAATTTTGTCAGGTATATCAATGTTTTTTATTGGTAAGTATCTGAGTATTAAATGGCATTTTGTACAACTTAAAAAGACAATGTGCACAGTGTGCTGTAATGTAGCAAAAAGTTCCACATGATGTAATGGATATCCAGCATTACATATTTATATAGCAGTGACTTTCTAACTGAGGCAGTAAAACTTAATCCAGCCTCTCTGATCCATGATATATATACATCCTTAATAACCATTATATCTAGTCCATGGAAGACAAATTAATTTTCCCCATGAAAACATGAATTGTTCCCAAATGATGTGCTGTATCAAAATACTAAATGTGTTTTTACTTCCCAAATTAAAAGCAAATGTCAAGGAAACCTGATTTAAACAGACTGGTTAACTTGTATATTGATCAATTTACAGACCATTCCATGACAGTTTTAATGGACAGAGCAATATTTGTATCACATGACATTCTACCATTAAGGTACTGATATCAACAAGTGTTCTTTACTATGGAAGCTGAATTTGTACACATTTAATGTAAATATGATTTATTTAACAAGCCATTAGCTAACAGTGTGTCACTCTGACAACAATATACTAGTAAATTGATTAACCACTAGTTTTATTACTTTTCATAATACTTTAGAACTTCATTGTATATTTGTATAGTTGAATCATCTTTTATCCCTAGGTTTTAGGTTATAGTTTAATTCTTATATTCTTCAGTTATTATTTCATAGTTCTAAATTTTGAATTGTTTAATGAATTTTGTCAAATCATTCTTAAAATAAATTTCTTTAATATTTTTGCCTTTATAATTCAAACCATCTAAAATAGGTACTTAGTTATTTTACCTTCACTTTTGCTTGCATATTTTTTTGTTCACCAATTCTAATACATTTTTTTGAGAACACTGCATATGTTGGTACATATTTGAAATGAGTGTTTTTGTGTGTGTCTGTGTGTGTGTTTGTTGAGAGAGATATAAACCAGTGAATGAATTAAATAATTAATAATTTCAACAAATAATTACATTGATTAATTGATTAATAAATTCAATTCAGTTCACTTTGTTGATACATATCATATTTGTAAAAGACATCCAGAAGATTTAGTAACATCTATCTGTACAATCCATTTTTCATTTTTTCATATCTGTTATTACTACTTTGATCCTGTGCAAACAATAATTGGTATTTACCCCCATGAATATATTGTACCTAAAGGAAATATTCAAATGACTCATCTGGTTCTCTTCTTTAGATACATCAGTGGGTAAATGCTGAGTCCATGCTGGAGAAATGTTTGATTGGCAAACTCAAAATCGCATCACCAATCAACAGACGAGGTAATTTAGATATTAATATAATTGTTTAATATCACCTTTATATCATTCATTATGAACAGTCTTGTTATGTAGTGATTATTAAGGTAGTTTCCTAATTTCAAAAAAGTGCTCAGGCATTTAATTTTGTGGATGATAAAATACTTATATATTTGTTTCATATATATCTAATTTCTAAAATGTGTACAGTCATTTGCTGGTACAAATTTAAAGAATTTCAACTTCCCATAATAATAGCATATAAAATGGGATTGTTTACAATTCATATATGTATATATATATATATATATATATATATATATATATATATATATATATATATATATATATATTCATCATTACACTATTATTCCCACAGCAATGGCAGATATGCCAACATGCCAGATTTCTGTAGAGGTTTGGACTGGAAGTCCAGACTCTAAATTATGATCCATTTATTCTCATCTTTGCTGTGTCAGCTTCATGGTGAAATGAAGGTTTGATTGGTAAACTTCCCCCAACCCATCCACCTTCAAAACTACTTAAATCTGGGGCTGCTTTCCAATAATAAGTGTAAGTTGTTGGAAGAGAATTTTGGCCAACACTGTGCCTGGCCCTCTTGCAGATAGTTGCAACACCACTGTGTGCGTCCTTTCTTCTTCTCACAATTAGATTATATTGTGAAAAATTGAGTACCAATCTATTTATTTCAAGTCCCATTGGGAAATGATGTCTGATAGAACACAATCAACAAATGGAGCTGTGGGTTGCCAAGTGGTTTAATGCACTCATCTTAACAATTCACTGATATCTCACTTATTTCAAGTTTGAATCATGGAATTGGCCAACAATGTGAGAAAGCTTGCCATTAGTTTTTCAGGGATTAGTAGTTTTTTCATGAATTTTCCTGGGTCCTTCCACCACCAGATATACAGACTGCCATGTATAGCCTATCACATGCAGAAAAATGTGTTAAACCCACAAAACCCACACCCAGTCAACAAGATATTTTTAATTTGACACCGTCTTCCATTATGTTTTCATTTGTCTTGAAGATACATGAGCAGCTATAGTATGCATTCTGCAAGTGATCTTAATTCGCAGCATATGGAAGAAAGTATGATCTTGTAAAACACTTGAATTCAAAGGCTCTTGATCTATTACAGATTATTGTTATAATGTCAGAAAATACAACACACCCTCAATAACTTGCACCCTGATAAGTCGAAAACCTGCATCTAACATGGGGTCAGTCATGGATCCCATTTTTCTTTTACTAGAAAGTACCCCAAAATTTGACCTTTTTTGAAAATCAAGAAAATTGTGATAAAATATGGGAACTGAAATCTTGAGATATCTCTAGTTTTATCATCACAAGTGGTTGAAATGACCTGGAAACATTATGAAATTATCAGCTTTTATTAAGAATTCATATCATTTGTTAAAAAATTTTCCAAACAGCATACTTGGTACACCATAAATAACAGTTTGTAACACTATTTCCATCAATGAAAATGTCACTGACAACTACTTGAGGGATCAATGTTATTAATAAATACCAATTAAATAAGTTTTCTTTTCAAGTGAAATTCATGTATTAGTTCCACCTTTTAGTTTGGTTTAAGTCTAATGATTATCAATATAATGTGCCCAGTTGTATTCAAACATGAAATATGTCAATCTACCATAACAGCTATATCCATGAGTGTTTCTGTGAGAAGGTAATTAAGTGCTGAGGGTGTTTTGGTACCTGATTTAAACAAAGTATTTTTTACATTGTTGCAATGATTAAAAGAGCCGACCTTCTTGTATTACCATGTTAATTATGTCATGTTTTAAATAAAGGGAGTGGAATAAATTAAAATTTGAAAGGCATGCAATCCAATCCGCATAAGTCTGCTCAGTTCAAGTTATGATTCAAACACTATTGCAACATTTTTGGTGAACATAATATAATTAAGCTACCTTAAATTAGCATACCCATTCACAAAGATAAAAAAAAGACAACCTGGTGAAAAGAATATTTGATGAAATTCTATTCTGGTTCACAGAGGCTTTTTATTAAATGAGAACCTTGTTTCAGAGTTTGTAGTTGACTTGTAATTCCTGAATTGATACTTTAAGATTTCCTCACATTGAGAAGAAGTTTCTCTATTACTTGCAATGAAATCATGTCATCAATAATTTGCTAATCGAACAATAAAAAAAATAAAATAGAACAATAAAAAAATAAAATAGAACAATAAAAAAAATACTTTCAACATTGATGACTGTTTCATAAGCTAAATGTTTGGTTTTTTGTTTGTCTTTTGTTTTTGTTCTTATTTTTAAGGAAAGAAATCTTGTTTAATTGTGGGATTTTAAATCAGTAATTAGTTTGGTTACCTGCTTATTATGCTCCTTGTACTGCATTCTACTGTAGTAGAGAGTAATTCAAGGAACATATGGATCAGGGAACTAAACTACTGGTGAATTGCATACAATGTTCTCGTGTATACATGAAGGATAGCAAGGATGTCATCATTTCATGTTGCTATGGAAATCCCTCAATAACTTATATAGTGTGGTCTATGTTTTTGGACCTTGTTATGTGCAAGTTACTGAGAGCTAGGTGTAATATGAGAGGAATTATATATTTAAATTATTCATTGGAATTACAAAGTACTGATTGACATTTTTGACTATAACATTACTTTAGGATTACTGTGAATTCATTAAAGAACATTCTGGATTATATCAATGTGATTCATCAAAATTCTTGGCAGGTCAGCCCATTCAGGTCTATTTATACATTAACTCATTCAAGACTTGGAATTTGATCAGAATACTGAATACTTTTGGACTTGTGATAGAACTTATAGGTCTATGTTGGTTTCAATTCATAACACTGTAAGTTCCTCAGAAATATCCATTTTATTACTTAAAGCAGGGTGGTCCGACATCTTTAACACCCAGGGCCATATGGGCCAAAAATGTAAACTCTATGGGCCATCCTACAATTCTGTAATAATACTATAACATTATAGAACTGACTGTTGGCATGGATATGGGCCTCTGGTTGCACCGCTCAGACTCTGAATAAAATTATTTGCTGATTTTACTAGATTTCTTGGTTTTATTTCTTTCCTGGTTAAGATCATAGAATCTTAATAGTAAATATTAAATCAGTACTTTAAATAAAATATAAAAATGGTTTATCCTTGCTTTTCAAATCTGTAGAATTAATTTTCCGACTTTTAAAACTTGTTTATTTTAGTTTTGGACCATTTTAGCATTCATTTTTGAACTTACATAAACATCACTTTTGTGTGGACCTACCACCACACTTTCAAAAATATACGGGAACAAGACTGTTTATTCTATATGGAGGTTACTGCTCGTCATGGGCACTCACAGCTACCTATTTTTCATACAGCAGTGATTTTGCTGGATATTTGGAATGTACCTCAGCAGTGCATGTGCTACATATCTCTGCAGAATTCTTTGTATGCTTTTGTCCTCTTAAGATTGTAAAAATACTTGAAATTGTCAGATTTAGAGAGACAGTGGCAGTTTATGACAGGCAAATGTCCTCAATTACAGCACTGAATATATATTTTCAAAGCACTGAATATATATTCTCAAAGTACATTGTTTATGTTTCTTTTTCCAGCAGCTATGTTCTCCTGGCATTAAAATAGGTGATTCACATTCTTGTAAATCAATACTGTAGTTATCTTGGTCTGCTTGATTATTGCCATACACTAAATTCTTCACTTAACTCTTTTCATTAGTCCCAGATCTGACTGTAGTAGAAACAATTGTAAACATTATACATTTCTGCTGTCAGTAAAGCTCTCTGGTTTGTGTGACCTAATTAATTATGGGCATCATAGGTAGAACTGGATCAATAAAGTGATATATCTGGAAATTTGTAATTCAGTACACCCCATCCCATGTCACAATGTTTTCAAAAGCAATTATAATTTTAAGTTTGCACAAATTGTGGTACACCTGCAAGCAGTCTTTTGCATTGCAGTCAATTTTTAAAAAAAATAGTACATATATTTTTCTAGCTTTTTTATGGGCAGGCTCTTATCATTTGGTGAGTTTGACATTGAGACATTACTGTTAAATGTTGTGAGTGAATCTCATTTTTAAAAGGTGTTAGTAAATTGTGATGGCAAACTTAATCTTATCTAAAGTTGGTCTGGTAGAAATGAATGCAAAACATATGTCACATTATGTTATCTTATTAGAATTTTGTATTGTGATTCATATGGTAATGAACATGAGCTGCAATACACAGACCTACTGACCATGCACTTAAGATTCGTAAGCTTTAGACCTACTGACCATGCACTTAAGATGCGTAGGCATCAAATTCATCATCCACATTGCACAGCCAATAGAAATTTACTGTGAAAAATATATTTAAGAAGTAATGCTCCCAAACTTCAAGGTTTAGGATAGAGATTGAAAAATTGAAAAATTTAACAATTGAAAATTGAAAAAGGCAGAGTGATAAGATTTCAGTCTGTGAATCAGATATGACTGTTGATCATTTTAACGGTTATTGTTAATACAAGTTTCCTCTGACCCTTCCCATCCCATTTTTGATATTTGGTCATTTATGTTGGGGTTCAACTTGTGGTGGCAACATAGGGTTGCCACTTACCAGCAGGCCTAGCAACTTAATCAGTTTTGTATCTAGTCATGCCTGCATGAAATCAGTAAGAAAACTTAATTTTTTTTCTGAGAAATTGCAAGTTATGTCTTTAATCCGCTGACAGATGAAATGAAATTAGTGTTGATGAAATTTGACCTGATAGTTGCCATTTGCATTGCATGTTACATCACTCAACAAGTCTCACAACATCAGAGGTTGAGAAGTCACATGAACAAAAATTCAAACATATTAAATGAAAGTTATATTCTGGTTGTTAAAGAATAAAATGATACATGATTTTCAGCATGATTATTCAAGAACATTAACCAAAAACCTTTCACTTTGCAGAAACCTTTACAAGCCAGATTCATCAGGCAGAGAGCACAGCATGGTAGTCCCATGATAGCTAGAACAAAACCATAGTTGATGCACACTATTCTATTCTATTCCATAATGATAGACAGACAGATAGACAGACAGATTATGGAGTCAAGATTAGAGTTTTCCATAGCAATGCCTAATGACATCATTGCAAACTCGTTTCTAAATAACATTTAAATTTTCCACACTGTACACTGTTACATATAGGCTCATTAAAAAGTAACAAAAGAAATGAGTTTAGCCAGAAAGCTTTGTAAATTTTAACAAAAATAATTTATGTCCTAAGGAAAAAAGGTAAAAATGTTAAAAAGGACTTAACAGTATGTGAATGTAATACAAAAATGAATCCTGGAATCAGAAAATACAAGTCCTTTCCCTAAAAAGTTCTAAATAAATCTAAGTTCGAATCCCATTGAAATTCGACTATGGAAGGTGATGCCTTTTATTGATGTGTCAACTGTTCTTTATTGAATTTTATGAATCAAGAATAATATTCTGGCTTTAGAATTCCAAATAATTTCCAACAGATGCCTTTGTCCAAGAATCTTTATAAAGAAGAATACATATATATTACATTGCTATTATTATTATTATTATTATTATTATTATTATTATTATTATTATTATTATTATTATTATTATTATTATTTTTATTATCATGTAGCTATGTCATTTATAAATGCATAGTCCTTAATGTTATGTGATACATAGAGTAAAATTCATGTCAGTTTGAAATGGAATTTTTGAGACTAATGTTAAATCATTCATTATACTCAGAGCTGCATCACATCTTCAGATTACATGTATCACTCCATCTTTGCTGGCCAATGTTCCAATATGTTAACCCTATCTACACCTTGGCTAATACAGCAAATATGTCCTGGTGACATCTGTTGGATTTCATGAGTTGCCTTCCTTAGTATATAGGTAATGCCTATTTAGGTAATGCCATTAACCAATAGTGTGTAGGAGTGGTGCATTGTACATCAATCAAAAATGAGGGGACCCAATTTACTTAGAATAATATTTTGTCAGTTTGACATCGAAAGTATAAAGCATAACTACACACCAGAGAGAAGCCATATGGGTGTATATTTGAGTGATAGGTATATGCACAAACATGGACTGACACTGAAAAATTGCTTATTTATGAGTCCATTCAACTAATGTGATCTTCTTTATTTAATGAACGCTTTTAGACTTATCCTCTATAATATTCATAACAACTTAATTTGATTGGCTGGACTGCATCCAATGTAATTCACAGACCCCTGGACTGCATCCAATGTAATTCACAAACCCCTGGACTGCATCCAATGAAATTCACAGACCCTTGCATTTAGACTTCTGGGTGCACAAATAATTATTGACAAGACTGAAACAGCATGTATGTGTGTTTGTTCTGTCTTTATAGAAACTTGGAAGGTTATAGTTTATTTGTATGTGAAGGAATATTGATGTTGTGGGGAGATGGTTTATCTCAGTGTATATTACAAGGTCATATATAGAAAATGTCCTTGATTATGCTGCAGTGTATATTACAATGTCATATATAGAAAATGTCCTTGATTATGCTGCTTGAAATTTGGAACATATCATCATAGTGACAAATTGAATCAGGCAGTTTTGTACAAATAATGTTGTCAGGACTTGGAGATAATACATCTGCCCTAAAGAAACATGTTATAATACTCTGACACATTTTTGTAATTACTAAAGCAAGCTACCTATTTGTTCACCTTCAAACAATTCAAGCAACTAGTAGTCACACACCATAGTCATTTGAAAGGGTATGGTATGTATTGTAAGTGTGCTCAAATTGATAATATCAAGAAAAATTTATATATGACATGAACCTTTTCTACTAAATCCTAAACCATCAGATAATTCATGAAATCAGAAACTGATTTTCCTTGTTGTTATACTTTATGACTGAATTTGATTTAACTGTTTCACAGTAGTTAATATGTATGAAGACTTTTTTGTTAACTTTGATTTAAGACTTTAATGAAAGCTTTTACTCCGATCTTCTATACTATTCTTTAATGAAAGAATTTTCAAAAATCATTTAAACATATATGATCAAATATCAATACAAAGAATATACATAATTGTTGAGAAAAATATACTGCAGACATAATAGACAACGATTACACATACAGAAAAAAATATCAATATAAACTAATGATGCACACAATTATTGAGAATACATGACAAATGAAGATGTTTGTAAGTCATGGACAAAGAGAATGTATCTACACATCTAGTTTAAATGATTAGTTAAAACAAGGGACTCACGATGCTAACAAAATCATGGAGACTGTGAACATTGGTATGTCATGGACCATGAAGACACATTTACACATCTAGTCAGAACTGTTAGTATAAACTAAGGATGCACACTGTTTGACATTAAATCACAGAGACCTTGGATATTGGTGCCTTATAACCAATGAGGATGTGTTTGCATAATCTAGTCCAGTCTCAACAATCAATATGACCACACAGGTGGCCTAGTGGTTAGAGCATCCTCTTTGGATGTAGGAGGTTGTGGGTTCAAACCCAGGCCAAGTCATAACAAAGACATAAAAATGATACTAACAGCTGCCTTGTTAAGCGCTCAGCATGAAGAGGTTAGTGTTAGGACTAGTTGGCCTGGTGTCAGAATAATGTGACTGGGTGTGACATCATGCTACTTGTCTGCGGCATGATTCCTCTGTGCTCAACATCACTATAAACTGACACACTGTGGACATTGTATCAATATGACTGAAAGATTGTTTAAGCTACATTAAAATCCAATCCAAATCACATACTTTTATAAAATAATTGTAACCTCCATAAGGGCTTCATCTACAACTGTTCTTTAAGGCAATTACATTATAATTTGAACATATATCTTGTTGTTATTGATTGACTGACTGATGAATTAATTGATTGACTGATCTTCCTGCAATTAGACTTTAGTATGACATAACACTCTTCAGACTAAACCACTGCTTTTGGAGATCATACTGCACATTTGGTTATAGAGTCCTTGTTGTGAGGAATTCTTAGATTTGTGTGATTACTTGTTTGAACTCAGTGCAATGTTAATATTCCTTAGCCCAAAATAATTAGAAAGTTAGTAGGAGTAAACATCACATCATGAAATGTTGGTGAGTTCCCATGATTCCATGGTTAACTTTCACTGAATTCAGGTCAAAAGCACTAGTGTCCTTGGAGTACCATATTCCTTATTAAAAACGTGTGGTGTAAATTGGTGGTGACTGCAGTGGCAGTATTTACAGTAGGAGACTGGTAAATTACATAAAGGAATAAACAAAAAGGGACTTGACAGATACTGTTTATGTTGCCATGATGGCAGATGTGATGCATTTGTACTAGCAAAATGTGCCATGAAACCATGAATTGACTGGCTTAAGGTGATGTAGTAAAAATAGTTCCCAGTGTTGAGGGATAGTTGTATAGTTTCTATGGTGTGAACTGCTGATGGTATGGAAAGTTGATGAAGAGAAACCTTTCAGATGTGTGGTTGGTATATATTTGGCAAGTTGTGAGATATGTGGTCTTGCATTGATTAACTGTAAATGTATGTATAGAAATAACATGTTAGGCTTTCTAATTTACAGCTGAAGTTGTTTAAAAGTCTTTGGAAATTTGGGGTAAACTTATGACTTCTAACAGAATTGCACCAGAGTTTGACACTGCTCAGTCAAGCAAACACCCCTGGCTTATAGCAATACTATTAGGCTGGATTTGAGCATTTATGGCAGGAAACTTGCCTTATCAGCAATGACTAATCGATTTTTGATAAAATAGAGTAATATCTTTATTGCATAATATGTGTACAAATCTCTCTCTCTCTCTCTCTCACACACACACACACACACACACACACACACACACATTCTCATGGTTCACCTTCCAAAACAGTAAATACATTTGCTAATTGAGGGTACCTATTAAAGGCCATTTGTATCGCTGATTGGTAGGTTTAAACAGTCTTTTTTTTTCTTTTCTTCTGTGTAAAACACACTGAAAAAAGACTAAATCAGTAAGAATATTGCAGTCTAATGCAGCTCTAAATAAATGTTCTTTTAAGTTATACATAAAAGTTAGTCTAGTAGACATCCTGAGCATTTTTTAAAAAAATCATAAAAAATACAAAATATGATCTAGATAGGAATTAACATAATCTCACAAGAGGCTCAACTTTTTATTAGGCCTAACAGAAAGTACAACTTTTACAAAATACACTAATCTCAGCTAGTGTTGTTGTTTATTTCTGAATGCAATGTTCCCTACACCTTAAGCTCCACCCACCTGGACTTGCCCAATTGGTACCATTATACCTGATGCTTGGATCTAAAGGTAGATAATACATTTTTGCAATGTGTAATTGGTAGCAGAGATCTCTCTACAATTTTTCCACTGGGCCATTTTTCCAACTGACCATGGCATTGGATTAGCACAGTGGCTTAAGAGTGATAAAATTCAACCTATTTCCTCCCTTTGTTTAGATAATGTAATATCTACATGTTAATCAAACAACTGACCAGCTGCCCCTTGCTCAGTGCAATTAACAGACTGTCTATATTTGGCGTGTTCAGTAACAGTCAAAGAGTAAAGGTATTATCTGAATTGAATGGAAGCACTCCTTTGTTTGTGTCTGTCTCAGTGCAGACCATCTGACCTGACAATAAATGAAGACAATTAAAATCACTCTTCCATAACTGGTATGCTGAACAGGACAAGGAAAAGATAGACATAGAGAATGTCAATGTTCTGTTTTAGTGGACCATAAAAACTCATCATTCAAGCCAATTTATGTTGATTGTTTCAGCAAAGAAAGTTATCAGAGGGTTTCTGCATCATAAATTATGACCATTTCTTAGTTGGTTCTTTTAATTTGTAGTTTGTGTCAACAACAAAATCTATGAAAATTAATTAAAACAGTTATGCCAGATTCTTTTTTACTATTTCATAGAAAATTTAAAAATTATACTCTAATAAAAGCATCCGTTGTAAGCCTACCTGAATACATAAACTACATGTATATGCATTTAGGACAATTTATGGTGACTACTGGCAAAATTTAGTAGGTGGTCATGATATTTTGAAGACATTTATATGGAAACAAATTTTATGGAACTGATTAAATTTCAGCAGGTGACAATTTTGTGAAGGTTACCAGTATTATAGGTATCTCTTTCTCTTTGGTAATTTATCATTAGGAAAGTGAACTGATAGATGATCCCATTTTTCCCCATTATTAGTAAATACTTTCATTCTTCTGTTTCAGTGTTAGAGCTAAAAGGTAAGTTTTCTGTTTGCTGCATTGTCTATGCAATTGACAATCCTTTCTGTATATATTTGTATCTCTCTCATCTTACTGCAGAGTGTAATACACCTCAATTCAACAACTGTGTCATTGATTGGGATTAATGCTAGACCACTAATGTTTTGGACTTTTGTATCATTCTGTCATGTATGGGTAATATCCAGCTGCACCTTAAATGTCAAGTAGATCTGAGTCTGCAGTTGGTTCTGAACTATCATACAAAAATGACCTACAAGTCAAACTTCAAACAGCAAAGACCCTGATCTTCTGTGACATTATGTGCCAGCCAAGCAGAGTCTATGTTATTTGTCCTGCTGATTACTTCTAACACATTGCGCAGACCCAGATATACCAGTGCATTATGTGACACCAGAACTGTGTCTGTACAGTTTGCATTTGGGTCAGTCTTATATGCAAGTATTCATAGTACAGGTGAGCAAAATTAAATTGGAGTATGTTCCATTATTGACCCTGATATCCAGACACTAATTCTAATTCTATTCTTTCTGTCCAGATAATGCATGTACTAATGAAAATGATCAACTTTTTCCCAGGTATTGTCAGAAAAATGTCTTTATTGTCACAATAGTGTATATGTGTGCAAGTACAGTGTTTATGTAGGTAAACATGGCTGTATCCTTATTTACCCATAAAGAACACATAGATAATAATGTTTGAATATTCTTATTCAAGTAAAGAGTTCAGGTTCCATTTCTGGCATTTGTTTCTCATTTTGCTTTTAAAAATTTGACAGTCTGTTTGTTGTGTATACCACTGTTCATGATAAGTCTTGCTAAGATATTTGACAATGAATAGGATCCACTTCTAATACTTTTATTATTATTATTATTATTATGACTTTATATAAAGAGGGTAAATCAATTAGCTAAGAACTAATCTATCTTGAGGGCCTCAAGGTAGATTAGTTCTTTGCTATTTGAGTTACCCTCTTTAAATAAAGTCATAATAATAATAATAATTATTATTATCTCACTTCTGAAAATTGTTTGAAAGGTAATCCAGATTTCTTTCAAAAATGCTTCAAGCTTTTATAACACCAAAACTCAAAATGAGGCAGTCATTGCCTTTGTATGTAATGGAGCCAAATCACTTAGACTGGCATGTGAACTTAATTCAAGGTTCCTGCACTATCCAGATTTTTAAGGAAGTCCAGGAATCAAACTGGAAAAAAATGAAAATATTCTGGAAACCTCTTTAAACTTATATTTTATAATAAAATGTCTATTTGATATTAGGAAGCACAACTAAACCTTGTGTCTGAAAACAATACATTATTTTTCTACAGCAACTTGTAGTGAACAGTTTTTCAACAATTATCATATTATGTCTCTATCCATGGTTGAGTTTGGTGACTTCAAAAACTTTTGCATAAGCCTTCAACTGCAGTATTGTGTCATTAATCAGAGTATAAGACTTTAAAATCTACTCCTGAAGTTTGTCATTTTCTCCTTAAAATCTTTTACAAAATAAAAACATTTTGGTGCAGGAACACTTAATTTTGGAATTCCATTTTTTTTACTCAATAATAGTTACATGGACAGAACTGAAATTAAATATGGTATGCTTATATATGATGCAGTAGTAATCCTAGCATTTGTGAGTATATTTTGCTCTAAAGCATAACTGACATACATTATTTATTGCAAATCCACATTGTATGCTTACCAATTAATATGGAAGCCTGTAACAGCTAGGTTTGTCTTCAGTTCCAGTTTGCCCTTCAAAGTATTTCAGCACCACAGCTGATCACCAGTATTCAACAGTCTTATATTTATCTAATGTAAGCTTTTTTTTCTTAGATAAGCTTAAAAAATATGCCTGTCTTTGGAGAGGGAATCAGTTCCTGTGCCACCCATGAATGTTCTTATTAGTTTGGTCACTAATAAAATTTGTTGAATTTATCACATTAATACTTTTGGAGCATTCCTCCAAAAAATGGAATTACAAGTGACTTTGGGACTTTAGTGAATATTTGAACATTGTTTAAGTCTAATTCTTGATTATTTCAAAGAGTGTTTCATGCCACACCTACCTTTGGAATTAAAATATCATCCAGTCTTGACTCTACCAAAATTGATCTTTCTAAAATTCATAAAATGTCCATCTCCAAAACATCTCCCTGACTACTTAAATAACAATAAATAAGTACTCTTTACTTTACATGATGAAAAAAGAATCATAGACAAACTCTCATATTTTTCACATGAACTTCACACCGAATTTGGAAACTACACAAGAATTATACTGATGGATCAAAGGATGAGGAAAAGGCTGCTGCAGCCTTCATTAAAGGAAAACACACAACAAAAGTTTGCTTACCAAATGGTACATCATTTCTTTTGCAGCCAAATTCAGACCAATAGAACTTGCTCTGCAATATATAGAAAACAAACATATTTTAGACAGCATTATCTTCTCAGACTCACTATCAGTACTTCAGTCTCTATACAAAAGAAACTGGAGAACATATTAATAACCAATATTCTCATGAAAAATACTAAGCTGAGTACCACCAACAATATACCATATATACATGTACTTGCATATAAGCCCATTTGCGTATAAGCTTCCCCCCCCGCCCACAACTTGACTAGATAAAATTAGAAAAAATTGCATGACCCACGCATAAGATAACCCATAAGTCCATGACTACATCACAAAATGCACAAAGTGAGTTCTAAATACAGGTACATTTATTTAGGCAAGTCACATTACTAACATAAATATTATCTTCAAACTTAACAAAAATGAAAGTAAGAAAGTAAGAAATCTTATGAACCTTCTTGGTTTATCCCATTTCTTCCAATGCTGCTTTGCTTTTCCACCATCCTGTACCTTGCTTCTCATTCACACAAAATTTGCATTCTGCAGCAGTTTTTTGCTTCTGTGTATTCAATAACTTTAAGTTTATATGCTGCATTATAAGCAGAACGCTTTCTTTTACTTCCAACACTATTCATTTTATCTGATTGAATATAAACTTAAGGAAAACATTAAGCTGAAATAAGTTTTAATTTTGGTAGTATCTTATTTATACCTTATCCTGTAATTTTTTCCTATGCATGGTTGGTTATCAATTTGTATTGGATAATTATTGATCATTGTTTTGGGTTTTTTTATTGGTTTTTTTAAACTGCTGGTAGAGTGATCAATTTGACCAAAATATGATTGGTTTTCAGGGTGGACATAGTTTAATTATGGTGACAGATATAAATTTAAGTAGAAACATTGTCCACTATTTAATATCTAATTAAACAATACTTCCAACAGTAGGTACCTATTTAGTAAATTGAGTGGCATTGTGCTACAAAATCCCTTAGGCATTTACCTCAGATTAAGTGTAAGGGTAGTTATTGTACAACACTCTATAACTAACAAGCCATTTTGCTACAACAGAACAAGATAAACTGTGGCTGCCCTTTACTTCTAAAACACCTGTCAAAGAATTCTCTCAAGTTTTATTTTTAACAATTACTCACTCAGACTCCTATATGCTACTTGCCTCTTATTTATCCTTCCTAGTTGCATGTGCAACAAACCCCTATGGAGCCTCTCACTATGGTTCAGTAAGACTATTGTATATGGGCATGTACATGACTGCCCATACCAAAATGGTTGTGTTCTAAATACTTTGGTATCATAATTCCTAAATCTTTTTATTTCCTGAAGTTTCTTTTCATATTAACACTGAAATAAGCAAGTGTGCATTTGTATGGTACTGCAGAGATTAATGATTAGTGATTAATTGAAAGTTAAATATTTCATTGAGAGATTATTAATATAGTGGCTCTTTTTGGAAAATACTCTTTCCAGTTACTGCATTAAGATGGATGTTGCATTATAAGCTGGTTCACTAGTTATCTCAGCATGAGTAGTCAAAGGAGTGGTGGTGTATAGTGTTATACATGTATTATATATACCTATATGGAGAGTGGACTGGGACCTTATGAATATTCCACCAAAAGGTCAAATCAATGGGTCATTATAAAACATCACAGGCTATGAAGAGTCTTTGTATGCATGGATAGCATTAAGCATTACATTTGACAAACAAAATGTACTCTTTTTTAAAATACAGTCTCTTTGATGTTTATATTGAAGGAAAGAAATGAAAGCTTTCAAGGATTAAGAAATCAATTTGTTTGTTCTTACCTCTGGTTAGTATCTTAGGACAAGTGTTCTTTTCAGGAAAGACTGTACTATAGCTGAAACTTAGTCATTTTGATGTATCTCATTTTTCAGGATGTGTAACAATCAGTTTTTATGCTGTGCTTTTAGGATACAAGTTATTATGTTTCATTTTCCTTTCTCAGCAGGTATACAGAGGTCACTAACAGTTAATGGTGAGTATTGATTGTGAGGACCAATCCATTATTGTTATAAAGTCTGTCTTCTGATGAAGATTACTATCAAATCAGACAAATGTTTTCCTTTCTGGTTTTGATTATGATTAAGTTGTTGAACCCAACCATTTAATGTGGGGAGTATGCTGATGCTGTTCTTTCAAACTAAGATTTTTTTTTCTTTTTGCCCTAGTTTTTTTTTCAATTAATAATGGCTGCAATCTTTTTTCTCCCCACAAATCAGAACAAGCATATTTTTTAAGCTATTTAAAAGTAGGACATTTCTTTTTTAAAAAATGCCAGATGCCAGCACCCCGAAAGTTGTAAGGCTTGTTTTATAAGCTGACACAATAAGGTTGTGGCAGTGTGTTCTGCTCTCAGACTGCAAGGATATTAGTCACAGGTTCTATCATGTCATTATAACCATTCTTCATCATCAGTCCCATAGTCTGGTCTGGGCACCGCATGAGGCTGACCAACCAGCTTCCTCCTTTCCTCTTGATTTTCCATCTTTCTAAGTGAGTCGCTCAGTGTCAATCCTGTCCACTCCTGAATGTTGTCTTCCCACCTTTTTCTCTGCCTGCCTCTTTTTTCTTCCTTGTACAGTGCCTTGCAGGATTGTCTTGGCAAGTCCTGATGGTTGTAAGACATGCCCATATCACTGCAGCTTTCATATTTTCACTGTGGTCAGGAGGTTTTCATGAGGCCCAATGGCTTGTATGATCCTTTGCCGTATTTCTTCATTGGTGTCATGGTCTTTATATGAGATGCCAATGATCTTTCGGAAGCATCTCTTCTCTTTGACTGTATCCTTTTCTCTAAGTCAGCTATTATGCTCCATGATTCACAGGCCTATAGATATATGGCAAGTGCACCAGTCTGACCTTTGAACTGAGTGTGATCTTGTTGCTCCAGATGGGTTCAGTTTTGTCAGCACTGCTGTAGTCTGCACAGTCCTGGAGAGTACTTCAGGCTTTGATCCTTCATCTGTTACAATTGCCCCCAGATACTTGAAGCTATGGACTGTTACTAGTTTCATACCTTGGATCCTGATGTCAGTACAGATGCCCTTAATAGCAGATGAACTTTCCCTGTATAGAAATATTATTTCATGTACACATATATAAGTTTTCTTTTATAATTTATGTAATTTTGTTTTGCTTCATGTATAAGTTATATATTGTAAAAACAAAGCTTTATTATATAAATTTTTCTTTTTCTTTTTAGGAAAATGTTACATATATGTAATTTAATTATTTGTGTGTTAGTTTTAAAATTTCATTTATCTTATTTTTATTTCATTATGTTATTGTAATGATGATTTTATTCACCGGTATTAATATAATTTTCAGAAAATTTAGTTTTCTTTTTTGTCCTAATAAAGATGCAGTAGATTGCTACATTTTATTTTTAGCTGGCCTTTTCATTAGAGATTGGTTAATATGCAGTGAAAACCATTGGTCATAATCAAGGTCATACTTTGCTGGCATGATCAGTCAATTTTGTAAACAACCCTTTTTTAATTGAGTCTTATAATAAAGATTTGTTTCTTACAGGGAACCTGTATAGCCTACATGCAAGTTCACATTTTTTTTTACTGTGCTGGTTAGTTAAATCAAGTGACCACGTGAGCCTTCATGTGATCTAAATTTTTGGGTTAAAACGGACATTTTCTAGTAGATTAGTTGTCATAAAAAAGTACCTTCGGAGCTCAAAGGTATTTTGTGTTGTGACCAGTTGGGTGAAATTGTTATTTAAAATAATTTATTTTTCCTAGAATATAATAGTATTTTTCATCAGATTCTTTTATAAAGAGATTTGGTGGAAATTTTTAGAATTCTGAAGCTGGAATATTATTCTTGATTCATATAATTCAGTGAGGAACTGTTGACACATCAGGATATTACTGCAGTTATCTGACATCATATTATGCCATCTTGGAACTTCACTGGGATTCAAGCATGGATTCGTTTAGGACTTTTTAGTGATAGGACTTATGTTTTTAGATTCCATAATTAATTTTTGGATTATATTCACAAACTGAATGTCCATTTTCCTATTTTTACCTTGTTTTCTAAGGAAATAAATTATTTTGTTAAAATTTACAAAGCTTGTTGGCTTCACTCTTTTCGTTGTTACTTTTGAACAAACCTGCATGTAACACTAAAATTGGCATAATTGTGGAATCTTTTGTTCATTTGCAGTATAGAAATTCTCCCGAGACATTAAAATATTTATGTTGAGGATGAAATAAAACTGCTTCTTTCAGGAATACTTTGCTTTCTTGAATTAGGAATAATTGCCCACATTATTCAGAATCTTAATTTCACTATCAAAAGGATGATTTTTAGATGAAATTAATGATTGTCAAACAGATGGAATTTTTGGAATACTATTTTTGCAGGATAAATGGTATATCTGCACTTCCCATTTATAATTTGTCTTTCTAATATTTGATCTATACATTTCTTATGATTAAGTTCATAGGTAATATATATTGGCATACATTCATCTTTGTAATCCTTGATAGCGAAGTAATAGGGACTTTTAATCAATAGAAACATTCATGTCTGTATGCTATTTCTGTCTCTACAAGCTGTCAGAATGTCTTGATATATTGTATATTGTACGTACATCTGTAATGTAAGATAGATTTACCTGCATTGGTACAGTCCCTCCTTGTCTGATGGAATATATATTTGGTTTGGTACTATATGGTACAGCAACAAAAGTAGACTACTTAAGTGCAGAGGTAATTTGAGTAAAATGCATTGTTCAAGCTGACCCAGGCTGGTCTGCTGGTATGATTCAAACCCACACTTTAGATTGTGAGTCTGGTCCACTGAGCCTGAACCACATCAGCTTCTGGGAATAAATAGAAGAAAATGAATAACCATAAAATTGTCTGCATTTCACATAAGTTTGAAAGATGGGGAAAATTTATAAGGTATTCAACTTATGCAATATTATTCAATTTTTGTTAGCTTTTTATTAGATATAAATTTATGCACTTCACTACACTTTCCTAAGCATTATATAACTTTCAGAGCATTGCTGTGTCATAAAAACCAATGTTGCCAAACTCAAAACCATACATTTTACCTCTGTTTAACAGCCAGAACTTGAATTGTTACTTTACAGGACCAACAACACCATCCGTGCCTCCACCAACAACACCATCCCTGCCTCCACCAACAACACCAGACCTTCAACCTCCTAAGTAAGTCTTATGTTTTATGTAACTTAGACTAATATTATACTTGACAACAATACTTCAGATTTTTTCATGGTTATTAAATTTACGGTTTTCAAAAAATTATATTTTAAATGGTACAGAAACTCTTAGATGTTTAAGTGATAAGAGAAACTCCATGATCTTGATAGATGGATTATTCTTGTTTCCTGGATATTTTTGAAATTATTGTTTAATGCAACCATGAAGTCTATAAATATTCTCACTATATAATATATAATGATTTCACATTATAACAACATATTACTAACATATTGGAACTGATTGTTGATTTCTTTTATGAAGATTTATTCAAAATTGTAATTAATTTTAGTTCTTATTTAGTCTTTTGTAAACAAATACTCAAATGAAAACTCGTGCTGAGAAGCAGTTAGTGAAAGTTTGAGTTCTTATTGCTATAACCAATAAATCTGTCATAGAACACATTACTGGTCAGTAAATAAGCATAATTGACATTTTCAATTTTGTCATATATTTTGTGCTCTCAAGATCTTTCAAGGACAGCAGTTTTCCATGGATGACCATAATATTTACCAGTAGTACATATCATTGACATTGAAAGTGGAAAATCTCTTTAGAAACAGTAAAACTAGATGATTGAATTGGAAATTAATTTAAAATAACTTAAAATTGTAGGCATTCTTTGCTTTTTTAAAAAATGTAATTTTTCTGAGCGAATTGTTTTGCAATTAAAATTTTCTCACCATGAAAATATACAAAGTCTTACCATAATTGATCCAATACATTTTTGTTTTAGACCCTATATATAGTAAATAAGCATATTTGTAGATGATGCTGAATGCATGCTAATTACTGGTGTCTATCAGATTTATTAAATTAAATGAAATCACACATATACACTGGACAATCAATGGCTTGTGTGGTCACAGAAACACAGCACTTATAAGCTGCAGTCATTCTCTCTGCATGTATAAAGTATTAGGCCATTACTGCATTTCAACTATACTACATGAACTGGTTAATTGCCTGCTTGTTGTTAGATATTAGGACTTGAGTTAATAACTGGTTGTTTGTACCATTTTCAGTTTTGTGTACTATATATTCTCACTTATAAAACAAATCCAACTGCAAACTGCATAGACCCAGATCTGTCATCACATATTAGTTGTGGAGTACCACAGGGCTCTATCCTTGGACCTCTGTTATTCATTCTATTTATCAATGATTTATCTCTATAAATTGGAACTTCAATTTCTTCCACTGACATCTATGCAGATAATACTACACTGTCTGAGATAGGTAAAACCAAAACAGTACTTGAAATAACTTACAAGATGCTCTCAACAGACTTCAGGTATGGTGCAAAGATAACAGTATGATTATAAATATAGAAAAAACAAAAGCCTTACTAGTTACAATTCAAAAAAATGAGCAAGGCTAGATAGCAACAAACTCCAGGTTCTATTGACAATGTGAGCCTTAATATGACCTCTCAGGATAAAATTCTTGGTTTATTCATAGATAACAATCTTTCTTGGCATATTCACATTAAACACATTTCAAAAGAGGTTGATTCTTATCTTTGCTACTGAGGAAAATTAAAACATGCTTTCCTCTTCAGTATAGGGTCATCTTTTATAATAGTTTTATTTAGCCATATCTGGACTATTGTAATGTAATTTGGGGTAATACATCTAATTCAAACATAACATCACTTTTAAGACTCAAAAAAGTGCTTGCCACTTTATTCTAGATCAATGTATAGACAATTTATAGGATGTAATGAATACTATAAAGGTTTTAACAATACATAAAATTATATTTCTTAGAAAGGCCTAATTAATGTATAAACATCCAGAAAAGCCATTCCTGTAGTCTAAGCAATATCTTTCACCAAAGAGATGCTGATGGTACTCCAAATATAAGATCCATAAGAAGTAAAAATTACATCATACCAAGGCCAAAGAAGAAATTGTTTAAAAAAATGTTTTCAACATACTGGTCCACTGGTATGGAACAATATTCCCAGTGACATAAGAAAGGCTCATAGCATTTCTTCATTTCAAAATCAATTTCTCAAATGGATGAAATCTTTAGAAATTTGAACAGTTCTAGTACAATAAATGCTGCTCGCTTTTCTGTAATTTTGCATTATTTTCACTGCTGAATATTTCAATGTAGGATGATAGTTTATATACGTTTATTTTTTCACAGATGCATGTGCATGTGTTCCAGACTTGATACTTTGACTTTTAAAATCACTTAATTTTTTAGTGTCAAGCCAGATTCTTCACATCATGTTGTATATACTGTATATCTTGTACATAACATATAGAAGGCCTCAGGGTATATTAGTTCTGTAACTGAGTTACCTTTTCTAAATTAAGTCTTTATTATTATTATTATTATTATTATTATTATTATTATTATTATTATTATTATTATTATTATTATTATTATTATTATTATTATTATTATTATTATTATTATTATTATGTGCCTGCAATGTGACTCTATGCACTGTATTAGGTGTAATCAGTATAACCAACAACATAAACCATGATCTGCAGACACATTATGCTATGGTAGATCAGGATCTTTGATGTTTGCAGTTTGACTTGCTATATATGTGGTACTGCTCAGCAAGTTTTATGACTTAATGTCTGTGGAGATTACACAAGTAATTATCATATTGCTTCTAAGAATGTGCTGCACATTGATATGATGGTAGATCATGTGATATTGAAATGTGATACAATATTGCTTCATTTTAACATTGTCCATGTAAGCTATAGAGAATGAAGTACCCATAGAGAATGAAGAACCCATAGAAAATGAAGTACTCATAAAGACATAGAGAATGAAGTACACATAGAGAATTAAATACTCATAGAGAAGAAGTACCCATAGAGACACAGAATGAAGTACCCATAGAGAATGAAGTACCCATGGGGACATAGAGAATGAAGTACCCATAGAGAATGAAGAACCCATTGAAACATAGAGAATGAAGTGCCCATAGAGAATGAAGTGCCCATAGAAAATGAAGTACCCATAGAGACATAGAGAATGAAGTACCCATAGAGAATGAAGTACCCATAGAAAATGAAGTACCCATAGAGACATAGAAAGTGAAGTACCCATAGAGACATAGAGACATAGAGAATGAAGTACCCATAGAGACATAGAGAATGAAGTACCCATAGAGAATGAAGTACCCATAGAGACATAGAGAATGAAGTAACCATAGAGAATGAAGTACCCATAGAGACATAGAGAATAAAGTATCCATAGAGACATAGAGAATGAAGTACCCATAGAGACATAGAATGAAGTATCCATAGAGACATAGAGAATGAAGTACCCATAGAAAATGAAGTACCCATAGAGACATAGAAAGTGAAGTACCCATAGAGACATAGAGAATGAAGTACCCATAGAGACATAGATAATGAAGTACCCATAGAGAATGAAGTACCCATAGAGACATAGAGAATGAAGTAACCATAGAGACTGAAGTATCCATAGAGACATAGAGAATGAAGTACCCATAGAGACATAGAGAATGAAGTATCCATAGAGACATAGAGAATGAAGTACCCATAGAGAATGAAGTACCCATAGAAAATGAAGTACCCATAGAGACAGAAACTGAAGTACCCATAGAGACATAGAGAATGAAGTACCCGTAGAGACATAGAGAATGAAGTACCCATAGAGACATAGAGAATGAAGTACCCATAGAGAATGAAGTACCAATAGAGACATAGAGAATGAAGTAACCATAGAGAATGAAGTACCCACAAAGACATAGAGAATGAAGTACCCATAGAGAATGAAGTACATGATAATATAATACTACTTCCAGTTAATGAAATGAAATTCATGATTGTACCCAACATGAACCTTGAACCATAATGAACTGAACTTGTGAGGATGGAGTGCTATATGTCACAGTAGGAGATAAAGTTGTTCTGTCATGATGTTATGATTGGTGATTTTATTTGTAGGTTGATTGTTTGTTGATTTTATTTGTAGGTATTTGTTTGTTGATTTTATTTGTAGGTTGATTGTTTGTTGATTTTATTTGTAGGTTGATTGTTTGGTGATTTTATTTGTAGGTTGATTGTTTGGTGATTTTGTTTGTAGGTTTGACTGGTTCCAGAGCAATAAATCTGTAACACTGGTACTCTACACCAAATGGCCTGCCATAAACTCAGACTTTGTGATTATAGACAAAACTGATCTACAGCTTTTGATCACAGTGTACATTGAGGACTATATATACCAGGCTCATATTGGTAAGTACATGGAGATACCATACAAATGTCATTGACATATTATTCAATGAGCTGCATACATTTCATTCTAAAAAGTATGGCATTATATAGTTGAAAAGAGGAAAAATTCCATGAAACTGCAGGCATGTTCTTCTCAAGGTCCAGTTGGTTCTCAATGAAAATGGAGCTGATCAAACATCCAGTATCGATGTCAAAATGGACATGTTGATAATCTTATCACTACTCCAGAATAATTCATATTAACATAAGAGTTTACACTAAAAGACTTCTTATAATCTAGTTGGTCCTTAATTGTTCCAATCTAACATCCAATATGGCCACCACATCAGCCATCTTGAAAATCTTGCTATTGCTAATACTCCCAAACTGAAAGTCTTAATAAGTATGATGAATACACCAAATTTTTTAATATATCTAATTGATGCTAAATGAAAATGGTTCTTGATGGACATCTAATATGACTACCACAGCAGCCATCTTCAAAATATTGATATTGATACTGAGTGGAAAGTCATATCAGCAAAAGTGTTTTCACCAGAACAGACATTTGTTTCTAGTTGGGTTAAATGAAACTTGTATGCTTATCTAAAATTACAAATATGGCTGCCTTGGCAGTCATCTGGAAAATCTTTTTTCTCACATCTCCAGCTAGCTGAAACTCATGTCAACATGGGATTTTCACCAGAGGACCAATTTATCATATCTAATTGGTTCTAAATGAAAATGGTGTAAATCTAAGCTCAGATATGGCCTCTATGGTGGCCATCTTGGAAATCTTGCACTTCTCGAAATTGGAAAGCCATATTGACAAGAGGTTTTCACCAGATGACTATGTGTGATGTCTGGCTGGTCCTAAATTAAATTGATGCTGATATGTTATCATTGATGGCAACATTGGCAGCCATTTTCAAACTCTTGTTACTGCTGCTCTGCTAGGTTTGATGTTCATATGAATAAAGGCTTTTCACTAACAGGCTTCTTATGACAACTAGTGAATGAATGCAGACAGTTCAATATTCAGTATGGCTGCCACAATGAACATATGAAAATCTCGTCATTAATTCTTCTAAATTGTCCCCAGTGGCCAAGTGGTCTAAAGCACTCTCCATTATGGATCACGGCCATCTCACCTCTGTCTGCATGGGTTCGAGTCTCGGATTTGGCAAATGTGGATATGTTAGAAAGGTTGCCAGTAGCTTCTCATGGGATGGTGGTTCTTTGTGGGTTTTCCCAGGTTTTTCCTCCACCGTTAATACTGGCTGCTAAATAAAGTTTGTCGTGTGCTGAGAAATGGCATTGAACCCCACAACAACAATCTGAATTGATGGTTTATTGATATGTTGTTTGCAACAAAAAGGTCTTCTAGTTTGTCTGAATTAAAATAGATCTGTTCTGAAATCCAGTATGGCTGCTAATAAATAGTTTCAACACTCGTTAGTTAAAACAAGAAATGGTCTTATTGTGACTTCCTTAAAATTCTTTTTAAACACTGAAATATATGATCGTTCAAGGGAAATTGTAGTTACTTTTCTACGTTAGGATCTACTGACTCTTTGACTTTAAAAAGAAGAGTCTTACTGTATTAAGGAAGATAACACAAATTGTAATCCATTGGATAACACAAATTGTAATCCATTGAGGAAATGATTAAACTCGGGGAAAGTTACCTCTGTTGACAAAGTTTGACTGCTGAGTAGTATGCAAACAAATTCATGTGAAATGCTTTTAAAGCATAATACATATACTATAGATAGAGAAGAAAAGGCAAAGGATTTAAATTCTAAGGGTTACTGTTTTTCACTTTTGATCCTAAAAATAGGCATGATATCAATATATCACAATTTATGTTTATCCCTTTTCATTCCTATATAATACACTTTATTATCTTTATCCTCCAACCCATCAATATGCTCAACACATTGATTTTCAATTTTCACCTGTTTCACTGGATGCTACATGTTTACTTTATTTTTATGGTCTTTCAAATTGAAGTGCAATAAAACTTTAGTTACTAGTGGAGATAGAAATTATGAACTCATACACTGTTTATCATGAACAGAAACAATTATGGACAACATTGTTTTGGCTACATGCACAAATTCAATAATTTATTATATTATATGTTTATTCAAATATTTACTCTCTCCAGAGAATAATCATTTTGTTATATAATAAACATATTGAGGGCTTAAACTTGTAGGAACAAGTGACTAAAATCACTTTTGTGGGTGGGTCAAGGAGTTGCCTTATAAAAGGATGTCATTGATTCCCACTTAACCTGCAGATTTGTTGAGATTTACTTTGAGACATGGCTTTGAGACATGCACTCTCTCTTCCCTGGTTCACAAATAATATTGTCTCATTTAATTCTAGAATTAATGTCCACTTGGATCCCATTATGCAGTACATTAATAGCTGGGACCCATCTGGAACTCAATAGCCTTTATATCACTAATATTTTCAGGAATTTTCACCAGATAAGCCATATTTTCTTGTTCAGGAGATATGTGGGTATAGTGTATGCACGAGATGGGGTCACTATGTACCATTTTTTTGTTTTTTACTATAATCCAAAACATCACATGATTCTAGAGCAAATATTTACAATATAAATGAATTTATTTTTAAAAACCACAAAAATCTTTTTGTTTTTTTTTAAATTGAGTTAAAGGTGATGTGAATATATTTTCCATCGAAACCTAATACTGCATAAACAATGTACTTTATTTTAAGACCATGAATACAGGAAGACATCATCTCACTAACCCCTTCATGGAAATAATAGAGCAATTGATGTGCATTCTACTTCATATCTCACAAAACTTTGTAAACTGAAAGCCTCTCAAAACCGAAGTTTTGGTGGGCATGAAGAGTTTTGATTGGGGTTTCACAGTATACATAATGTTATAATTAAACAAAGAAAAGAAAGAATTATTTCAATATTTTTGGAAACTTTTCATAACAGTGCTGCCATAAACATTTTGTATAGATATTGCTATGGATACATCAAAAGTTTTGCCACTATCAAGAAATATTTTTTAAAGATGTCATTTGTTTATCTATTCATTATTTGGGAGCAAATTGCAGCAATGAATTTCAAGACAAAGATTAGCCTGTCAGTGCATTTATTGCAAAATTACTGCTGTTGACAACAGTTAAGACTATTCATTGATATTTGAATCAATAAAATTATTACTGTACAGTATATATATATATATATATATATATATATATATATATATATATATATATATATATATATATATATATATAACTTAGAACAAAAATATATTTACTTCATTTTTCCGATTTCTTCTACAGATTCTGTTACTTCTCCCTTTTAAATAGGATTGAAAATTGACTATAATTCTGTTTCTCCTCTTTTCCCAGCATTCTTTGGTTTTTAATGTCTCAGTAATACGCCATTAATCATTGCCTATCATTTTCAGAGCTTGAAAACGATGTGAGTACAGCATATGATGGTAGGTTTAGAATTTTACATTGTTCATAGATTCATAGAGTCTCGCTTGAGAGTTATTAGTCAGTTATGTCTATCCCATTCCTGACATTTATGCTGGATCATTTTTAGTACATTATGCTGATGTTATCAATTTTTATCATTTCATTAACACTGTTTCATATAGACTAAAACTTTGATGTTTGCATTCATTTTAAGAGGTACTACTCACCATTGGCAAAAGGTAAATTACATTCTTCTGGTTTGTTCTGGTGAATTTGCTAGGTTTCAGCATTTTGAAATTGTCACAGGGAAGCAGATATATTAACAGCCACTATTTTACCATACCTTGTGCTGAATATTTAACATAAAGTGTACCCTATGGTTCTTAGTATCAATTTTATATTGCATGATAGAGTTCTTTTAATTACATTAGGATAATCAGCTCTGTAACTGTCAAGATGGACAATGCTATGCTGCAGTCAATAAACTTAGCTCTATGGCTATGGCCATTAAAATATAGCAATGAGACTGAATACTAGACAATCATGTTCCTAAATGAAATGAAGGTGTGACCATGCATCAGCCAATTTATGCAGTCTACTTTTAGATGGAGTGGGTGGGAGTGCAAATAGCAATATGCACACACGAGTTTCTATTGACTGTTGATGTCAACCATTTGCCATTGTTGGCATGTTGATATGTCTCTAAGGAATAATGTCATGGATTGGATATTGTAAAACTTTGATAGACACCAGTCATGTCATAGCATTTAGGTTTAGAGCAGTTTAGACACACTATGCAAATCTGGAGCAGTTTTGACATACTCATGGTATGCAGATCTATAGCAATTTAGATATAGCCATGGTATGCAGGTCTGCAGCTTTTTAAACTTAGTCATGGCATACAGATCTGGAGCAGTTTAGACATACTCATGGTATGCAGGTCTGGGGAAGTTTAGACATACTCATGGTATGAAGGTCTGTAGCAATTTAGACATAGCCATGGTATGCAAGTCTGGGGCAGTTTAAGTATACTCACGGTATGCAGGTCTGCAGCAGTTTAGACATTCTCATGGTAATCAGGTTTGCAGCAATTTAGACATACTCATGCAGGTCAGGAGCAGTTTAGACTTAATTTTGGTTAGCAAGTCCAACTTATCATATTTTAACCTATTTTTGTTTCATTCATATACTTCCACCAGTTTTTAAGAAAATTCTCCCTGTTTCTTCATTCTTTTTTCATATCTTTTTGATTCTGCAAGTTTAAAGATATGTATAATGCAAGTGAGGATTTCTTAAACATCAACCCTTTTCTTTCTGTAAAAATATTTTGTGATTTTAAAACATTTGTTTAAAACTTTCAGTAACAACACCAGAAGATAGTGGAAAAGTGGAAGTGGTCTTTCAGAAATCCCAGCAAGATATTCAGTGGTCCACATTAGGCAAATATTTAGAAAAACATAATTTGTTTGTCAAGCGGAAAGAATTTGGTAAGCTTGTATGTTAAGTAAATTATTAAACTCAAAAATAATTCTTGTAAAATAACTGTAGTATATATTGGGTTCAAAATTTGGGGCACTAAAAGGAGAATTATTTAAGCTCAGTGTTGTTTTCATGTATTGTTGTCTCACTTAAGAAGAATAGACGATACACAAGGTCACTTTTCTGATGGTGTTATTGTTTTTGTACTTGTTGATGTTAAATGTGGCATTTAGCTCACTCACAATCACTTAGGCACTGTGGTTTGTACAGTTTTGAAACATTATGAATGTATTCATCATAAAAGGTACTACTTGCTATAAGCACAAGTAGGTCACAGAGATCTATACTTTATGCATCATTAATTACTACACTCTTTTTAACAGCATGTCACTGTGACATATTATGCACTTCTGTTAAATTTATTACAACAGTTCATGCTAGAATCATCTAACTGGATGAACCACTCTGCTGGCCTAGTGGTTAGAGCATCTGCCTCGGATGCGGGAAGAAGTTGGTTCTATCACCAGTCTAGCCATACTAATGACTTACAAAAATGGTACTAACAGCTGCTACGTTTGATGATCAGCGTTAAGAGGTGCCAGGTGTCAGAATAATGTGACTGGGTTGGACATCATGCTACATTTTTGCAGCATGATGCCCCTGTGCTGGACATCACTATAAACTGCCACATTGCAGACATTGTAGCGATATGACTGAAAAATTGTTAAAGCTATTTTAAAAATCATAATCACATCAATCATAACATCACATCAAACTGGATGATTGTCTGCATCACTATTAGTACACCACACCCATACAGAAAAGATCATTGACTTACATTTTACATTTTATTGGCATATTTAAGGTTTGTATCTAGCACATGGACACAGTTTTTCACATGCTGTATACATAATGTCAGCTGCACAATCATGAAACTCAAAACCGTAATGCTGTTTTCTTGGAGAGGGAGCAAACTTCATACATGTACAGTAGTCGTTTGTTGATGATTTTGCATTCATCGAAGTTTTTGGGCACCCTGTATATTTTCTTTTATATAGGAAAACATTGGTTTGAGAATAAGTATTTCACCTTCATCACAAAAAAGATCAATGTGACCTATATTTTTCAGCACTGTTCATGCAAGAATCATGAAATTAAATAACTATGCATATGTATTATTACTAGACCCTTACAACATAATAAATACAACTTAATAAAGTCACTGTGTCTTATGTTTTACTGGTTTATGTTATAAATGGCATTTAAATCATGACCAAATAATTCTATATACATTTTATTATACCTAGAATCATGAAACATAGCAATGGCATGCATCTTGATGAGCAAATTAAGTTAAATCTCAAACATTATAATTTATGTCGAAATCTTCAAACTAGGTGTTTGGACTTGATCTCTGTTAGTATCACTCCATTACAACAAAAACATAACTGTGACCTATATTTAATATTTTCCTGGCCTATGTTAAGTTTTTGTATCTTCTCATGTCCAGCTACTTTTGTTACTGCCTATATAATATTTTGCCTGGAATCATGAAACTTGGTGAAGGGATGCATTTTGCTGAGTACTGCACGCTCACTGTAAATTTTGCATTGTATTGGACATGCTTGAATCATTGAACTAGATGATTGTATATATTTCTAGTACCACACCCGTGCCAAATAGGTCACTGTGACCTACATTTAGCATTTTACTGGTTTAGGTTAAGGTTTTGCAATTAGGTTTTTTTGTATCCTTTGTACATACTAGCCAATATAGAATCATAAAACTTAGTGAGTGATGCATTTGATGAGCAATACATCTTCATTTCATTAGTAGGTTAAACTACTCTGGGTTGGGATGATTTTTCTTTCATTCATTTCTTAGGTTTTACTGATGAAATATCAGTGATGATATGCATCTTGCTTGCTACCATGTAACAAAATAGTCTTTGGCCTGCTGTATGCATCTTGCTTGCTACCATGCCCATACAACAAAATAGTCTTTGGCCTGCTGTATGCATCTTGTTTGCTACCATGCCCATACAACAAAATCGTCTTTGGCCTGCTGTATGCATCTTGTTTGCTACCATGCCCATACAACAAAATCGTCTTTGGCCTGCTGTATGCATCTTATTTGCTACCATGCCCATACAACAAAATAGTCTTTGGCCTGCTGTATGCATCTTGTTTGCTACCATGCCCATACAACAAAATAGTCTTTGGCCTGCTGTATGCATCTTGTTTGCTACCATGCCCATACAACAAAATAGTCTTTGGCCTGCTGTATGCATCTTGCTTGCTACCACGCAACAAAATAGTCTTTGGCCTGCTGTATGCATCTTGTTTGCTACCATGCCCATACAACAAAATAGTCTTTGGCCTGCTGTATGCATCTTGCTTGCTACCACGCAACAAAATAGTCTTTGGCCTGCTGTATGCATCTTGTTTGCTACCATGCCCATACAACAAAATAGTATTTGGCCTGCTGTATGCATCTTGTTTGCTACCATGCCCATACAACAAAATAGTCTTTGGCCTGCTGTATGCATCTTGTTTGCTACCATGCCCATACAACAAAATAGTCTTTGGCCTGCTGTATGCATCTTGTTTGCTACCACGCAACAAAATAGTCTTTGGCCTGCTGTATGCATCTTGTTTGCTACCATGCCCACGCAACAAAATAGTCTTTGGCCTGCTGTATGCATCTTGTCTGCTACCATGCCCATACAACAAAATAGTCTTTGGCCTGCTGTATGCATCTTGTTTGCTACCATGCCCACGCAACAAAATAGTCTTTGGCCTGCTGTATGCATCTTGTTTGCTACCATGCCCATGCAACAAAATAGTCTTTGGCCTGCTGTATGCATCTTGTTTGCTACCATGCCCATACAACAAAATAGTCTTTGGCCTGCTGTATGCATCTTGTTTGCTACCATGCCCATACAACAAAATAGTCTTTGGCCTGCTGTATGCATCTTGCTTGCTACCATGCCCATACAACAAAATAGTCTTTGGCCTGCTGTATGCATCTTGCTTGCTACCATGCCCATACAACAAAATAGTCTTTGGCCTGCTGTATGCATCTTGCTTGCTACCATGTAACAAAATAGTCTTTGGCCTGCTGTATGCATCTTGCTTGCTACCACGCAACAAAATAGTCTTTGGCCTGCTGTATGCATCTTGTTTGCTACCATGCCCATACAACAAAATAGTCTTTGGCCTGCTGTATGCATCTTGTTTGCTACCATGCCCATACAACAAAATAGTCTTTGGCCTGCTGTATGCATCTTGTTTGCTACCATGCCCATACAACAAAATAGTCTTTGGCCTGCTGTATGCATCTTGTTTGCTACCATGCCCACGCAACAAAATAGTCTTTGGCCTGCTGTATGCATCTTGTTTGCTACCATGCCCACGCAACAAAATAGTCTTTGGCCTGCTGTATGCATCTTGTCTGCTACCATGCCCATACAACAAAATAGTCTTTGGCCTGCTGTATGCATCTTGTTTGCTACCATGCCCACGCAACAAAATAGTCTTTGGCCTGCTGTATGCATCTTGTTTGCTACCATGCCCACGCAACAAAATAGTCTTTGGCCTGCTGTATGCATCTTGTTTGCTACCATGCCCATACAACAAAATAGTCTTTGGCCTGCTGTATGCATCTTGTTTGCTACCATGCCCATACAACAAAATAGTCTTTGGCCTGCTGTATGCATCTTGCTTGCTACCATGCCCATACAACAAAATAGTCTTTGGCCTGCTGTATGCATCTTGCTTGCTACCATGCCCATACAACAAAATAGTCTTTGGCCTGCTGTATGCATCTTGCTTGCTACCATGCCCATACAACAAAATAGTCTTTGGCCTGCTGTATGCATCTTGCTTGCTACCATGCCCATACAACAAAATAGTCTTTGGCCTGCTGTATGCATCTTGTTTGCTACCATGCCCATACAACAAAATAGTCTTTGGCCTGCTGTATGCATCTTGCTTGCTACCATGCCCATACAACAAAATAGTCTTTGGCCTGCTGTATGCATCTTGCTTGCTACCATGCCCATACAACAAAATAGTCTTTGGCCTGCTGTATGCATCTTGCTTGCTACCATGCCCATACAACAAAATAGTCTTTGGCCTGCTGTATGCATCTTGTTTGCTACCATGCCCATACAACAAAATAGTCTTTGGCCTGCTGTATGCATCTTGTTTGCTACCATGCCCATACAACAAAATAGTCTTTGGCCTGCTGTATGCATCTTGTTTGCTACCATGCCCATACAACAAAATAGTCTTTGGCCTGCTGTATGCATCTTGCTTGCTACCATGCCCATACAACAAAATAGTCCTTTGCCTGCTGTATGCATCTTGCTTGCTACCATGCCCATACAACAAAATAGTCTTTGGCCTGCTGTATGCATCTTGTTTGCTACCATGCCCATACAACAAAATAGTCTTTGGCCTGCTGTATGCATCTTGTTTGCTACCATGCCCATACAACAAAATAGTCTTTGGCCTGCTGTATGCATCTTGCTTGCTACCATGCCCATACAACAAAATAGTCTTTGGCCTGCTGTATGCATCTTGCTTGCTACCATGCCCATACAACAAAATAGTCTTTGGCCTGCTGTATGCATCTTGCTTGCTACCATGCCCATACAACAAAATAGTCTTTGGCCTGCTGTATGCATCTTGTTTGCTATCATGCCCATACAACAAAATAGTCTTTGGCCTGCTGTATGCATCTTGTTTGCTACCATGCCCATACAACAAAATAGTCTTTGGCCTGCTGTATGCATCCTATACTCCATAAAACTGTAAAATGAAACTTGAAGAATGAATGCATATTCAGTTTGATAAACTCTGCACTGATGCATATTCAGTTTGATAAACTCTGCATCCATAGGTTTCATGTTAATTGGAGACCTCGTTATTTATGAGACCACACACAGACAGGTAAATAAAATCATTATGGTACACAACTGCTTAATTAACACCACTGGTTGCACTGGCAAATGTAGGAAGACTGATGCCAAATTTTTTTCTTCAGATTTTTAAAAGTAAATTGAATAATTGATTGGATTTATGATTTTTTGAGTCAAACATCAACACATTGGAGGATGTGTTTTGCTCACTCGTTTGGAGCAAAGCGTCCTACCCAGAATACATCACAGCAGTCAACCCATCCTAGTAAGGGCAGGATTTAAACTGGGCTTCTGATCATGTGTCTGGCATGCTAACCACTGTGGTCAACCCATCCTAGTCAGGGCAGGATTTAAACTGGGCATCTGATCATGTCTGGCATGCTAACCACTGTGGCTCAAAGAAAATGGCAAAGTTAGCAGCTTTTGTTGGGGTAAAAACTCATGTGAATGTAGAGGAGGTTTTTCTTGTGTATATTCCAAAACATGTTAGAGATTGTAGATAGGAAAATTTTTGCTTGTGTTCCAAAGGCTGTGTTGGAAAATATTGACATGAACTGATATTTATGATTTCAGCTTTCATATATCGAAATTGCAAAGTTGAGTCCATTAAAGATGTGACTGATGACACAAAACTGTTCTGCTTGAGTCTTCCAGCAGGCACAAGACTGTGTGTACCATTGGGATATCATGTTTACATTACATGTAATATCTCAGGTAAGAATGACTTTTAATATTGGTTTCCATGATACAGTGTGAACAAGAATTCTCAAGCATTATCATTCAAACAGTTCACTCTTGACATTTACTCCTAACATCAACCTTATTTGTTCCTAATAGTTGATTTTGAAATTATTTGGAGGTACAAATCATATATGTACATTATGGTACAAATCACATAGACATATATGTACATTATGGTTAATGTCAAATGCTTTACTTTCAGTGTGTTGTAAACAAATGGCACAGTTTCTACCATTTAACACAGAAAATATGTATGAAACATCTTTCTCTATTTCCATGAACTATTGTGCCCATGTAATACCAAAATTAAATTCAAATACAAAACCTTTGTACACTCTGATTACACCAACATATCATGCATACCAAAATTAAATTCAAATACAAAACCTTTGTACACTCTGATTACACCTACATACCATTCATACCAAAATTAAATTCAAATACAAAACCTTTGTATGCTCTGATTACACCAACATATCATGCATACCAAAATTAAATTCAAATACAAAACCTTTGTACACTCTGATTACACCTACATATCATTCATACCAAACTTAAATTCAAATACAAAACCTTTGTACACTCTGATTACACCTACATATCATGCATACCAAAATTAAATTCAAAATACAAAACCTATATACACTCTGGTTACACCAACATATCATGCTTACCAAAATTAAATTCAAATCCAAAACCTTTGTACACTCTGGATACACCAACATATGCATATATGCATTTTTGGAGCTGAGACACATAATCTCAATTCACAGTTTTCATTCAGTTGATGCCACTCAAGCACTTGTGTGTTCCATAAAACTTTTAAGACTAAACTATTGTAATTCACTTCTATCAGGTTGATCTCAGTATCTATTGCAGAAACATTCAAAACACAGCTGCTCAGATTATCTTTCTTATATACTCAGTGTACAATAGTTGTTATGTTTATTAAATATGGGAAATGCAGTCTGGACCCTAGAGGAAAATCACTGTGTACAATGGTTGTCAATGGTTTTTATGTTTATTAAATATGGGAAATGAAGTCTAGGCCCAAGCAGAAAGTCACTAAGTACAATGGTTGTCAATAGTTTTTATGTTTATTAAATATGGGAAATGAAGTCTAGGCCCAAGCAGAAAGTCACTGAGTACAATGGTTGTCAATGGTTGTTATGTTTATTAAATATGGGAAACAAAGTCTGGGCCCAAGCAGAAAGTTACTGTGAACAATAGTTGTTATGTTTATTAAACATGGGAAATGAAGTCTGGGCCCAAGCAGAAAGTCACTGTGTACAATAGTTGTTATGTTTATTAAATATGGGAAATGAAGTCTAGGCCCTAGCAGAAAGTCACTGTGTACAATAGTTGTTATGTTTATTAAATATGGGAAAGAAAGTCTAGGCCCTAGCGGAAAGTCACTGTGTATAATGGTTGTTAATGGTTGTTATGTTTATTAAATATGGGAAATGAAGTCTAGGCCCTAGCGGAAAGTAACTGTGTACAATGGTTGTTAATGGTTGTTATGTTTATTAAATAATGGAAATGAAGTCTGGTCCCAAGCAGAAAATCTCAGTCTACAATGGTTGTCAATGGTTGTTATGTTTATTAAATATGGGAAAGGAAGTCTGGACCCTAGCGGAAAGTCACTGTGTACAGTGGTAGTCAATGGTTGTTATGTTTATTAAATATCGGAAAGGAAGTCTGGACCCTAGCAGAAAGTCACTGTGTACAATGGTTGTCAATGGTTGTTATGTTTATTAAATATGGGGAAGGCAGTCTAGACCCTAGCGGAAAGTCACTGTGTACAGTAGTAGTCAATGGTTGTTATGTTTATTAAATATCGGAAATGAAGTCTGGACCCTAGTGGAAAGTCACTGAGTATGATGGTTGTCAATGGTTGCTATGTTTATTAAACATGGGAAATGAAGTCTGGGCCCAAGCAGAAAGTCACAGTGTAGAATGGTTGATATGTTTATTAAATATGGGAAACGAAGTCTGGGCCCTACCAGAAAGTCACTGAGTACAATGGTTGTCAATGGTTTTTATGTTTATTAAACATGGGGAATGAAATCTGGTCCCAAGCAGACGTCACTGAGTACAATGGTTGTCAATGGTTGTTATGTTTATTAAATATGGGAAAGGAAGTCTGGACCCTAGCGGAAAGTCACTGTGTACAATGGTTGTCAATGGTTGTTATGTTTATTAAACATGGGGAATGAAGACTGTTCCCTAGTGGAAAGTCACTGTGTACAATGGTTGTTATGTTTATTAAATATGGGAAAGGAAGTCTGGACCCTAGCGGAAAGTCACTGAGTACAATGGTTGTCAATGGTTGTTATGTTTATTAAATATGGGAAAGGAAGTCTGGGCCCAAGCGGAAAGTCACTGAGTACAATGGTTGTCAATGGTTGTTATGTTTATTAAACATGGGGAATGAAGACTGGGCCCTAGTGGAAAGTTACTGTGTACAATTGTTTTTAATGGTTGTTATATTTATTAAATATGGGAAATGAAGCTACTTTGTTTCTTGTAGTGTATTTTTGTTTATACAATTATGCCTTAGGCAGAATAAGAAAATAAACATGCAATGAAAATGTTATTGCATTTGTATGGGAGAATAAATATGAATTCATTTTATTGGATGGACCAAGGTCATGCAGTATTTCCATCCAACAAAACAAGTTCATATTTTCCCATACAAATGCAGTAACCTCTAATTCCTAAAGGTCTTGATACAAATTCTCTGGCTGTTTGGTTCAGCTGATGGTGTTCCTTTGCTAGATTCTGTCATTGGCTTCACATAGGAAAAATAAGAAAACTGTACTTTGGAAGCATCTTCAGTTTCAGATGTTTTGTCTGGAGCTGTGGCGCTGTGGGTGATCTGGTAATCTTGCTTGGTTTGCATGAGTTTCACTTACAGATTCACTTACAAATTTCTTCTGATGTTGGTTTCTTTCCAAGTTTTTGACTGGCAACCTAACAGATCTCAGCATTAAGTCAAGGGTATATATATATATATATATATATATATATATATATATATATATATATATATATATATATATATATATATATATATATATATATATATATATATATACATATATATATATATATATATATATATATATATATATATATATATATATATATATATATATATATATATATATATATATATATATATAAAAAGAGTGGGTTTCTGCAGAGGGCCATTGTAGGTCCTCTTCCAGTTTGTTTCATAAATGCATACATTGGTATCTCCAAATTTGGTTGAGATTCACCATGTATGGGTCCTGTTCCCATCTGTCAGCCATTTTTCTGTTAGCCCTTGCTAGAGACATTCTTCACCAGAACACAGTCTCCAGGTTTTGAAAGGAATTTTCAGACTCATATGTCATAGTTTTGCTTTTTTTTGGTTTCATGAATTTAGTTGCTTTTTTGGTTGGCAAAGTCATATCATTTCTTCCAATTTTCAATATAATATGTGCAGTCTTTAGATCCATGATCAGATGGATGGATACCCAAGAAAGCATCAAGTGCTTGATGAGGGTGTCTGCTAAATAAGGTGGTATGGAGAAAATTATTTACTCTTGTGCATGCTCAAGCAGTGCTACATAAATCTCTCTTTCAATACCATTTCTCATTTTCTTGTTGGTACCAAGCATGTTTAAAAGTGTGTTAATATTTTGCATAAGCAGTTACCCATAGCATGGTATTGATTTCTGCTGCTCTTTTCCACACAACCAATATTATTGAACTCCTAGCCGACTGTGATTTAGAGTTACAGCACTATTCACTATGAATTCAAGCCAGGAAGCCTTAATGTGCAATAAAATTGTCAAATAAAACTCTCACTTTTATCTATCGGACTAGTTTATAGTCGGAAATGCATGAACATTACAAATAAAGTGCTCTGTAATAATTTGAATATTTTCATAACCAGATTTTGATTACTCTAGAGACAAATTATCTGCCATAGATACTCAGGTATAAGTTGATTTATTTGACTTTTGCATTCATACATACTCAGTTATAAGTTGATTTGACTTTTCTCTTTGACCCTTCTAAATGTTGGGGGTGCCAAGTAAGATCTGTCTGAATGGGTGACTCTTCATTAGTGAATCAGATTTGCACTTTAAAAAAATAAACCAGACTGCATAAATAAATAGACAAAAAAGACAATACCAATGTAAAATAATTTTGAGTGAAAGATGTTAGCAAATATATTGGCAACTTTACGTTTGGTACACCTTGATGTCATAAATCCATAGAAATTCTTGATGTCTGACATTTTAAATCCATTTATGAGATGAATCTGTCAATTCTATTATAGGTCAAATACTTGTTAAAACAAGTTGTTGTCCAGAATGATCCAACTTGCAATATTCCATAATATGTTAATTCCACATGTCATACAAATAAACAATGAAAGTCAAGTCCACACTTCTGCAATTCACAATATCCAAAAAATTTTACTATCTAATGTCTTTTGGTACAAAATCTAAGAGTTTGTCCCTATTGTCTTAAAAAACAAATAAATTTTGAAATCTTCATAGCTGTCTGATATTGTCTGATCTTTACTCTCATATATGGAGACTGGAGTTAGATTATTGACACTCTGATCAGAAAATAAATCTAATAAAGGATGTAACTAAACATGCATCACTTGTGTGCCAAGATCTAATGGAGTTTAGATAACCACCCAGAGTTACTTGGCACGGAGCAAGTATCTGATTGATAGCTTCATCAAACTGTTGTCAGATAAAACCTTTATAAGTTAAAGGATTAAGATCAAACATGCACATGAGGTTCTAGAACTTTGCTCAACAAATATCAAATTTTGAGCTTGATCAAAAGGAATGTCAACTTGAAAACAATGTAAATGCTGCCTTTATAAGCCAGGGGCTTAATGGTCCATATGCACTGGCAGATGATTTGAGAAATATCACTTGGGAATCAAATTTCACTCATAGAAGAAGAAAATATAAATTAAATTAAAATTTATATTGCATCATACACAAACATTGCTTATTTAGCAAAATACAATATTTAAAAAACGTAAGTTACTCAGACTTGGACAGAAATGGATGTAATATACTTTCAATTATAGAGCTTTGATCAACGACATTTGCTGTTGGTAATATTTAATTTACTGGAAATATTTTCAAATTTTTAATCTAAATAGGTTTTGGTATAAGTAATCTATATTGAATACTGTAATAAAATGCATTAACACTGTTGTTACAACTCTGTGGTCTTAAACTAAGTAACAAAAAGAACTAAACTCAACTCAACACATTTTGTCAAATTCAACAAATAATTTACTTTCCTAGAATACAAAGTGAAAATTAAAAAAGATCTTACATTGTTGCCAATTGAATCCCAAATAGTGCTAAAAGTTCTATCACAAGTACACAAGTATGGAAAATTCAGAATGCTAATGGTATTCCCAATGAATTCAAATACTGAATGTAATTATATACCTCTAGCCTGGAAAAGTGTTGATGTACTAAAAGTCTTGATGTATCACAGTGATATAATCAAAAATGTCTGTAAATGAATTCATAGTAATTCCAAAATGATTTAGACAAAGTATAAATGAGCACTTTGTAATTCCAGTGAATAATATAAAAATAAATAAATCTTTGAAATTAAAACTAAACATAACTGGATGGCCAATTTAACTTAGATGTTAAGATAGGAATCATTAATCCAAATATAAACAACCTTAACATGAAAACACAAGATAGGAGAACCAGATGCTATGTAACACTGTTTATATCATATATGCATCTCTTGATTTAATAGTGGCATGAAAATGTAAATTGACAGTATCTATACACACTGCAATATCTAGAGTTTCTAAATTAACCCAAAAGTGATACAATTTTGGTGTGACATGCTAATAAGACTCTGCATGAATATAATTTCTGGTAAAATAACAAAAAGAATGAGTATATATGGTACTTGAGTTTAATGGTGTGACCTGATAAAGCAGCTAGCTAATCATTGGTACCTGATCATGTCAAGTTTTGATGTTCCTAACTGAAGATTGTTATCTGTCCTGACCTCAGGTTTTTTGCCATAGAAATCTTTAGATTTGTCAGTAACTGCTTACCTGAGTGCTAATAATTTCAAATTATGGGCTCTAAGTTGATTTTCTCACTTAATGTATGCTCTCTACTGGCATAAGCTAGTACCTTCTCCATCATGTTTCTGATAAAGTACTGCATTTAGATTGCCTTGGCTGGCATCATTGTTCAAGTAGAAGGAGCTTATTGTAATGTTTATACCCTAGGTCCACAGTGAGCATCTTGATTATTATGTATCCAACTGCATGTTGTTGGTTGAGTTCTCTTCACTTTCTGTGATTGGTTCAATGAATGCCCTACAGTTTTGTGAGCTTGGCATAGTCTTTAACAAACTTGTTTTTGTGGAAATGTCAAAAGCACACACCTATTGAGATACCTAACTCCTCACCTGTCCATCTCTATTTCATTCACTGCTCAGCCAATATGTTTTATTTTGTTTTGAAGAAGTTTGACAGTAGCTTCCAATGAATCATTTGTTCTTCCAGCGGTTTTCCTTCACTAAATATACTAGCCTGCATGTACAACCAGTCATGTACTTAAAATGGCATTAAACCCAACAAAATTAAACATTCACAAAATTCCTCGAATCTATCTTAAAGCAATTTCTTGAATCAATAGATGTATACAGAGATTCTTCTACTGAGAGAATAGAGTAGGTGTCTTTGATGGTGTGTGAATTGGGTGTCCATAATTCAGTGCAGAACTGCATAGATGTCTTGATATTCCAGAAGCCATTTTGCTCAATGACTGCATACTCAGTCCCAATTGATTTTTGTGGCATCATTGAAGACTGCAAAAGCGAACTTCCATTCATGTGCTATGTTCATGCAGTTATCTCAGCAACCTGTTTCTTCATTCATATAGTGGCAAATAATATTAGTCTATATGAATAAAGGAACTTTTATTTGTTGTCTGCATCTGCAACAATTAAATTGGGTGCACAATTAGGATCTTGACCAAAGAAAGAAACACAAATATCATCCGACTCCCTTTTCTTGGCCCGACTGTCTGCTGTGGATACTTATTTAGAGATTGAAATTTAACTCCGAAAGTAACACTTTAGTCATATAATTTGATCAAATCTCTTCAAGGTTGCAAGTGAATGCATGTCAAAAACCAACCTCTGTAACACTTGCCAGTGTACCACACTGGCAACCCGTTCAGAGTTGTCACATAGAAAAACATGGATTCAGGTCAGTTATTTACTGGAAAAGACAGTACTCTGCTTGGCATTGTAAAAGTCCATGTATCTGCATCTCAGTCTAAAGGATTGTTAACTTGAAAACAAAGTCAATGATGCCTTTACAGGCACTGGCAGAAAACTTTTATATGGTAAACAGTTACCCATGGCTCATTTTATTACCTGGGTTATTATCAGTGGACATGTACCCTTAAGTACACATAGGCAACTTTATTAGATACATTTGTAACCATAGACCTTCTGAAGCTTTCCCACAAAATAAAACATCCATCCCATTTGAACTGTTAACTGTCTCTTCTGTTTGCTATATGTCATACTTTAAAGACATGTTCTAAAATACCTGTTCTATTTTGGGCTTTGGCAGGTCCTTTCTGGATATGAGATTGGCTTTAGGAAACAGTGTGGCCAAAAGTACTATTTCAACTTTACAGCTGTGGTACCTAAGCTTAGGGATCTTTGTGGTCAAGTCTCCAGCATCTGTTGAAAGCCTAATTTTAGGTAATTTATTCTTTGCAACAGAGCATCTAGATTCTTGGGGAAAAGAGTTTAGTTCTGTTGTTGACCCTTGATCTGCTATTGCTCTCATTGCATAATTTGTGCTTCCTTTTAATTTGGAGACTTTGTCACAGTTATAAGTTGTTATGATGTCCCAACTTCTCTACAAATTGTAGAAGTCTTTCATAGGATCATATTTGTAGTGTATTGCATTCTTCAGGCTGTCACTATGCAACCCATTCCAAATCTTGGACATCAACAAACCATATTATAAGGAAGGGCTTTATATTAAGGGAGTGTTTTATCCATTAGAAAAAGAATGGTAAGGATGATATAATTTATCTCATTGTATTACAGAGAGATGGCCATGGTTGACTGAGTCATTAGAACTTCTGATTCAAAATCCACTATTATTAGGTTTGATACCTGCCTAGGTCAGTCTGAGTTAGCTTCCTTAATATGTTTTTGGAAAAGGTACTTGGATCCAATTTCATTGGCATGATGTGTCATGAATGTGTTGATAGTGGAGTTAAAGGCAACTAATCATCTGGTTTTGTGTGTGTTTTTACTTTAGTTACACACTATCATTAATAAATTCCATGGCTGGATTAAATTTGCTGTCATAATATCCAAGGCCAAGGTAGTAGTGGTTGAAAGAATAGAATTTTATGCTAAGGGTTTTTACAGTATTATGGCATAGCAAAGCTTTGAATGCTTTGTCATGCCAAAGCATGTAGTTTTTGTACAATATCATCAGCTTTACATAACAAACTTTATGGATTGGTTGCACTTTGGGTAAGAAATCAGCCTGTTGATATTTGGGGTATAGGCCAAATCAGTAACTGAAAGAATAAAAATGGTTTAAACACATAAACTTTAGGACTTTATCACAGATCAATGCTAAATTTTGTTAGTGTCTTGCTTTTGGAAAAAGGAAGAAACTTTTTAATTCTGATGTCAAAAGGTAAAATTAGAAGATCTGTGTGGGTGAAAATTGAAAAGTGGTTTCTGCACAAGAACTTGATTTTTTCCCTTTCACCAGAGTTCATAGATATGTTATGCTTTGGGTAGGACAGGAGGCTGTTGATTTTGGGATCAAAATTTCAAATGTCATTTTCATGATGACTCTAAGAAGAAATATTATTTCTGCATAATATAATTAGTTCTTGACCACATACCTTGACTAAAGTTGTGGAAAACTTGCAATTATGTAAGAAAGAGGCTGATTGATTTCAGGCTCAAAAATGCAAAACCATTCAAGGTTTTTGTAATTTACAGAAAATTCATGTTTCACAAATGTTTGTTCTAGAGTAAGTTCATTGGCCAAACTTTGTGGTTGGCTTTCACATAGAAAAAAAAACTTATAAGTCTTAAAGAAAATAATGGTTTCTGCACAATGCATTTAATTGAAGACTGCATATGTTGGCATTGTTCATCAAAGTCATTGAGGCCTGTTGCTCTGTAATCTCTAGAATCAATCAAGCCCATTTAGAACCTTCAAAAGTAATTATGCAATACAGGAACAAATTGGGAAAAATAGAAGCAGGGATGTGTGTTCTATAAAGAATGTCTTATGTTTGAACATTAATTTTTATGCACATGATCATTGACATATATCTCTGATAATTTTTAGCTATGTAATGAGCACTGTATATGTTTTACCTTAGGCATGAAAATTTTTATATATTTTCAATTAAATGAGAATGGACACATACAGCTTTGCATTAGAGGGAAAGTAGAGATCATAATTTCCAAATGGCATTTGAAAAGACAGTGCTTTTTAATGCTTTTTCAGGAATTAATGTTGTTCGGAGTTACACCGTGGTACTTCCATCCTTAGATAAAGAATCCCAAGACCCTCGAGTACTTGCAGGTCAGGTGATATATCTCATGTTGAAAATCTATCCTGAAGGTACCATCACCCCCTTGCTTGGTAGCTTAAAACAAGGTGAGCTCATTATTTACCTGTGTGCAATATGCACCCAACCTGAAACAAGATAGACCTCAATCTGCCAGTACATCATGTAACTATTACTACAGATCTTGGTCTACTTTGCATGCAAACAGCATAGACCCTAATCTGCCAGTACTTTATGTAATTACAAATCTGGATACGTGTTGTATGGTGTTAGACTTTTAGGGAATTATACAACGTTTTCAGTTTCCGCAACTAGTCTACACAAGCTGGTTGTATTTATAGTTTTAACACATGTGAAGATAGAAATGTAGAGGTTTACAAACGCAACGTTTTTGTGTTTATTTGTTTGTCGTAACTATGTTTTGTATTTGCCTTTGAAAAAGACTCATTAAGAGTCGAAAGCGCTTAGGCTAGTTAGTTACTAGTTTCGTACTGTTCGTCGTCAGTTTATTGCATCTATTTTAATTAATCCTGACAGACGTGATCCTTGGTGGATCCAGTACGCTTGAGAGGTTGTTATTCGCCATATGATTTGTATTCTTTATATATATATATATATATATATATATATATATATATATACATATGAAATTCTGGAACTGAGTAGGCATGTAATTTTGAATTCTGTGCCACACAGAATTAAGTGAACATAAATATACTAGAATTTAGGCTAGATAGCTGAAGCCCTGAAAATATTATGGCAAGTTTATGTGGCTGTAATTACACAGATCCAACTAATTACATGTCTAACATATTAAAAATTTAGTGTATGGCTTTTATACCCAAAATAAGATTGGACGGCCAGCTTAATATTTTAAAAAGTTATCGGGCACAAATTTCCTTTGTAAAATGTTCTGAAAATTTGTGTAGAAATAGTAGTGGCCTCATTATCAAGCAAGCCAGGGCTTTTCAGGAGATAAATATGGTAAAAAAATGTATGCCTAATTAATTTCATAGACGCTATTGTCCTTGAACTAATTGAAAACAAATATAACCCCAAACTTTTTTCATCAGCAAACTTAAACTTTTCAATTGTAAGATTTAGTTTTCCTTTATGTAAGGTGACATGATTCAGGTGAGCAACTTTGATGGAAACTTTAAGCAGAATGAACTTCAGGACTGTAGTCATCTGATACTGTATGCAGCAGGAACTGGCTTTACTCCAATGATCAGACTTATCTACCAGTCCATTGTAGAAGAACACATGTCAGACAGGTAAAGCTATAAGACCTTCTTTAAATATTCTGCATGTTTGCAGTAGAATCTTTTTATGTGACCCTTGTCGCTTAAACGTTGTTAACCAACATGAAGTAGGGGGGGTCATTATAGTAGTTTTACTGGTTTGTAACACTTCACATTCACCATAATAAAGGTATGTAATATTCTATTGTATTCAATAAATTAATCAAAATTTAAAATTTAGCATGTTTCAGGATAGTAAAATGATATTGCAGCTGTGTACCACCATAAAAATTGGTCAAATCTCAATTCATCTGTTCTATCCCAGATGTGAAGAATTAGTCAAGTCTCAATTCATCTTTTCTATCCCAGATGTGAAGAATTAGTCAAGTCTCATTTCATCTATTCTATCCCAGATGTGAAGAATTAGTCAAATCTCAATTCACCTATTATATCCCAGATGTGAAGAATTAGTCAAATTTCAATTCATCTATTCTATCCCAGATGTGAAGAATTAGTCAAGTCACAATTCATCTGTTCTATCCCAGATGGGAAGAATTAGTCAAGTCTCAATTCATCTGTTCTATCCCAGATGTGAAGAATTAGTCAAGTCACAATTCTATCCCTGATGTGAAGAATTAGTCAAGTCTCATTTCATCTATTCTATCCCAGATGTGAAGAATTAGTCAAGTCACAATTCATCTATTCTATCCCAGATGTGAAGAATTAGTCAAATCTCAATTCATCTATTCTATCCCAGATGTGAAGAATTAGTCAAATTTTAATTCAATTATTCTATCCCAGATGTGAAGAATTTGTCAAATCTTAATTCATCTATTCTATCCCAGATGTGAAGAATTAGTCAAATCTCAATTCATCTATTCTATCCCAGATGTGAAGAATTAGTCAAATCTCAATTCATCTATTCTATCCCAGATGTGAAGAATCGGTAAAATCTTGACTCATCTATCCCATCAAGAATGTGTAGAATTGGTAATATTTAAACACTGTAAATATTTCACTTTTTCTTTTCAGATATGTAAAATTAATATTTTTTAACAAGAAAGAGAAAGATATTCTTTGGAATGATCAGTTATGTACCTTATCAAAAACAAATACCAGGTAAGCTTATTTCATAAAAGTTAAACTTTTATTCCTTTTCCTTCTCTCATTTGCCTTCATGAAATATAGAAGAATTGTTCACTACATGAATGCATATATTTGTGCATAACAATGTGTATGCACTGATAATTTATAATGGATGCTTTCCAATTGATGGAATCATATTCAAATACAAAATAAATGTTTTTCTGCAGACAAAAGTACATGCCATATTTTTTTCCTCAAATGCTTCATTACAGAATGAAGAACATACCAGTGAACTTTTCAAAAGCCAAGTTGGGAAGCTAAAAACCATATAGAGATACTGACTTAAATCATGAGGTTTTATGTGGCATTTTTAAGACTCATTTTCACTAAATATTGACCAATCTTCTGGGTGCGAATTGTGCAAAATTTTTAAAGGATGCACCGTTTCTCCCTGTGTCACATTATTTTCCTCCAGGTCTTGCCCTCATTTAATATTCTGGTCAGCTTTGGCCGTACTGCACAATAGCTAAAGGTTAATCTCAAATTAACAACCAAGAAAATTAGTGTGAATAATTAAGTTAATCTTCATCATTGCTTATGAAAATGACTGGCACTCCAACATAATTCAAAGAAACCAGTTTCTATAGTGTGTGTTTTGTATTTGATTGGCAAATAAATAATGCCCTGTTTGATTGCAACTAGCAGTGCTTTTATAATGTAGACTGAAGCTACGATACATGTTGCAAGCATTTATCTCACCACTTATATACCACATTATTTCCATATTCTCAACTCAAAAGGTATTAGTAATGTTCAGTAAATAACATATATATAGATTTTTGAGGGCATTTAAGCTATGTGTTTCTTCATTGTATAACATTTGTATATACACTACAGTAATGCTAGGTGTTCACTCATGTTTCTTTGGTGAGAATGGAGATGCATTGACAGTGACCATTTAAAGGATTGTTATTAATTGCTGACTATTTTATTGTTATGTTTTTTTTTTGTTGCAGTTTATTTTCTGATTTTAGTATTGTTTGTTTCCCAAAAATTGATGTGAATAATGTTTAAACATTCTATTTACTGGAGTAATGATAATTATTTCATCACTACAATATTCATGGGTGATAAAACATAACATGGTTTCTGTAGATTTCATATTAATATATATATATATGTATATATATATATATATATATATATATATATATATATATATATATATATATGATTTTTTTTAGGATAAATGAAAATTGACACATATTGTAATTACCAGTTCTGTGAAAAGAGCAGGAGACATTATGAAATTGGGAGGTAGGCATGGAACAACTCCAAAAATCTGAAGTTTTTTTCTTCTCCCTGTGTGAATGTTGACAGGTATGGAAGAAAAGTATCTGAGCATTGAGTCCATTTCATCAAGTGCAGGAATACCACATGGCAATATTGAAACTTGTTTTATTGATTACATGAACATCTATAAAATATATTTTGTTTCTTTAAAGGTTTTTTTTTTAAATCTACATGTTTCGATTTATTCTTTGAATAATTTTGAAATAGTTCTGAATTTGCTGTCTGTATATTGCAATTAAGGTATACTATTTCAGGTTTAGTTACACCAATGTACTATCCAATCCTGGTGACTCATGGTGTGGACTGAAAAGCAGAGTGAGTCTTCAGATGGTAAAAGACTTTACACCAAAATCTGAAGATTGCAAGAAACTTTGGATATGTGTGTGTGGTCCAATTCCTTTCACAAGATTAGTATTACAGTAAGAATGAACTCTTTGTGTATTATAATTATTATGACAATCGTAAATACAGAAAAATAACATAGCAGCAACTAGATATAAGGCAGATACACAGTAAACATACAATAATATATTGATTGGGGTCCACCAAGTGCAGTTGTGATATGTAACATTATTATTTGACTTTATTTAAAGAGGGTAACACAATCAGCTAAGAACTAATCTACCTTGAGGCCATCATTCAAAGGAATTGATTTATTTGAGCCATATCTCTAAAGCCACTGGATATACTAGGTTTGGAAGAAAGAAAAAGAGTGGGTATTTTTAATCTCAACTGGAATACTATTTCAGAACAAAGTTCCAGAGTACTGGAAACTTTTCTTTAAATAATTCCTTACTTGGTTTGGGAATTTTATACTGTTTGGTAGAGATAGATCGCAGGTATTACCAGGTAGCCTATACTGGAATAGTGATTGTAAATATTCAGGAGTACTATTATTGGATATCCTGTATATTATTTTGGGTCTTTAATAGGTAAAATTTTTAACTTACCAGCTAAATTTTCTTTTCTTTCTGATTTATATTAGCCCAAATGCTCTTTTTCGAAGAGATGCAAGCTTTGCTAAGGATTTATCATTTGAATTACCCCATACTGTATTACAGTAGTCTAAATAGAGTTGTATGTAAATATCAACATTTGAATTACCCCATACTGTATTACAGTAGTCTAAATAGAGTTGTATGTAAATATCAACATTTGAATTACCCCATACTGTATTACAGTAGTCTAAATAGAGTTGTTTGTAAATATCAACATTTGAATTACCCCCTACTGTATTACAGTAGTCAAAATAGAGTTGTATGTAAATATCAACATTTGAATTACCCCATACTGTATTACAGTAGTCTAAATAGAGTTGTATGTAAATATCAACATTTGAATTACCCCATACTGTATTACAGTAGTCTAAATAGGGTTGTATGTAACTGTCATCATTTGAATTACCCCATACTGTATTACAGTAGTCTAAATAGGGTTGTATGTAACTGTCATCATTTGAATTACCCCATACTGTATTACAGTAGTCTAAATAGGGTTGTATGTAAATGTCATCATTTTAATTACCCCATACTGTTTACAGTAGTCTAAATAGGGTTGTATGTAACTGTCATCATTTGAATTACCCCATACTGTTTACAGTAGTCTAAATAGGGTTGTATGTAACTGTCATCATTTGAATTACCCCATACTGTTTACAGTAGTCTAAATAGGGTTGTATGTAACTGTCATCATTTGAATTACCCCATACTGTATTACAGTAGTCTAAATAGGGTTGTATGTAAATGTCATCATTCGAATTACCCCATACTGTATTACAGTAGTCTAAATAGGGTTGTATGTAACTCATCATTTGAATTACCCCATACTGTATTACAGTAGTCTAAATAGGATTGTATGCAACTGTCATCATTTGAATTACCCCATACTGTATTACAGTTGTCTAAATAGGGTTGTATGTAACTCATCATTTGAATTACCCCATACTGTATTACAGTTGTCTAAATAGGGTTGTATGTAACTCATCATTTGAATTACCCCATACTGTATTACAGTAGTCTAAATAGAATTGTATGCAACTGTCATCATTTGAATTACCCCATACTGTTTACAGTAGTCTAAATAGGGTTGTATGTAAATGTCATCATTCGAATTACCCCATACTATATTACAGTAGTCTAAATAGGGTTGTATGTAACTCATCATTTGAATTACCCCATACTGTATTACAGCAGTCTAAATAGGCTTGTATGTAACTCATCATTTGAATTACCCCATACTGTATTACAGCAGTCTAAATAGGGTTGTATGTAGCTGTCATTTGAATTACTCCATTCTGTACTACAGTAGTCTACATAGGGTTGTATGTAACTGTCATCATTTGAATTACCTCACACTGTATTACAGTAGTCTAAATAGGGTTGTATGTAACTCATCGTTTGAATTACCCCATACTGTATTACATTAGTCTAAATAGGGTTGTATGTAACCGTCATCATTTGAATTACCCCATACTGTATTACAGTAGTCTAAATAGGGTTGTATGTAACCGTCATTATTTGAGTTACCAAATACTGTATTACAGTAGTCTGAATAGGGTTGTATGTAACTGTCATTATTTGAATTACCCCACACTGTATTACAGTAGTCTAAATAGGGTTGTATGTAACTGTTATCATTTGAATTACCCCATACTGTATTACAGTAGTCTAAATAGGGTTGTATGTAACTCATCATTTGAATTACCCCATACTGTATTACAGTAGTATAAATAGGGTTGTATGTAACTGTCATTATTTGAATTATCCCATACTGTATTAAAGTAGTCTAAATAGGGTTGTATGAAGCTGTCATCATTTGAATTACCCCATACTGTATTACAGAAGTCTAAATAGGGTTGTATGTAACTCATCATTTGAATTACCCCATACTGTATTACAGTAGTCTAAATAGGGTTGTATGTAACTGTCATCATTTGAATTAACCCAATTTCTGTATTACAGTAGTCTAAATAGGGTTGTGTGTAACTGTCATCATTTGAATTACCCCATACTGTATTACAGTAGTCTAAATAGATTTGTATGTAACTGTCATTTGAATTACCCCATACTCTATTATAGTAGTCTGTATAGGGTTGTATGTAACTGTCATCATTTGAATTACCCCATACTGTATTATAGTAGTCTAAATAGGGTTGTATGTAACTGTTATCATTTGAATTACCCCATACTGTATTACAGTAGTCTAAATAGGGTTGTATGTAACTGTTATCATTTGAATTACCCCATACTGTATTACAGTAGTCTAAATAGGGTTGTATGTAAATGTTATCATTTGAATTACCCCATACTCTATTACAGTAGTCTAAATAGGGTTGTATGTAAATGTCATCATTTTAATTACCCCATACTGTTTACAGTAGTCTAAATAGGGTTGTATGTAACTGTCATCATTTGAATTACCCCATACTGTATTACAGTAGTCTAAATAGGGTTGTATGTAAATGTCATCATTCGAATTACCCCATACTGTATTACAGTAGTCTAAATAGGGTTGTATGTAACTCATCACTTGATTTACCCCATACTGTATTACAGTAGTCTAAATAGGATTGTATGCAACTGTCATCATTTGAATTACCCCATACTGTATTATAGTAGTCTAAATAGGGTTGTATGTAACTGTCATCATTTGAATTACCCCATACTGTATTACAGCTGTCTAAATAGGGTTGTATGTAACTCATCATTTGAATTACCCCATACTGTATTACAGTAGTTTAAATAGGATTGTATGCAACTGTCATCATTTGAATTACCCCATACTGTATTACAGTAGTCTAAATAGGGTTGTATGTAACTGTCATCATTTGAATTACCCCATACTGTATTACAGTAGTCTGAATAGGGTTGTATGTAACTGTCATTATTTGAATTACCCCACACTGTATTACAGTAGTCTAAATAGGGTTGTATGTAACTGTCATTATTTGAATTATCCCATACTGTATTAAAGTAGTCTAAATAGGGTTGTATGAAGCTGTCATCATTTGAATTACCCCATACTGTATTACAGTAGTCTAAATAGGGTTGTATGAAACTGTCATCATTTGAATTACCCCATACTGTATTACTGTAGTCTAAATAGGGTTGTATGTAACTCATCATTTGAATTTCCCCATACTGTATTACAGTAGTCTAAATAGGGTTGTATGTAACTGTTATCATTTGAGTTGGCCCATACTGTATTATAGTAGTCTAAATAGGGTTGTATGTAACTTGTATCATTTGAATTACCCCATACTGTATTACAGTAGTCTAAATAGGGTTGTATGTAACTGTCATCATTTGAATTACCCCATACTGTATTACAGTAGTCTAAATAGGGTTGTATGTAACTTGTATCATTTGAATTACCCCATACTGTATTACAGTAGTCTAAATAGGGTTGTATGTAACTGTCATCATTTGAATTACCCCATACTGTATTACAGCAGTCTAAATAATGTTGTATGTAACTGTCATCATTTGAATTACCCCATACTGTATTACAGCAGTCTAAATAGGGTTGTTTGTAACTGTCATCATTTGAATTACCCCATATTGTATTATAGTAGTCTAAATAGGATTGTATGTAACTATCATCATTTGAATTACCCCATACTGTATTACAGTAGTCTAAATAGGGTTGTATGTAACTCATCATTTGAATTACCCCACACTGGTAGGTCATTAATAAATAAAATAAACAGTAATGGGCCCAAAATTGAGCTTTGTGGTGTTCCACATCTAATTGTTCCAGGTTCAGACAGAACATTATTTATATAAACATGTTTTGTTCTCTCACTTAAAGTCTGAAGTAAACCATCTAACTGTGATTTCATCACATTGGTAGATTTTCAGTTCCTTCAAAAGGATTTCATGATCCACCATGTCAAAAGCTTTCCTGAAATCTATAAATACAGATCCTATTATTCTACTTTGGTCAACAGCTTGAAGCCAATTACCAGTTAGGAAGATCAAGGCAGTCTCATATGAATGTCTCTGTCTAAAGCCTGATTGATTAGGGTGTAACAGAAAGTGTTTAGTTAAATACGATATGAATGAATCATGGACATGCTTTTCAATCAATTTTGACATGTTTGGTAGTATTGAGGTTGGCTGGTAGTTATCAGTATCATCTTTAGAACCATTCTGTGAATAGGAATTACTTTTGCAGTTTTCCATATTTTGGGGACAGATGAGAATCTTGTGTCTTCCAAGCTGTACAAAATGGGAAGGGGACAAAACTTTGGGGCACTAAAATGATGCAGTTGACAACTTATTAAGTGATAAACAATAAAGCTTTTGGATAGATATTTTATATTTAATTGCTGCAATGCAGACACTAGTAATGTGGTGATGTAAAAGAAAATTAGCAACTGAATGATATGTTTATTTAAATATTCATGTCCCCTTCCCATTTTGTACAGCTGTAACAGTGAATCTATAATAATTCATTCAAAGTTAAGAAGCTTGACTTTTAATCATACCATAATAGATGGTTATCTATCTAAATGTAATAAAATTCACTATAGAATAAGGAAATGTAAAGCACAATTGCATTTTCATAATTCACATGCATATGGGTCAATTTAACTAAGTGGTGCCTGTATAAATTTCAACACCCAAGAATTTTTATCATCAAAAATGCATTAAAATCTTAATATATGATTCTTTGCTAAAAGATATACACAAACTTCTGAAACAAAATTCAATCATGCACAAAATATCTCTACCACTTCCTTAGGTATAGATATCAGGAACAGAGCTTAATGTTTTTCAAAGAACTAATTGATTTTCAGATGGATGTTAATTGAACTGATGATGTTTGACTGACACTACAGCCTACTACAGCCTAACCATGTGTTAATGCAGCTTTCCCTATGTGGGATTGTTTTTATATTGAGGTTTATTTTCTGACAGTTTCAACAACATTTTGTATGTAATTAATTTTGGAGTTTTGGACATGTAGGCAGTTCAATTAACTGATTTGTAAATTCAGATTAGAACTTATTTTAGCAGTGATATTTCACAAATTTGTATGCACACAAATTTAAAAAACTGTTACCAATATAAACCTAAGTAATCTAAATTTAAATCTATTCAGCCATTTTCGGAAGGAAAATCATCAAACTCTGGTTATTATTCGAGATTTATATCTTTATCTTTAAGCAGTATATTCACTAAGAAATCACAAAATACCAGTTGCCATCCAATCACATCACACAAAATACCAGTTGGCATCCAATCAGATCACACAAAATACCAGTTGGGAGCCAATCAGATAACACAAAATACCAGTTGGGAGCCAATCACATCACACAAAATACCAGTTGGCATCCAATCAGATAATACAAAATGCCAGTTGGCATCCAATCACATTACACAAAATACCAGTTGGGAACCAATCAGATCACACAAAATACCAGTTGACATCCAATCAGATCACACATGTAAATACTCCACATTTTTTACTAGAAATGAGGTCCTTGTAGTGAGCTTGTCTGGTACAAAATTCTACAGCTCTTTTAAAGAATTTGTTTAGCTTTACTGGTCATTGACATAAAGATTTATGTGATGATCTGTTGATCATCATCTATCATCCAATCAATCATTTGTATAAGTATTTGATTGTTTCTTCTCCTGCACTGCTTGGAGGAATGTCATGAAACTGTACACACATATTCATCAATGGTTTAGATGGGCAGTGTTGAAAATGGTGCTGCTTACATATCCATTCTGGCTGCTGCAGTGGCTACCTTGAAAATCATGTTTTCCTACCTCTTTGTAATAGATAGTCTTATCAACATGGGTTTTTTACTAACAGACTCCTTATGATGTATGTTTGATCCAAATTGAAATAGTGATGATCTCATGTCCAACATATCCACCACAGTGGCCATATTGAAAATGTTGTTCCTACTCCTCCTACGATGAGGGTCATATCAACACATGGGGTTTTCACTACAAGACTTCTTATGGTAGTCCTGATTAAAAATAGTGTCAATTCAAATCCCAATATGGCCATAACAGCAGCCAACTTAAACATATCCATTTTGCAAAGCTACATTACATAAGTTCTTTTAATGTGGGATTTTACTAAAAGACCTATTATGATGTCCAGTTCATCTTAAATAAACATGGTGCCAATCTGACATTTAGTATGGCTACTCTACAGGTCCATTTTTAAAATATTGTTATCACCATTCCTCCTGAATGGGTGGTTTTATGAATATCAGGTTTTCACTAACAGACTGATTTATACTTGGAACTGATGAAATTGATGCCAATCTGATATCAGCAGCCATCTTTTTATTGCTTTGCTTCATGATTCGTGTTTTCAAAAAAAGACATCATATGATGCTTGGTCCAAAATGAAAATGGTGCTTATCTTGTGTATAACATGGCTGCCACAATGGCCAGTATGAAAATCCTGTTACAGCTACTTCAGAATGAATGGTCATATTGTCATGGGGATTTTGCTACAAATATTTTTTTATATTTTGTTGATTTTCAATTAAAATGGTGTTGAACTTAAGTAAAATATGTTGTCATATTGAAATTTTTGTTTGAGTGACTCCTCTTAAATGACAGTTGTTCTCATTATAAGAATCATTATGGTGTCCACTTGGTCCTACATGAAAATGACCACAATGTGGTGATTTTTAAGCTATCTTGAAAATAGTGTTATCTCTGCTATTTGCATGGTTTCTGATAGATCAACATTGGGTTTTCACTAATAGAATTATTATAATTCTTTACCTAACCACTCCAGTGGCCTAGTGGTTAGAGCATCTGTCTCAGATGTGGGAGGACGCAGGTTCAAACCCCAGCTGAGTCAAACCAAAGACATTAAAAAATGGAACTAAGAACTGCTTCACTTGTCGCTCAGCATTAAGAGGTTAGTGTTAGGACTGGTCAGCCTGGTGTCAGGATAATGTGACTGGGTGGGACATCATGCTACATGTTTATGGCATGATGCCCCATTGCTAGACATAACTATAAACTGTCACACTGCAGATATTGTAGCGATCTGACTGAAAAATTGTTAAAGCTATGTTGATAATCTAAATCACACACAGACACACACATACTTTAACTTATTTGGCCTTAACTGATAATGGTACTAGTTGTACATCCAATATGGCTGTCATAATGAAAATTATGTTGTCACTAGTCCTCCTAAATGAACAATCATTATGACATGGTTTTGACCTAAAGACTTGTCAATCAGATGATGCCAACTTTGTCCTAAATAAAAATTGTGCCAATCTCACTCCTTTGTATGATTGTTCATAATTTATATTTACAGTTATGACATTTATGGTATTAAAAATGCAAACATTTTTCAGTATGCAAACACTACTGCTTGAGTTTATCTTAAGCCACATTTCCACTTTAACACTGATTAAAAAGAATTCTTTTTCTTCAGGTATTGTATCAATACAATGATAGTGTTCCAAATTAGTTCTATATATCTTCTCTCATTCTCTTTTCAGATTAGCAGAAGAACTTGGGTATGACAAGCAACAAATACATGCATTTTTAGGATGACATTGAACAGTGCATATATAATAACAAGTTTCACTTGACATGAAAGCAGCATTTTTAAATGGTTAAATTGTATTAAGCTATTGTAAATGAATCTAGTATTTATTATGACAGCTACTGTCAGTGGTAGTGATAGTTCCTGTCAAAGGTTCTTGCATCATTTTATCATAGAATTCTAGATAGGTCATTTGATCTGCCATGTGTAACCCTCAAAATGCTGATAGTCTAATGGCATGGATTGAAAACTTACAGGTCAGCAATCTGGCTATCAACCATCAGCATTGTTATAATTAAAATTTGCTTATTGGTTAAGAGTCCATGAATTGCATGTGGTCTGCAAGCTGAGAATTGTTTTTAAATGGCCATGTTTTACTTGTTGACAGTAAATGATGAATAATTTTTGACTTAATAATTCTAAGTGACTTTTTATATATTTTATGTGCAAGTCAAACTTTATTAATGGTATTATTGCTGATGACAAGTAGGATGTCATTTGCTCAGTTTATTTCACATGAAGGAAGAACTGCAATGCAGATGGATTTGAGGCATGTAAATAGAGAACAGCTACTATGGTAATGAACAGAGGACGCCACTGGGTGTGTGATCAAACTGTTTGACATAATCATTTTTTGTCTTTGAACACCAAGTTTTGAGAGCCTGACATTTATACAAGTAGAGGAAGAATTAAAAATGCATTTTTTTTGGTACATTATATATATATATATATATATATATATATATATATATATATATATATATATATATATATATATATATATATATATATATATATATAAATAGTTTATCCTTATAAAGGAAGTGGTTTCCCTTATGATTGCAATAGAATGTTTATTTTTCAAGCTATAGTCTTAAGTAGATTGTTAATTAATTTGCAATCTTTGGAAAGCTCAGTATCTTGAATTAATTACTGTCATCCAAACTGTAACAGAATTGATACCAAATGGGATTTCTCTGTTTGGACTAAATGAATAACAACAACACAAAATGATGAATTATTGGGATTTATAAACTGTAATACTATATATATATATGTATGTATGTATGTATGTATGTATGTATGTATGTATGTATGTATGTATGTATGTGTGTGTGTGTGTGTGTGTGTGTGTGTGTGTGTGTGTGTGTGTGTGTGTGTGTGTGGATATAAAACAAATACACTAATTCTCACTAAATATCACACAACTGATACAATTTGGCCTACATACACTCGTGAAATGATGTGAAAATACAAAATATGATTCATTGACTTCTAACCTAACAAATATACCACGTATTATGAAACAATTAAAAATGAGATTCACAAAATCTCTTGAGGTAAAAGAAAGTGAGCAATACTCATGATGATATTTCTGTTACTTCGACTTAATCTGGTGTTCAACACAAATAGATGAACACAAATAAACATACATCACTAAACTGGAATTCACATGCTAAACTGTGACTCTACAGTTCATATAATATAAAAACTCGAATCTGCAGTTTCTTTGGATCCCTTTTTTATGGATCCACTGATAAACATTCATATACATCATGAATCCTTTGTGTATATTCATTTACATACATATCTATACATCTAGATGTAGATGGCATGCTGCGATTTGGATAGCTACATCCAATCCAACCACAGATAGCTATAATCAGTTCTCATACACCAAATCTCGCATAAGACTTCGTCAGTTCCACTGAGACTCCATCAGCACAATAATGTCCAAAAAGCTCCCTTAATGTCCACTATCCAATAGGTTACAATAGCTCCCATAATCACGATAGACTTCCGTAGTCTACAATAACTACCATAATCTACAATAGGCTCCCATAGTCTACAATATTATCCAACAGTCTACAAAAGTATCCAAGTCTACAATAGTATCCAACAGTCTACAATAGTATCCAACAGGCTACAATAGTATCTAACAGGTTACAATTATAGTTTCCAACAGGCTAATACAAAACAAAACTATTTAAAATGGTAATAACAAAGAAAGCAGTGTAAAAACAAAACTATCACCTGACATAACACAGAACCAAGAAAAGGTTTCAAAAATCAAATAAAATAAAACTTTGACACTTACCCCTATGGCCTGAGACGTTGCGGGAATGTTTGCCCATCACTGACAAAATCAAAATGACTTGTGTCTCAGTTCACAATGTATCAAGTTTAAATCCATAGGAGTGAATAATAGCTATGTTCACATGTTCATGTAATCCATGCTTTTCCGCGGCTTCTCACCTGCATGTAATTTCAAAATCACTTTACCTGGTTTCCAGTGATTCACCCCAGGTAACATTGTACGCATGTACAATGAAAATGGTGAAAAATAGATTAAAGGCAAAACCAATTTATTTGTAGACACTAACAAATAATGACTTTAAGGCTTGGATTGGTTTGGTTTGGTCATTAGTATATTGCACAGCAATACTTTGAAGTTTATGTCATGCCAGACCAAGTAGAGTAGAGTTCCCTGTCCAAAGACAGTTTATAGTGTCTGGTTGGAGCCAATCCGATGGCATGTGGGGAATCAAATCCAAGCCCAACTGGTTGGAGCCAATCCGATGGCATGTGGAAATCAAATCCAAGCCCACCTGGTTGGAGCCAATCCGATGACATTTGGGAATCAAATCCAAACCCACCTGGTTGGAGCCAATCCGATGGCATGTGGGAATCAAATCCAAGCCCATCTGGTTGGAGCCAATCCGATGGCATGTGGGAATCAAATCCAAGCCCAACTGGTTGAAGCCAATCCGATGGCATGTGGATATCATATCCAAGCCCATTTGGTTGAAGCGAATCTGATGGCATGTGGGAATCAAATCCAAACCTATCTGGTTTGAGCCAATCCGATGGCATGTGGGAATCAAATCCAAACCCATCTGGTTGGAGCCAATCCGATGGCATGTGGGAATCAAATCCAAACCCATCTGGTTGGAGCCAATCCGATGGCATGTGGGAATCAAATCCAAACCTATCTGGTTGGAGCCAATCCAATGGCATGTGGGAATCAAATCCAAGCCCATCTGGTTGGAGCTAATCCAATGGCATGTGGTAATCAAATCCAAACCTATCTGGTTGGAGCCAATCTGATGGCATGTGGGAATCAAATCCAAGCCCATCTGGTTGGAGCCAATCCGATGGCATGTGGGAATCAAATCCAAGCCCATCTGGTTGGAGCCAATCCGATGGCATGTGGGAATCAAATCCATGCCCATCTGGTTGGAGCCAATCCGATGGCATGTGGGAATCAAATTCAAGCCCATCTGGTTGGAGCCAATCCGATGGCATGTGGGAATCAAATCCAAGCCCATCTGGTTGGAGCCAATCCGATGGCATGTGGGAATCAAATTCAAACCCATCTGGTTGGAGCCAATCCGATGGCATGTGGGAATCAAATCCAAACCCATCTGGTTGGAGCCAATCCGATGGCATGTGGGAATCAAATCCAAACCCATCTGTTTTGGAGCCAATCCGATGGCATGTGGGAATCAAATCCAAACCTATCTGGTTGGAGCCAATCCGATGGCATGTGGGAATCAAATCCAAACCCATCTGGTTGGAGCCTATCTGATGGCATGTGGGCATCAAATCCAAACCCATCTGGTTGGAGCCAATCCGATGGCATGTGGGAATCAAATCCAAGCCCATCTGGTTGGAGCCAATTCAATGGCATGTGGGAATCAAATCCATGCCCATCTGGTTGGAGCCAATCCGATGGCATGTGGGAATCAAATTCAAGCCCATCTGGTTGGAGCCAATCCGATGGCATGTGGGAATCAAATCCATGCCCATCTGTTTTGGAGCCAATCCGATGGCATGTGGGAATCAAATCCAAACCCATCTGGTTGGAGCCAATCCGATGGCATTTGGGACTCAAATCCAAGCCCAACTGGTTGGAGTCAATCCGATGGCATGTGGGAATCATATCCAAGCCTATCTGGTCATGAGTATAGTGCCTTGGCTGCTGAGAGAACATGTTTGCCTCAATATGTCTTTAAAATGTTACTTAATCTTCTATTACCTTGGCATGTATTAGTCAATATTGTATTTAATTTTCTCTGTCCTTGGCATGATTTAGTCAATAATGTATTTAATTTTCTCTTTCCTTGGCATGATTTAGTCAATAATGTACTTAATCTTCTATTACCTTGGCATGATTTAGTCGATAATGCATTTAATTTTCTTTTTCCTTACTGTTCCAAGTACATAGTTTTGTAATTATCTGGAGTTCATTACAGAAAAGCTAGGTAGTGTTTCAGTTCAAAATGCAGAACCTTAGGTTTCTTCGATTCAGATTTGACCAATCTGAGTATTTTCAAATACATCAAATGTTCTTGAAGCAGAAATTTGTTGCACTCTAAAACTTGTCACAAGCCATTTCAATTTTCATTCTTGTGAAGACGTTTCCGAAATTTGTAAGATTGTTGTCTGACATCATCATTGCTATGCAGTATGCATGTGGAGAATGGAAGTCGATATATCTTGCCACCCCTGGTATAGTACCGCATTTTTCATCTCATTCAGTAACTTGTATATTTTTTTGTCTTTTGGTTCCACAGAATTACTAACGGCAAATACCATTTGCATTTCATCATATTTATTTCCATCTTGTTTTATACTTTACCTATTTTAGAGGCATTTTAACATGTATCTTGATTCTTTGTTACTCTTTGAGAACATGGATTCTGTCCTTGAATTGGCGTTGATTTTCTTTTCATATAAACCTGTGTGATCCGTGAAAATTTGGCATTCCTATGGGTAACTTTTTACTAGAATTGATTATTTGCTCCCAATTTATACATGTAATTAATATAAGCAACGCTTCAGTGATTTTACATTTATAACATCCAAATTGACTTTCCTACAAGTCAACTTGATTACTATTTAGCATCCACTTGGTAAATATTAATAGCAATGCTAAATCACATTGGGCAATGACCATGATCAATCATGCAGTATCAGCTACCAAAAGCGAACTTGTCCTATTCAACAACTCATGTAGTTATGCTCAGCACTTCTGAATGTAATGCACAGTTTAGTGCCATAATACCCATGAACCCAATTCATGTAGTTATGCTCAGCACTGCTGAATATGATGCCCAGTTTAGTGCCATGACCCATGAACCCAATTCATGTAGTTAAGATCAGGTACAACTGAATATGATGCCCAGTTTAGTGCCATAAGACCCATGAACCCAATTCATGTAGTTATGCTCAGGCACAGCTGAATATGATGCCCAGTTTAGTGCCATAAGACTCATGAACCCAATTCATGTAGTTATGCTCAGCACTGCTGAATGTGATGCCCAGTTTAGTGCCATAAGACCCATGAACCCAATTCATGTAGTTAAGATCAGGCACAGCTGAATATGATGCCCAGTTTAGTGCCATAAGACCCATGAACCCAATTCATGTAGTTGTGCTCAGCACTTCAGAATGTGATGCCCAGTTTAGTGCCATAAGACCCATGAACCCAATTCATGTAGTTATGCCCCATACTGCTGAATGTGAAGCCCAGTTTAGTGCCATAAGACCCATGAACCCAATTCATGTAGTTGTGCTCAGGCACAGCTGAATATGATGCCCAGTTTAGTGCCATAAGACCCATGAACCCAGTTCATGTAGTTATGCTCAGCACTTCTGAATGTGATGCCCAGTTTAGTGCCATAAAACCCATGAACCCAATTCATGAAATCAGTTACGTAGACGATTAATCTGCATTCTGGATAGCTCATCTCAAGATCTTGTACATGACCCAGTTTTAGCTCTGATTCAGGAAAACAGAACCATTGCATCAAAGGAGATCCTCATTTGGCCCTGAGAATGAGGAAGGATATTTCAATGGCCACTTTAATCCTGAATAAGGAGGGACATCTGTTCTGCATATCAGAATAAGCACCAATGAATTAGCTTCACATATTAACACACAAATTTGGGATAGTCACCACAAACATTGCACGTCTGTGAAACTGTTTATGAACTTTAATTATTCATGTCATTTGATGCTAATCCTTGTACACTTCTTCAATTTTCATCCCTTTTCTGTCCACATCAGTTCATGTCTTGCTTAAGCAGTATGTAATAAGGCATACCAGTAGCTTCAAGTGAGTTGGTGGTTCTTTCCAGATTCTTTCAAGACCAGATATACAAGCTGCCATGTATAGCCTATCATGTGCTGAAAATGGCATCAAATTTCACAAGAAACCCCAAACCAGTTTTTTAAATTTAGTGTAATAAGCACAGCTATTTGACTGAACTTGTTTTCAGTATAGATTTCACCTTTCAGATCAGATTTTATCACACTATATAAATTACTCGGGCCATCAAGGTCTCTGACGAGTTTGATCATGAGTGACATCATTGTATTCATGATTTCTTGCCTCGTATTTGCTGATCCTGTTGCCAGTCTGGAGACTGAACTGTTTTAGAAGAAATAGATGAAGAGTAGCATCCATACATATTCACAAAGTTATCTGGCAATTTTCCCATTGTTGAAAGTAAACAACACTTCCTCCAACCTACTCACTGCTGTCCATGCCTTTGGACTTCATTGAGTGCTAACATTCTGGAAGTTCCAGGCAACTCAACTCTCACTGCTGTCCATGCCTATAGACCCCATTGAGTACACATTATTGACCGAAGTGTAGATAAAATGTATATTTTTTTGTATTGCTAGTTTTTATTATTTTAACATGTATGCCTTTCTGTCATCTCTATGACAAATAAAAATTTTATCACAACCATGAATTATCATAACTTTTGTACTTGTGGCAACAAAAAATAACTGCCGCATCAACATTTCTGTACAAGAAAAGTAACTATATAGCTGAACATGATAATTGATTCAAATATTTTTTTTACAGAAAATCTAATAATTGTAAAAAAACAAAGTAACTTTGTAAAAAATGCATTGTAAATATCATTCAGTGTGGATGATGGAATTGTAATGATGTATAGTTTGTAAATCTTATCTATACAGTAATAATTTATTATTATGTCATTTTTGTGTAAATTTAGATTATCAAAAGTTAATTCCATTTTTTTTTGCAGTTTATATGGAAGCATGTTATATTTATAATTTCAGTGAAGCTAATTTTATAAGATCTGCTATGGATGACAGTAACAGGACGTTTGCATGTAGAGTGGGTGACTGATGGAAGGCTCCATCATCTGCAAAAAAACGTGATAAAAATGTAGATGCTTAACTGTCATAATTCTCAGTCTCCAGACTGTTACAAATTTTCTCTCAGATGTAGTTGCTTATATTGTATGTGTGTGGTGTGTGTTTGTGTGTGTGTTTTACAATTTATATTTGTTTTATTCATCTTAGGGTTAATTTAAGTTGTGGAAATGGGAATCTGGGATTTTACTGTTGAAAAGAATTTCTGGCTCCTAAAATAGCTTGAAAAATATTTTTGCTCTTATTCATTGAGAAAAATATCTAAATTGTATCCAATGTATTAGTGAAAAAAAGCTGTCATTAGGAAAAAGAAAACAAAATCCATGTTCAATTGTAAATTCCAGTTTCCTGCCACCCTTCCCCAAAAATTGCCGGTCGCTTTACATTACTACTTTAAAGCATAACTCAAGCTGCAATTTAGAACATTCCTATACAAGATAAGGTTGGCAGTTTTTTTTACATAGATTTTTAGTCAGTAAGCTTCTCAGTTTGCCAAAATATTTAACAATATAATCAGGCAAAATTAAAGTTAAATCTGTTTTCCTGTGAGAAATTTCATTCCGTGTAAGATTAAAATCTATCCAAATTTACAGAGTGTGATAGTATCTAGATACCAGTTATTTAGCTTTTTCTTTGACAAGATAATAGCACATTAATGCAAACTTATGTAGCATCAATCATCAGTATATGTTTAAAATCTGGGTGAAATAAAAAGAAAGAAAAGTTATATTTAGAGTACAATCTAAAACATTGTGTTCCTTGTTTCATGTTCATCCAATTTCTAGTATTGTGCGGTTTTGACCCATTTGTCACATAACAATCATGCAGAACTAGTTTTACACTGTTTGCCAGAGATTGTTGGTAAAGTGAAGAAAATAGATCTGATTTGACTTGACACAAGATTGAAAAAGACTTTTTTTAATGCAGGTAGTGTGAGTAACATAAAAACACTTGCTCAATACATGCATTTTTCCCCAAAACAGTGTAATCTTCCATGTATTGATGTTACATACACTCAGTACTCTTAGCGGTGCGAGATTATTCTTGATTATAGACTTTAAGTCAAGTTTGTATTGCCGAAAAAATAAACACAAGACAGCTTTTTCCTTTCCTGAGGCAGCGTCATGGTAATTTACAGTATTGTCTATGGGCCTTTGTAACAGCTCCGTGACGTTTAAAAGTCTGAGGGAATGATTTTTATCAGGTCTAAATTGGCATTTTTCCTGGTATATCTTGATGACATAATTATCTTTTCATACACATTTAAATAACATAGAAAATTTGTGATTGCTGTTGATCAAGTTAAGATAGGCTTATGTAAAACTAAGCCGTGAGGAGTGTACCTTGCTCAAAGAAGAGGCTGTATTCCTTGAAGATGCCATTAATAAAAACAGTGTCTCTCCAGACCCTGATAAAACTAAGGCAATCAAAACTTGGCCTGTACCCCAGAAAGTAAAACATTTGACATCTTTTGTCAGTTCCTAATAGCATAAATTCATAGCCTGCTATGCAGATATCGCTAGACCTCTTCGTAAACTTAGAGAAATATCAGACTTTTGATTGGGATGAGAGCTGTCAAAAGGTCTTTTAGAACGCATAAAGAAATTTTGATTAGTGCTCCAATTTTGGCCTGGCCTAACAAAAAAAGTTATTTGCCTTTGACATAATGCTAGTAGGGTGGGAATAGGTGCTGTATGAAATTGAGAGGGTCATTTGCTACTTTAGCAAAACATTTAATAAGAAAAAGGAAGTAATATGTGACAAGAAGTTGGAGGTAGTTACCTCCATTAATCATTTCTGCCATTATCTTTCCGGTAAGAAATTTAAGGTAAGATCAGACAATTGAGCCTTCCGTTTGCTCTTAAACTTAAAGGATTCATATGGCCAAGTTGCTAGATGGCTTGAGACATTAGCATTGTATGCCTTTCACATTGAACATAGAACAGATCTCATGCAAACGTTGATGCACTGTCACGACCGCCATATTTAGAGATAAACTATCCTCGCTGTGCTTGAATTGAGCACAAATATTATTTGGAGATTGGAAACGTCTGTACATGGTTGGGAACCTGAAATCACAGGCCAAAGGCACAAGTGTAGATGATGATTATCTTAAAGGAGATTTAGGTGACTCCAATTTACCAATTTAAGACCATGAGGGAGGATCAACTGTGATCATAATTTAAGATTCCTTATTGAATGGAAAGAAAGAGGTCAGAAAATGAAACGGTTAGATATTTCTCCTTTGAGAAAGGAAGTAAAATATTTGTCGAGTTGGGAATTCTTGCATATTAAATTTTTATATTTTCAAAGTCCAAGATATATATTTCTGGTATGCCAAGTGACAAGATGTCACTAACTGGTGCAAACTCGGAGATGTTTTTGCGGCTAAGCATAACCGTCATAAAATGCCTAGTGCTCATCAAACTGTACAATGTCAGGGTTCCATTTTAAAAATTTTCCAGTGGATATTCAAGGACCTTTGCCTTGAACAAAGAAGGCAAATAGTTATCTCCTTATGGTGAGAGTATCTTTTATGAAGTATGACAATTTTGTTAGCAAATTGCATGCTTAAAGGCTATATTACTAATAGCATAATCCGGACATGCTGTAAAGTGAATACTAAGATGACTAAACAAAGTAAAAGGACTAGATATAGATTAAAAGCAAGGATACTCAGAAACTTGATATACCATAAAGCCGGTTGCCACTGACTACTCAATAAAATGGCACAAAGCACATTTACACTGAGGCCTATTACATGTTGAAAAATCAGTCTTGTAAATTGTTTCTAATTCATTGGGCAGGCTGTTCCAAAAACTGTGGAGCCTGGTATTTAAAAGAAAGTTTATAACTTGTGGACTGCACCAGTAGTATTGTCATAAAATCTTGATGTTGAAAATTATATAGTTTAATTCTTTGAATTTGACCAGATTCATTTATATTAATGAGATGTTGTTTATTATTTCTAAAATATCATGTATACTTTGGTTAACATGCATCTTAGTAAACTCAAACATAAAGTAAGAACATTTGTTTTTCTTAATAGAGAATCATGTATGCTACTAAAATCATCAGAAACCATTTTTAGTGCCCCATGGTGTAATTTTTCCATGTTGTCAGAATTATCTCTGACATAGTTATCAAAATAGAGCATTATGCATTTGTTGATTTGAGTTAATGCTGTGTACAACTGGAAGGACCTGAAATAAAACTACAGTATTGTATGGGATATTTTAGAACTGCTTTCTTGTTTCCTTTCACGTTTCACGAGCAGAAAAAAAGTCACACAGTTCACTTTATCAGCTTTCTCAGTGTCACACCACATAAAGTTTTCTGTTAAGCTTGTATATTTTAACTCACCAGAGAGAAACCATGTTTCAATTAAATGTTTCTTTTCTTGCAAGTTACTTCAAGGAAGCTAATCCTTGATATGAAATGAATAAACCTAGTTGTTCAAATAAATATGAGCATGTTTGATTGTGTTTCCCATTTTTTAAAGGAGATGGAAAGTTATCAACAATAATAGCAGTGTTATTTCTGGACCAATAATCGTGACTGGTGCTATTCGCCCTTTAGGGCATTTTAAGAATAGTAATGCAGCTAATTTTATGTAGTAAAAATATTTCCATTACAAATGAAATTAACGGTAAATAATGTCAAATGTTCCTGTAGATTGTTACCACATGAAATATATTGAACATCTGGAGATTCAGAACAAGGCAGCATCCAAGGATGACAGGGTATATTGCCCTTCTAAAGCTACCTAGAAAGGGCAGGATACAGTGTTCCTCTAAAATGGTTTAGAGAAGGCAGAATACATTGCCCTTCCAAAAAGAAGAGAGAAGGTAGGATACAGAGGCCTTTTAAAAATGCATAGAGAAGGCAGGATACTGTGGCCTTCCAAAAAATAGGTATGGAGAGGGCAAGATATGGTGCTCTTCTAAAAGGCATAGGGAAGACAGGATACAGTGGTCTTTTAAAAAAACATGGAGAAGGCAGAATACAGTGGTCTTCTAAAAAAGCATAGAGAGGGCAAGATACAATGGTCTTCTTCAAAAGCATAGAGAAGGCAGGAAACAGTGGTCTTCTTCAAAAGCATAGAGAAGGCAGGAAATAGTGGTCTTCTTCAAAAGCATATAGAAGGCAGGAAATAGTGGTCTTCTTAAAAGCATAAAGGGCAGGATACAGTGGTCTTCTAAAAAAGAATAGAGAGGGCAGGATACAGTGGTCTTCTAAAAAGGAATAGAGAGGGCAGGATACAGTGGTCTTCTAAAAAAAAAGAATAGAGGGCAGGATACAAAGGTCTTTTAAAAAAAAAAAAACATAGGGCAGGATACAGTGCCCTTTTGAAAAATCATAGAAAAGTTAGGATAGAGAGATCATCTAAAAGAAAACAGAGAGGGTGTGGTAAAATGCCATTCCAAATCATAGAGATGGCAGGGTAAAGCATCATGCTAAAAAGCATATATACTACAGGATACAGCACCATTAAGCAGAGTACAACACCCTTAGGCAGTGTACAGACCCATAGTGTACAACACCCTTAGGCAGTGTACAGCACCCTTAGGCAGTGCACAGCCGTCATATTTTTCCATTGCAGTTATTTGTGTGGCACTTAAATTTAAAACTAAAGCTTTGCCACGTTTATACCTTTTTTTTGGTAAATATTAATTTTGTTAAAGTACACTTATAAATGTCAGCAATAATTTTAATGATACCTGTCTCTGGTTTGCAATAGCAGCTGCTAATTTTTTAAATTTGACCAACAGTCAAATATCTTTCTGTCACAATATATTTTGTCATATACAGATTACAGATTAAACTTATACAATGATTTTACCTCCAACAGATCAATCGTAATATATCTATCACTTATTACTAATGCATATATATATATATATATATATATATATATATATATATATATATATATATATATATATATATATATATACACACACAACTCAATATACAATAAATTTTGTCATTATATACAGATTACAGATTAAACATATACAAAGATTTTACCTCCAACATATCAATCATAATATATCTATCACTTATTACTAAATTATTCTTAAAATATATTTCACTTATTACTTTTGCATATATATATATATATATATATATATATATATATATATATATATATATATATATATATATATATATATGCAATAAACTGACAACGAACATGAAACTAGTAACTAACTAGCCTAAGCGCTTTCGACTCTTAATGAGTCTTTTTCAAAGGCAAATACAACACATAGTTACAACAAACAAATAAACACAAAAACGTTGTGTTTGTAAACCTCTACATTTCTGTCTTCACATGTGCTAAAACTATAAATACAACCAGCTTGTATAGACTAGTTGCGGAAACTGAAAACGTATAATTCCCTAAAAGTCTACAAGCCAAAGCGACATCTATTTTTACTTTGTGTACATATGTAACGCAGATTATATCCCGGATATTTGATTCTATACCGGTTATTCTTATAGTAAAAATTGAAGGATAATAAGAAGATTTAGAAAATGTTAAATTCTACTAGTGCATAGTTTTCATTTTCTAGTCTTCTTGGTTTAGACCGCTTGGTTTCAATGTTCTAAGGCGGCGTATCCAGTATGATTCCTTTTCCTTCCTGGTTTCGGAACTCCAGCTGTGGTTGTTAGCAATATCGATAAGTATTATATCACTGAAAGTGTGGCATGGGGAGGAGAAGTGTTCTGCGACCGGGCTTCTGTACAGCTTTTTTGTCATCCAATCAGATCTATGAAGGTTTATCCTTTTGTGTAGCTTTTCAGTTTCTCCCACGTACTGAAGGCCACAGATCTTACATGTGATGAGATAAATCACATTCTCTGTTTTGCATGTTTTGTTTGGACCATGTATGTTTAGTTTTTCTTTAGTCACTGTGCTAGTGAATGTCTTGGTCTCTATCATATGTTGACAGGTTTTGCATCTTTTATCGCCACAGGGTCCAGATTGACTAGGTTGGTTTTGACTAGCGATTGGCGTTAGCTTGGCCTTGACTAGGATGTCCTTTAGGTTTTTTGGTCTCCGGTAAGCTACTACAGGTTTGTTCGGAAGTATTAGGTTTAGTATGTCTGACGATTGCACGGTTGGCCAGTGGTTTGCGATGATTTTACCTACTTTGGGATTGTCTGGGTGATAGGTCAGAATAAATGGTATCCTATCAACCTTTTCTTTCTGTCCATATCTGAGAAGGTCATCACGGTTTGTTTGTTTGGCCCTTTGGATTGCCTCCGCAATCAGGTCTTTGTCGTAGCCTCGGTAAATTAAATGTTTAGCCAGCTCTTCAGACCTTTCTAGGAATCTTTCATCGTCAGAGCAAATTCTGCGTATCCTCAATGCCTGGCTATATAGAATGTTCTTAATGCAGTGTTTTGGATGACAGCTGGTTGGGAGAAGATACTGGTGTTTGTCGGTTGGTTTTGAGTAGATGTCTGTGTGTATCATCCAAAACACTGCATTAAGAACATTCCATATAGCTAGGCATTGAGGATACGCAGAATTTGCTCCGACGATGAAAGATTCCTAGAAAGGTCTGAAGAGCTGGCTAAACATTTAATTTACCGAGGCTACGACAAAGACCTGATTGCGGAGGCAATCCAAAGGGCCAAACAAACAAACCGAGATGACCTCAGATATGGACAGAAAGAAAAGGTTGATAGGATACCATTTATTCTGACCTATCACCCAGACAATCCCAAAGTAGGTAAAATCATCGCAAACCACTGGCCAACCGTGCAATCGTCAGACATACTAAACCTAATACTTCCGAACAAACCTGTAGTAGCTTACCGGAGACCAAAAAACCTAAAGGACATCCTAGTCAGGGCCAAGCTAATGCCAAGCGCTAGTCAAAACAAACCTAGTCAATCTGGACCCTGTGGCGATAAAAGATGCAAAACCTGTCAACATATGATAGAGACCAAGACATTCACTAGCACAGTGACTAAAGAAAAACTAAACATACATGGTCCAAACAAAACATGCAAAACAGAGAATGTGATTTATCTCATCACATGTAAGATCTGTGGCCTTCAGTACGTGGGAGAAACTGAAAAGCTACACAAAAGGATAAACCTTCATAGATCTGATTGGATGACAAAAAAGCTGTACAGAAGCCCGGTCGCAGAACACTTCTCCTCCCCTGGCCACACTTTCAGTGATATAATACTTATCGCTATTGCTAACAACCACAGCTGGAGTTCCGAAACCAGGAAGGAAAAGGAATCATACTGGATACGCCGCCTTAGAACATTGAAACCAAGCGGTCTAAACCAAGAAGACTAGAAAATGAAAACTATGCACTAGTAGAATTTAACATTTTCTAAATCTTATTATCCTTCAATTTTTACTATAAGAATAACCGGTATAGAATCAAATATCCGGGATATAATCTGCGTTACATATGTACACAAAGTAAAAATAGATGTCGCTTTGGCTTGTAGACTTTTAGGGAATTATACAACGTTTTCAGTTTCCGCAACTAGTCTATACAAGCTGGTTGTATTTATAGTTTTAGCACATGTGAAGACAGAAATGTAGAGGTTTACAAACACAACGTTTTTGTGTTTATTTGTTTGTCGTAACTATGTGTTGTATTTGCCTTTGAAAAAGACTCATTAAGAGTCGAAAGCGCTTAGGCTAGTTAGTTACTAGTTTCGTACTGTTCGTCGTCAGTTTATTGCATATATTTTAATTAATCCCTGACACACGTGATCCCTTGGTGGATCCAGTACGCTTGAGAGGGTTGTTATTCGCCATATGATTTGTATTCTTTATATTTATATATATATATATATATATATATATATATATATATATATATATATATATATATATATATATATATATATACATACATACATACATACATACATACATACATACATACATACATACATACATACAATAAACTGACGACGAACAGTGCGAAACTAGTAATTAGCTAGCCTGAGCACTTTCGACACTTAATGAATCTTTTTCAAAGGCAAATACAAAACATATATAAGACAAACAAATAAACACAAATACGTTTTGTTTGTAAACTCTACATGGCTGTCTCCACACGAGTTAAACCTATAGATTATAGATACATTGAATCATCAAGCCTATATAGACTTGTTGCGAATATCGAAAAATGTTTATAATTCCCTAAAAGTCTACGAGCCAAAACGATATCTATTTGTGCACATTTATTTAACGCAGATTATATCCCGGATATTTGATTCTATACGGATATTTAATTTTTATAGTAATAATTAAAGGATACTAAGAAGATTTAGAAAAGTTTGAAATAAAAAGAAACTGTGTCGGCTACAAAGATTAATTCTACTAGTGCATAGTTTTCTTTTTCTAGTCTTCTTGGTTTAGACCGCTTGGTTTCAATGTTCTAAATCGGCGTATCCAGTATGATTCCTTTTCCTTCCTGGTTTCGGAGTTCCAGCTGTGGTTATTAGCAATTGCGATGAGTGTTTTATCACTGAAAGTGTGGCCAGGGGAGGAGAAGTTTTCTGCGACCGGGCTTCTCTACAGCTTTTTTGTCATCCAATCAGATCTATAAAGGTTTATCCTTTTGTGTAGCTTTTCAGTTTCTCCTACGTATAAAAGGCAGTTCTGTTTCAACAGCACAATATTTTATTGTCCCGGGATTAAATATTGTTAACAAGTACTTATATTTCCGAGTTAATGATTTTGCTGCTGAGCAACCGTTTCCAGGACTAAGAGCATTTCAAATATATACACTTAGTTATAAAATTTATTTGAATGCTATAAAATAATGACAACACAATAGTGTTTAGAATTTGCGAGAGAATTTTATTAACATTTGTTAACCCAGCTAAAAGGGTTGGAGATTATTCACTAGCTGCACGTGCGATAAATGCCAGAAAAAAACATTTTCTATTCAATAATAAATTCTCCATTGCCAGAAGAAAACAAATTGATCGTGTTATATATATATATATATATATATATATATATATATATATATATATATATATATATATATATATATATATATATATATATAGGGGGATCGCAACTAAAAGACGCAGTAGAAAATTTTAAAGCGATGATCAAATACTGCTATATTCATGTCTAGAAGAACAAATAAGTTCAAATTGTATTTAAAAAATATTGATCTAGCTTGAATTTAGAAATTTAAATTTGATAATAAAATCGGACTTAACAAAATAACGAGCATATGGTTAAAGATAAGATATAAAAGGACAAGTAAACAGTGGACATGACTATCGGAATATGTGGGAATAAAAAGAAACAAAATATTATATAATAGTTTGTTGTTTTTGTTTTTAAAAAAAAAAAAACGAAACTTTTTAAGCATCTCGGTATGTACTACCACGACAAAGAAACCCTAATTAAAATCGTTACTATAACACCAGACAAGAATTTAATTGATAATGTGTACGCAATGGCTTTTTTGCCAATGATGAGATAAAAGGCCAATTATTGTTGACAGATCTCTAAAGATAATCAAAATTTTGGAGGACAAAATTAGTGATCTTAATGATACTGAGCGAGGAAAGCTTTTAGATAAATTCGATCAAACAAGTTTGGTAGCAAAGTCTGATACTTATTTCGATATAGATGAAGCGGATGATATTCCATTTCCATCGATCCAGCTCTCTAGACAATTGTTATTACGAAATTATTACAATGAAGTCAAGAAAATATTCACAAAACAATATGAAAACTATGGCTTAGAGTAAACTTTGTTACTAGTTTAACATTATTGGACTAATATCACTCAAAAATTAATGCTAGCAAATTTCGTTCTTGCATATGCAATTATCGGACAATATTTTCTTCTAAAAATATTCACTTTAGAGCAAATAAGATTGCTATTTGGTTATATTGATAAAACCGAAAGCGATTACAGTAATTTGGTGAATGAAACAGATTTGAATCAACTTGAAGTAGGAAATATTTTTGACTCGTACACTTGGTTAAATAAAAATGAGATACTAACAGATGAACGATATGTGGACAATTCGTCAAATGTTTATGATAAATACAGAATTTATACAGCTGATCCTAATAATAATAATAATAATAAATTTCGTGATTTTCTTGATTTAATTGCTGGTACCAAAACTTTTGTGTTTGTACAAAATATTGTATAATGAAAAAACATGAGATCAAATTCAATAACGTTTCAGAAAAGATTCCAAACCAAGATGTTGAAGCACTAAGACAATATCAATTTTTTTTCTATAAAAACATCTGGTGTGTAAAAGACTTATAAATGTTACCGTAGTATACTTCGAGTAATATCATATTTGCCATTGCTAAAGGCTAGCTATAGTATAATCTCAAGTGGAGCATTATTAAATCTGTTTTATGTTAATATCTTGTGTCTGCGTTTCTCTTTCAACACTTTTTTTTAAAAAAAAAATTGAACCTGAAGTGAAAAAAAAATTCTTGCAAATCAGCAAGTTTATATTACAAAACATTACTTGATCAGATACAATCTTACTTACGAGGTGTTAAATATGATATAGACAATTTACTATGCGAGTTTCGTATTATTGACAGTATGTTAACGGTTATCCTACCAAAGAGAGTTAGCAGGTATGAAAATAATTATCATAAAATATGGTCACACCATAAATGTTTAGAAAGCTAGATGTTTTTAATTTTTAGTAGAGGGGTGGGTCTCGTCTCCAGGATAAAAAAAGATTATTGACACTCTTTTAGTCTTATTTTGAGCTGAGAACCACAACATAATAAAACTAGAAATTATAATATTTTTAGGAGAATTTTTCGGTTTGGTTTAGGTTAAGGAACTGCCTATTATTATACTACTCTAATGCTACGGAGAATAATTTCGATCAGTTAGGGGTTTCAGTTTGACGTTATTGACATTTTTTTTAAAAAAAAATTTTCTTGTGATCATTATTTATAGATATGTTTTTCTGTCTTTTGAGAAGTGATTTTAAGTTCCGTTATAAAGACAATAAAGATAACTAGTTGTATCTGTTATATTTGTAGATAGTTGACCCTGACATCGTGGTTTCAACGGAAATAGGTCGCAGCTTGGTACGTCACAAGGTTCATATCTAACATTCCTATCTGTAGTGTAACACCACAGCGTTCCGCTTCCATTTGGATCGCGACAGTAATTCCCAACCTGTCAAAATGTAAGGTACAATATAATAAATGAAATAGTAAGGCTGCTTGTGGTTTACTTTCGTTGTTTGGGTTTTAAGGCCCTTATACAGCATATGATACATGTCGACCAGTATATGTGCCATGGGAAAATCCCAGATAATAAAAACTACACAATCGAAGCTTATGCAAGATATATATATATATATATATATATATATATATATATATATATATATATATATATATATATATAAAGAATACAAATCATATGGCGAATAACAACCCTCTCAAGCGTACTGGATCCACCAAGGGATCACGTTTGTCAGGGATTAATTAAAATAGATGCAATAAACTGACGACGAACAGTACGAAACTAGTAACTAACTAGCCTAAGCGCTTTCGACTCTTAATGAGTCTTTTTCAAAGGCAAATACAAAACATAGTTACGACAAACAAATAAACACAAAAACGTTGTGTTTGTAAACCTCTACATTTCTATCTTCACATGTGCTAAAACTATAAATACAACCAGCTTGTATAGACTAGTTGCGGAAACTGAAAACGTTGTATAATTCCCTAAAAGTCTACAAGCCAAAGCGACATCTATTTTTACTTTGTGTACATATGTAACGCAGATTATATCCCGGATATTTGATTCTATACCGGTTATTCTTATAGTAAAAATTGAAGGATAAGAATAAGATTTAGAAAATGTTAAATTCTACTAGTGCATAGTTTTCATTTTCTAGTCTTCTTGGTTTAGACCGCTTGGTTTCAATGTTCTAAGGCGGCGTATCCAGTATGATTCCTTTTCCTTCCTGGTTTCGGAACTCCAGCTGTGGTTGTTAGCAATAGCGATAAGTATTATATCACTGAAAGTGTGGCCAGGGGAAGAGAAGTGTTCTGCGACCGGGCTTCTGTACAGCTTTTTTGTCATCCAATCAGATCTATGAAGGTTTATCCTTATGTGTAGCTTTTCAGTTTCTCCCACGTACTGAAGGTCACAGATCTTACATGTGATGAGATAGAAAGATTCCTAGAAAGGTCTGAAGAGCTGGCTAAACATTTAATTTACCGAGGCTACGACAAAGACCTGATTGCGGAGGCAATCCAAAGGGCCAAACAAACAAACCGTGATGACCTTCTCAGATATGGACAGAAAGAAAAGGTTGATAGGATACCATTTATTCTGACCTATCACCCAGACAATCCCAAAGTAGGTAAAATCATCGCAAACCACTGGCCAACCGTGCAATCGTCAGATATACTAAACCTAATACTTCCGAACAAACCTGTAGTAGCTTACCGGAGACCAAAAAACCTAAAGGACATCCTAGTCAGGGCCAAGCTAACAACAATCGCTAGTCAAAACCAACCTAGTCAATCTGGACCCTGTGGCGATAAAAGATGCAAAACCTGTCAACATATGATGGAGATCAAGACATTCACTAGCACAGTGACTAAAGAAAAACTAAACATACATGGTCCAAACAAAACGTGCAAAACAGAGAATGTGATTTATCTCATCACATGTAAGATCTGTGGCCTTCAGTTTATTGCATCTATATATATATATATATATATATATATATATATATATATATATATATATATATATATATATATATATATATATATATATATATATATATATATATATATATAAAGAATACAAATTATATATATATATATATATATATATATATATATATATATATATATATATATATATATATATATATATATATATATATATATATATATATATAATACAAATCAGATGACGAAAAACAACCCTTTCAAGCGCACTGGATCCAGGAAAGGATCACGTGTGTCAGGGATCGATTAAAATAGATGCAATAAACTGACAACGAACAGTACGAAACTAGTAACTAACAAGCCTGAGCCTTTTCGACTCAATAACTTTGAATATAATGAAAAAACTACATACAAATCAATGGAACTGCAATGGATACTAAAATGGCCACTTCGTATGCTAACATTTGTATGGAAAAACTGGAGGGTCTGCTCTTAGCATCGGTTGTGCGTACACCATACCAGTGGGTACTCTTTATCGATGATAGAGAAATGAAGTGGCAAGATGGAAGAGAAAGTCTGGATGACTTCATGTCAAAAGCAAACAACTTCCATCCTTCAATAAAATTCACGGCAAAAATTTCCAACTCAAACCATGTTTTCCTGGACAGAACAACCAGACTAGTCGAAAACAAATTACATACAGACATCTATTCGAAACCAACCGACAAACACCAGTATCTCCTCCCAACCAGCTGTCATCAAAAACATTGCATTAGGAACATTCCATACAGCCAGACACAGAGGATGCGCAGAATTTGCTCCGACGACGAAAGATTTCTTGAAAGGTATGAAGAGTTGGCTAAGCATTTAATTTATCGAAGCTACGACAAAGACATGACTACAGAGGCAATCCAAAGGGCCAAACAAACAAACCGTGATGACCTACCCAAATATGGAATGGAAGAAAAAGCTGATAGGATACCATTTATCCTGACCTACCACCCAGACAATCCTAAAGTAAATAAAAGTCACCACAAAACTCTTGAACATCTTGCAGTCGTCGGACATACTAAAGCTAATCCTTCTGAACAATCCTATAGTAGCCTACCGGAGACCAACAAAACCTCAAGGACATCCTAGTCAAGGCAAAGCTAACGCCAATCGCTAGTCAAGACCAACCTAGTCAATCTGGACCCTGTGGCGATAAAAGATGCAAAACTTGTCAACATATGATAGAGACCAGGACATTCACGAGTACAGTGACTAAAGAAAAAGTAAACATACATGGTCCAAACAAAACGTGCAAAACAGAAAATGTTATTTATCTCATCACATGTAAGATCGGTTGCCTTCAGTACGTCGGAGAAACTGAAAAGATACACAAAAGGATAAACCTTCATAGATCTGATTGCATGACAAAGAAGCCGTACAGAAGCCCGGTCGTAGAAGACTTCTCCTCCCCTGGCCACACTTTCAGTGATAAAACACTTATCGCAATTGCTAACAACCACAGCTGGAACTCCGAAACCAGGAAGGAAAAGGAATCTTCTTGGATACGCCGATTTAGAACATTGAAACCAAGCGGTCTAAACCAAGAAGACTAGAAAAAGAAAACTATGTGCTAGTAGAATTAGTCTTTGTAGCCGATATAGTTTCTTTTCATTTCAAACTTTTTCTAAATCTTCTTAGTATCCTTTAATTACTACTATAAGAATTAAATATCCGTATAGAATCAAATACCCGGGATATAATCTGCGTTACATAAATGTGCACAAAGTAATAGATGTCGTTTTGGCTCGTAGACTTTTACGGAATTATAAACATTTTTCAATATTCGCAACAAGTCTATATAGGCTTGATGAGACAATGTATCTATAATCTATAGGATTAACTCATGTGGAGACAGCCATGTAGAGTTTACAAACACAACGTTTTTGTGTTATTTGTTTGTTTTGTATCTGTTTTGTATTTGCCTTTGAAAAAGACTCATTAAGAGTCGAAAGCGCTCAGGCTAGCTAGTTACTAGTTTCTTACTGTTCGTCGTCAGTTTATTGCATATATATATATATATATATATATATATATATATATATATATATATATATATATATATATATATATATATATGTATGTTTCATAAAAATACTCATCCATTCTATCAGCAAATTGCTTGGCCACTTGTTATGTATATCACACATCGTCATCTCAGTTAGTTCCCTTTTGTTACAAAAATGCACAAAAATGTACATTAATCTGATTTTGTTTCAGTTATATATTTTTGTAACGATTGAGTGAACGAATTCCGTCTGGAGGGGAACTGAACAAGTTAAGACTGTTCTGCACATCTGCATATCACTTCAACTAAAATTCCGCAAATTGTAATGTATATTACAAACCTAAATGCGTGAAATAATTTGCGCAATATAATACGGCTACCCTCACATGTTATATTGAAAAATGTATATGCTTAATAAGGTAAGGGTAAAGGCAAAACATAAGAAGAGAAAAAAGTCATATTTTCAAGTTCACACATCACACCGCCATAGTCAGAGCTGATATAGTGCCTTGTAAATGAACCGTTAAGACATAGAATGTCGCACGATGAATGCTGTTACTGATTTACATTATGATGCATTTGATGAATGCTTCTATACAAGGAAGGAAAGAAACCTAACGAAAAAAAAAAAAACAAGTAGCTGTACATACCACTAATTAATATTTGTACTTACTTTGGAGAGAGACCCATCAGGGAAGTCCTGTGAAGTATACCGGTGGTCATGTGGATGCTGAATAAATAAATCATCATTTTAAAGACTCACTACAATATATATATATATATATATATATATATATATATATATATATATATATATATATATATATATATATATATATATATATATATATATATATATATATAATACAAATCATATAGCGAATAACAACCCTTTCAAGCGCACTGGATCCACCAATGTATGACGTGTGTCAGGGATTGATTAAAATAGATGCAATAAACTGACGACGAACTGTACGAAATTAGTAACTAACTAGCCTAAGCACTTTCGACTCTTAATGAGTCTTTTTGAGAGGCAAATACAAAATATATATAAGACAAACAAATAAACACAAAAACGTTGTGTTTGTAAACCTCTAATTGGCTGTCTCTACATGAGGTAAAACTATAAATACAACCAGCTTGTACAGACTTGTTGCGGATACAAGTCTATACAAGCTGGTTGCATTTATAGTTTTACCTCATGTGGAGACAGCCATGTAAAGGTTCTACATATTACATATTACAATATTACCATATTACAATTTTTTCACGTAATAATATTTCAATATTTTGTTTGAAAAACATAGCTACACAGACCTTGTAGCCGGAATGTCGAAACACATCGATACTTTGTCCGTAATAATAATGGCAGAATGGGGAAGGCCAAGCTTTTGAATTTCCCTGGCGACGAATCACGAACATCATCCATCTTCTCCCGATTCTCGGGACTCCGCCTTTAAAATCATATATGTGTTTCTCTGCCGCCATGAGTTTGGCCTTCAGTTTGTTGGAAACTGTCCTGATTGGTCGGTTGCTTTTTTGCTGGGTCAAGAGCCACCGATTCAGGTTAGCTTCAAGATAAGGCCATTTTGCTTTAGGTCCGCAGCGAGTATGTTTTAGTGGATTCACCTTCTCCAACGCTACTTTTTTCTTTTCTCCAACCTCGGATGATAATCTCATCAATATCAATTTTTCTGCCTGTGGCTCTATTGCCATGCACTTTAGCATAAATAATAGCAGTTAGATTGAAGTCGGCTGTGTAATAATTTTGTTGCGGCATTTTTTAAATTAAACAGAAAACAATTATGTAAACTCAAACCTACACTTCACAAGAATACAAGATTATTTAGAAATGTCTGCGTTTATGTAGCTGTAGTTGAGACACAGCTCCAATAGGGAGCCTACGCTCACAAGTACTGTGTAACGAAGTTGAATAGTTAATTGACATCATGCGAGCAACATTCGAAATTGACAATTGTAGCATTCAGGCTCAAGGCCTCGGACCATTGCATATCCGGTTCGCAAGTACCTGGCTTCAAAATTCAAATCTGCCGGCTGATAGCGGGAATATAGAGGAGGAAGAGTGACTAACTTGAACTGATGCAGAGGGATGAATATGGACCGGAATCGACTGACTTGATCGCGTAAATACAAATTTGCGTGTTGGGCAGGTGAGTGAATATGTAGTAGTTGTAGTATCGTTCGTCATCCACGTGTGAGCATTGACGAATTCGGTCCTTCTAAAAACAGTAATAGTAGAACATACACAAAAAGTTCATGAATCAATGGGAGCGGGTTATACAATGGTGGGGATTATGCCAAATACACAAAACCCAAAACGCGCGGACTATATGAGGGTGCGGATTTAACTGCGTCTGCGGGATATATGAGGTAAATACGGATATTCACATATAGGGAGAAAGTTAAATAAGTCCTTTCTTGTCCGATATCTTCTCCTTCGTGGTAAAGAAAGGTGTTAGCATTATTTGATCAGTAACCTTGTATTGTGCTCGGTAAGAGTTTTCTCTCTTCGAAGCGTCAGACAACGTTACCTATATGCAACATATGTTCCTGGAAGAGTATGATTTCTTTTGTTCAACAATGGGTGAATACGTGTCATTTGCCTTCATATTCTTTGAGGGTGGAGGGCCTTCCTGAAAGAGGGATTTTTTCCACCACTAGTTATGATTGATGTTTATTTCTGAGGGCCTGTTACACTGATGTAGTTGTTTAAGTACTTAAGGGGAAATCCGAATTTTCCGAGGAGTTTACCGTTGCGAGATTGACGAAGACATTTATCCACGATTTTTCCCGTATGAGGGGAGCAATGAAGATAAAGTGAAACTGATTCTTATGCTTTCTGTATCAAATTTGAATCAGAAGTGCTTGTGGGTAAGCATTTGCGGCCTGGCTGTTCCAATCAATGATAGAGCGTTGTTTGCCCATGCTATTGAGGTTGGGACTGGAGATTTAAAAGTTGGGAGTTTGGGATTCCACCTTCTAGAAAACAAGCAGGTTCACCAACGGCCGGTCCCACCGGATATATATCACAGCGAAAACCATTCTGTCTGCATTAATTATTAAGTTTAGACTAAACAATTTTTGGCGTCTCGAAATATGGCGAACTTAAACGGTGATTTCATGTTGGCAATACCACTTTAGAATGTCCCAGACCATACTTAGTTCTTCCTTGTCGTTTGAGATAAGTCGCCACGGAAAAGTACAAGTTTTCGGACAGTATGAGAATTCTCTTGTCATTTAAATACTCCTGTTTGTTCCACGTAACTGATCCGTATGTCTCCTTAGAGAGAGAGAACTTGTTTGTGTTGTCTTGTCTCTCGCTGTTCAGCAATATGAATTGAGTCTAACTCCAAGGAGGCAATGTAGATGGAGTTGTCAATAATAATGTGTCCTGTGGTGGTGATTTGGGAGTTGGAGCTCTTTCGAAGTGTCTCAATGTCTGGAGCTTCGAGGCTGAAGGGTAAGAGTCGACTTATCACCAATGTTCGCCAGAAATTTGCACACTGAGGAAAGGTTAGCATCCAGACTGGTGATGCTTTTGTCCTTAGCTGTGCATTTCTGCGTTTGCCAATTGTTCTAATCCGTAAGACAAATAGGTCAAAACGTATAAAACTCTTGTCCGACACGTGTCTGTAGAACACTACATTCCGTGCAGAGCTAAATATTAAAACGCTGACACAGAAATTGATAACAGACAATCCAATAAAGCTATAAAGCATACAGGTAAAATATAACAATACCATCAGTAAAGAGAAATACAAGTCTGTGGTCTTGCACATGTGATTTTTGAATGCAGAGTGGGCGCAGTACTTTTTAAAATGATAGTTACCGAGAAAAAGTTACATCAGACGACCTAAATTACAATACTATCTCTAGGGAAGGTCAAGGATTGTATGTACTGGTAACATCATTGATCCGTGCGAGTAACTATGTGCTCTTTAAATATAACGCAATGCTTATCGAGGTGAACATTACTCAAGTTTGGCCAAAAGAAACATGCAAGAGCATGTAACAACTGAGAAAACCTTGTATCGATAGCCAACCTGTACTTGACCGAGCAGAGCAGAAGCAATTTATATATGTGTACTGGTTTTTTAAATTACACACTTAAAAGTCATTGACATAAAAGGGTAGTGCGGGACCGTTATATATACTTATAAAAGTCAGAGCGACAATATCCATTTTCAGGCAATTACCTGTAGGATTAAAGGCCCACAGACCGTCTGTGCAAGCAAACCATCATTGAAATTGGCGCCCAAACACTGCAAATGATTTGGAATGGAAGCTCACATATATGATTTGTTCATAATGAAATTACACATATATTTGGATTTTTTTTATAATTGCTGAAGACATACGCGTACAAGATAATTCCAGCTCGAGCTGACTGTGAAGTCTCTGAGCAAGTTCTTTTGGTGTCGCGTTGGTCCCAAATAAAAATGACGCAAAGTGATCCTCAATATATATATATATATATATATATATATATATATATATATATATATGCTCTTCTCCTTCCGCATGGAACGAAATAACAACATGAAATGTGCATAGATGGTCTAAGATACCTAGTTAGTCCTAAATGTAATTGGTGTTAATCGTAAGTGAAATAAGGCCGGGTTGCAAAAGTTTGGTGTCACTACTCTACATGAATTTATCATCGTATTGACAAAGTGTTTCACTAAAATACTTTCTGCTGATGTATTGTTGGACCATATTGAAAATGATTCCAGTCTAAAGTCCAATAAAGTCACAACATCGGGGAATTTAAAAGTCTTATGATCTCTGAGGAATATCAAAAATACCTTTATCAGTCAGTATTTATGGAGAAGAAATTGTCTTATCTTGATTCCTTGGAAGTTTTTTTTTCAGCAAGTAGAGAATCGAATCCTTTGAGGGAATGGTTCTTGCAAATAATACCAATTTGCCAAAAGAAGTACATGTACAATACAAAATTGATAACATTTATTTTCTCTCCTGCATTGAACAATTTAGGCGATTACATTGAACCGAAAATAATTCACACAGACTATCGAGGTATGCTAGCTCAAAATAAAAACGTATCGTTTTGGAAAAGATTGGCTTTTATTTTCCCAAAATACAATTACCTTTCTCTGCTTGATAACAAAACACGAAATCTTTAAGGTATTTAACTGTTTGAACTGTACGAACAACATGTTTTGTTTTCATTAAAGTGATACCTCTCTTTCTATGAAACAGGATACACCAATAGAGTGATACGTGTCTTTCTATGGAACAGTAAACATCAATAGTGATACGTCTCTTTCTAGGTAACAGTATAAACCAACAGAGTGATAAGTCTCTTTCTATGGAACAGTATACACCAATACCTAATAAAAGCAGCCGGATTAGAAGACCAACATAAAGCTATATGATCTTTAACATTTTGCTAACGTGAAAAATTGAGTAAATAAAGTCAATTACTTGGCCGATCATGATTGATTTTCGTGCATCTCGCCTACTTACAATATAAAGTATTGAATTCATTCTTTCTTCGTCTAGGGAGTAATTGATGCATCGGATGATTGTTTTCTAAAAGAAAATGTGGCCGTATGTCTAGAGTTCAATTTCAAATAAGTGGTCAACAATGCTATTTTATAACGTGTTAAAACAGTAAAATTTCAAACACATTATGTATCATAACGGCCTTAGTTTAAACGTGCACACAGGTATATGAAATAAAACTGTAAGTCTTTCTAAAAGAAAATGTGGCCGTATGTCTAGAGTTCAATTTCAAATAAGTTGTCAACAATGCTATTTTATAACGTGTTAAAACAGTAAAATTTCAAACCCATTATGTATAATAACGGCCTTAGTTTAAACGTGCACACAGGTATATGAAATAAAACTGTAAGTCATTTCTTCGAATCCTTTAAACAAGGCAAATAATGTTTGTGATGACTAATTAATACTGTCTTAATTTCTTGCATACTTATGATGATATACATGTATATGGTAACTTACATGGTCTGCATGAGAGAGAATAAGAATGCAGATAATACGTTTGTGCAATTAAAATCACAATGCCGCTGTTACTTGCAAAATGTCGTATATGCCAAAATATCTAACCAAATATACTGAAATTTGAAAGATATTTGTTCTAAATATCGTTAGGTTCCATAACAAAATCAGATAATATCGACATTTTATCACATTATGAGCCATGTAATTTCTCTTTCGAACTGAAACACCCTGTAAAATGTTGCACATTTGTACGAATTTATCCGATGATCGGCTACATTGGAGGTTAAACGATTTCAATCGAAAGTATGGACACAAGATTTGATGACGTCATCTTTGTGAACATAAGAAGCCAACACCACTATAGAACCCATTATCTAACAGCTCACGTTCGCCTTTCAAAGTGTTCCATCGCACCATCTGTTCACCGATATTCACTCGAGTTTTATTTTGCTCACGCTTTATCTTTTCAGATCCTCTTAAAAACGGGCATGTCTCTCTCTATATTTCCGTATAAACTTGTTTGTGCGCCACGTGCTAATGTTCCTGCTATTATATTAGTCGCGGACGGAATTTGTCAAATGTAACACATCACAACTTTGGGACCGCTCTCGAAAAGAAAAACGGAATTACAAGAGACTTCGTTGACTGAATTGAGGTGTAACACCTCTTGATTCTAAACTAAATATTTCAACGTCGTTTCAATCAAATGTCTTGATTATTTCAAAGGATAGCTTATGTAATGTAACTTTTTTTATTACAAATCATTTCATTTCGTTTTATTTGGAAGAATGATAAAATTTGCGATAAACGTCAGAATTCTGGTCTTATATTGAGCAGTTATTCCTTTCTTTTTATTTTTTCTGCATTAAGTTTTAAAATAAGGAATATAAAATATGATCATGTCTTAATTTAATACACGTTGAAAATAGAGACAGACAAACAAGGAGTTTAATTTCGAAAAATAATCACTATCTTCTTCAGAATGAAGACAATGAAGTTTACCGTGGATATCCATGCCTGACAAGTGCGTCCAGATATGGTACAGTTTCGTTTTCCAGTGTATTCTGTAGTGCTTCTGAAGCAATCATGATCTGCAACGAAATATACTTATTAAGAAATACGCTCAATTAGGAATAATATTGTTTTAAAAATGCATCGACAGTGTTTATGGGTAGTAATGTAAATTTGAAAAGAAAACGGTCATTTGCAGCATTCATTGTCTTTTACCGTTTTTTCCAACGCAAGTTGGAAGTTTCCAAAATGTTTGAGGAGATGTTTGAGTTTTTAATTAGATCCACCATGGTCAATAAAAATTGAATACCTTTCTTTCCATTGTTGACAGTATTAATCGGCTTTATAGTCAAATGGAAGAACATCAGACAAAGAAAGTAGTCAATCAGGATCAATCCGTATGCATATTGTCAGTGAGGTTGATGAATCATAACATTAAAATAAGTCTTTGAATGTTTCTCCAGCTTATATCTTTATCCATAGTGGATGGTACGACAACATTATTTGACCAGGGCTGGAAGGACTGTATGTCAGGACGCTCTGAAAATGTTGGTTAAATTTTCTTAATCGGTGTTTTCTGTCAAGTTCTGTAGATGTTTTTTTCTGCGTTTAGTAACAGTGACCATGTTTTATGAAACAGTCGGTACGATATTCAAGCGGTAATGCTTTCTGTCAAAGTTGGTCCAATTACTGAAAAACGATTGATTAGAAAAAATTATTAAAAGTTTTTCTATATTTCGCATCAGATGACAAATGTAATGATAGATTAATACCTTTTGTTTAAACTTAATAGCTCTTTTGAGCCAGAATAGTGTGTGTAACAAATGATCAGATTTAGTTTTATTTTGACTACGTATCGGTTTCCGCTGAATGTGAAAGATTTTGACGGCAGATTTTCATTGTCTAAATGATCGAATTATTTTGAACTGTTTCTTAGAAGCAATTGTTTCATCGCTTTATATCTTCAGTAATGGCGTTCATATTCAATGGAAGAAACCGAGACATACCCATATTCGATGTTTGATCAATGATCTATAATCTGTTTTCCTTACTTCCGCACGAGATCGAAGCATCAGTCCACCCAGTATTCATGCATGTGCTCACAGGGCAGTAGCCGTTTTGCGTGGAATCGGATAATTGGAGACACTCATACCTAGCCGTCGCACCGTTGCTTGTATAGGTATAGTGTGGTTTGGCATTGGCTAATATTTGTGGTAATCCACAGTCATTTTCAACTGAAAGAAACAACAATAATTTTAGATTAAAGAATGATGAAATCATAATCTTATTGTGTAATGACTAAAGTTCAAACACTACCTACGGCATGTCATAATTTCTTCAAGGTACAAAGCTCTCCCCATCCCATTTAATTCTCACTTTACATCATTGCTATTGGCATCCCGTTTAAGACCCCATTTACATCAATGCTATTGGCATCCCATTTAAATCACCCTTTACATCAATGCTATTGGCATCCCATTTAAGTCATACTTTACAGCAATGCTATTGGCATCCCATTTAAGTCCCCCTTTACATCAATGCTATTGGTATCCCGTTTAAGTCCCCCTTTACATCAATACTTTTGGCATCCTGTTTAAGTCATACTTTACATCAATGCTATTGGCATCCGATTTAAGTCATACTTTACATCAATGATATTAGCATCTCGTTTAATTCCCCCTTTACGTCAATGCTATTGACATCCAGTTTAATTCTTCCGCTTAATTCCCCCTTTACATCAAGGTCTTAGCTCTCAGATACTAAAGACTTATTATCATTGTCAATCTGTCAAACTGGAAACATTATTAGAGATTTGAGGGATGCAGTCAGATTACTTCTATACAAGAAGTTGTTTTTAAAAAGCCTTCTTGAATATACATTCAAATTTGGGAAATCCTTTAATTCGGCCCATGGCATGATATCCAACCTTGCAAAAGAAGAAAATTACGATGATGACGAGGCCGGAAAAATTGTTATTATTAAAAGCAAGCAAACCATTACTTTAGTTTTTCTTACATTTTCTATTACATTGTGTCATTCCACAGTAGTCCCACTCCATGTTGGGGTCAATGGTGTAGCACCAGGGTTCGAAAGTGTTTTTTGTGATGCGACAATTATTTTCAGTCAATGAAATGTTTTTTTCAATAAAATCTTTAGACTTCAAACTATGCTGGTGTGGTGACTGACTATCCCAACGCTGACACTGGATACCACCCTGTGTAATGGATTTCTTGCCTCGGTAGGTATCTCTACTGGTGAAGCATTCTGAAATGCAAACCATTTATTAAGTATTTAATGCATCAATTGTTATGAATAAAAATATATGTCTATAATATAAGCATAATATTCGATAGACCTCTCTCATTCCCTCTGTGTGTGTGTGTGTGTGTGTGTGTGTGTGTGTGTGTGTGTGTGTTGAAAGACTTTGTCACTCATGTATATCAAACCAGATTTCGTTTCAATTATATAGCGTTGTACGGATCTAGTCAAATAAAACCCATCTGTGAGGAAATTACAACCCTTTGGACTTTTGGCACATGGGCATCCATCCCCACGCCGCCCACATCCACAAAAACAAATCAGTTACTTTCTATCTACACTGTGCCATAGTAATGACAAGAAGAGTTAGATTTGAGAGATAATAATTGAAGGCGCGCACATTGTTAGCTTTAAATATATGTACGGCTAAACCGGTGTTAGAGGATCTCTCCATATAAAGGACACATTTTTATCAAGGTCATTATTTCTTAAAATGTTTCAGTTAATTTAACAATAAATTTCATCATTTTCATCAAGGTCAATAAATTTTTAAACATGTTTCTGTAAACTTAACAATATATTTCATCATTATTTTTCTAGGTCAATATTTCTTATTTCCGTTAATTTAACAACATATTTCATCATTTTATTAAGGTCAATATTTCTTAACATGTTTCCGTTAATTTAACAGTACATTATATCATTTTTAAGGTCAATATTTCTTCATATGTTTCCGTTAATTTAATAATTATATTTCATTATTTTTATCAAGGTAAATATTTATTAACATGTTTCCGTTAATTTAACAATTAAATTTCATTATATTTATCAAGATCAATATTTTTTAACAGGTTTCTGTTAATTTAGCAATATATTTTATTGTTTTTATCAAGGGTAATATTTCTAAAATGTTTCCATTATTTGAACAATATTTTTCATCCTTTTTATCATGGTCAATATTTCTTAACATGTTTCCGTTAATTTTACAATATATATTTTCGTTTTTAGCAAGGGGAATATTTATTAACATTTTCGTAAATTTTACAATATATTTTATCATTTTATCAAGCTCAATATTTCTTAACATGTTCCCGTTAATTTAACAATTACATTACGTCATTTTTATCAAGGTCAATATTTCTTAAACATGTTTCCGTCAATTTAACAATATCTTTCATCATTTTTATCAAGGTCAATATTTCTTAACATATTTCCGTTAATTTAACAATACATTGCATCATTTTTATCCACGTCAATATTTCTTAACATGTTTCCGTCAATTTAACAATATCTTTCATCATTTTTATCAAGGTCAATATTTCTTAACATGTTTCCGTTAATTTAACAATACAATACATCATTTTTATCAACGTCAATATTTCTTAACATGTTTCCGTTAATTTAACAATTATATTTAATCTCCATGTAAAGGCATTTGTTCTGAATGGAAACTCTATGTCATTGTTTTTATCTATACCAAGATGAAAATACAAGTGTTACTATAAAAATAGATTCATCTATGTTAATAAATTTAATTATAGTAAGCAAAATGTTTTTTATTCTTTGTAATAGATTCTTAGATGCATTCTACAGTGAACAATTCATCACATATTTGACAGTGTTTGCCTTTAGAAAGGAAGATTATAAAATCTCAGGACATAAGAAGGGAGATCAAGTATACACCCATTTCTTTATCATACTATCTCGAAAAGATATTTGGAGATTGTCTAGTTAAATACATATTTTTACCGTCCGACCATTCAATGTATCGGTCTCCAAGAATCCTGTCTTATTTTAGGAGTTTAACTGTCTGATCGTTAAATATGCAGGTCTCCAACACTCCGGTCTTATTCCAGGAGCTTAACCGTCCGACCATTATATATATATATATATATATATATATATATATATATATATATATATATATATATCCAACAATCCGGTCTTACATAATTTACACGCCTGAACATTCAATAAACATGCCTCCAATAATCTGGTCTAACTTACACAATTTAACCTTATAGCCATTCAATATACAGGTCTCCAACAATCCAGTTTTACATCATTTAACCGTCTGACCATTAAATATGTAGGTCGCCAACAGTCCGGTCTTAGTTACATAACTTATTCATTTGACCATTAAATATATAGGTCTCCAACAATCCTCTCAGACTCACATAATTTAACCGTCTGAACATTAAATATATAAATTTCCAACAATCAGGTCCTGCTTACATAACTTAACCGTCTGATCATTAAATATAAAACTCTCCAAAAGTCTAGTCTTATTCCAGGAGTTTGACCGTCTCACCATTCTATATATAGGTCTCCAACGTTCAGGTCTTACAAAATTTAAGTCTGACCATTAAATATATAGGTCTCCAACAATTCTCTCTGACTTTTATAAATTATCCATCTGAATATTAAATATATAGCTCTCAAAAAACCTGGTCTTATTCCAGGAGTTTGACCGTATCACCATTCTATGTATAGGCCTCCAACTTTCAGGTCTTACACAATTTAACCGTCTGACCATTAAATATATATGTCTCCATCAATCCTTTCCGACATATAATTTATCCGCCTAATTATTAGACATAGGACTCCATCAATAAGGTCTTATTCCAGGAGTTAACCGTCCGAACATTCAATATATAGGTCCTCTAACAATCCGTTCTTACATAATTTAACCGTCCGACCATTTAGTATATAGGTCTTCAACAATCCTGTCTTACTTCAATAATTTAACCATTCAAAATATTGGTCTCCAAGAATCCGGTGTTACTTGCATCATTTTACTGTCTGACTATTAGGTATATAAGCCTCCATCAATCCGATTTTACTTACATAATTTAATCGCTTGACAATTAAATATATGGGTTTTCAACAACATAGTTTTATTCCAGGAGTTTAACCGTCATACAATTAAGTATACAACACTACAACAATTCCGTCTTACTTAAATAATTTAAATGTCTGACCATTAAATATATCAGTCACCAACAATCTGGTCTTACATAATTTATCCGTCTGACCATTAAATATATATGTCTCCAACAATCCTGTGTTACAACAGGAACCTCAACGTTATTTCAATTTATTCATGTTTGTAAGACGTTTTGTAAAGAAGAATATGACTGTAAAGAAGTTAGAACTTTGTTTTCAGACACAAGTAACGACTTTGACAGGTATGTCTTATGGGATTACATCCTAAACTTATTGAAACTTATATATAAAAGCTCGTGTTTCACATGGATCTATATTATGTTCAGTATTATTTCTCATATATCTTCATGATTGTATCGATGACATTCAAGACTGTGTCTGATTAGTTACATCATTATATATATATATATATATATATATATATATATATATATATATATATATATATATATATATATATATATATATATATTTTAGTTGAAGATTCAGTCATGACTCCCAGGTCTAAACGTGTAAACAATGATATATATATATATATATATATATATATATATATATATATATATATATATATATATATATATATATATATATATATATATATATATGTGTGTGTGTGTGTGTGTGTGTGTGTGTGTGACGGTAGTTTTCAATTTGAACGAAAACAACTGAAAATATGATTGTTAGCAAGACTTGTACCCCTTAGTTTGAAACCCACCTTTAATGGTAATATACATTTTGATTGAAACAAGCACCTCGGCTTATATTTTGACTATAACAGTCTACGGCATACATAAATAACTAAATCATGTAAAGAATGTTCAACAGAATATTTCCTTGGAGAGCACAATATATGCTAAATTGAAAGAAATGCTGGAAACCTTCTTGTTGAAGTGGTATTTTATTTAGCTAGAGAGCAACACAAATAACATCGAGCATAATCTAAAGAAAAAATACCATTGATATTGATCTATGGCATGGACGGAAGTACATACTACGGATGTTCTGACGTCTAGAGATGCAAACAGTTATAAAAGTGATCGTCAAAGAGAGTTAGAGAAGGAAGAGCTAAGCATAAAGGATAACTCCTAATGTCAATTAATTATATGTTGGCAAAATATTTTAATCCTTCTCATTCAATTCTTATCGCGATTATTCAGTCTAAGGTGGTCGACCCTTTTAAAACAACATCGTGAAATATTCACTGGTATTTATGAAAACGTTTGAACCAGTTTTTCTGAGTTTTATTGCACGACGTCTGGAGTATAATATACCTCAGAAAAAGAAAACAAAACAATACAATCGAGTTCATAATTTCCTATACAAATGTAACAAGGCTGTTATTATATACTTATTTTGTGCTTCTAAGTCAGACTAAATAATAAAATACGAAATTGCAAGAAACAAATTAATATTTTCAAAGTAAATACATAAATGAAGTAAAAGAAATACACAATAACAGATTCCATGCGCAAACCACCGCCCAGCGACTTCTAAACTTAGTAGCGTACATCGCGCTCCGTAATCGTTTCAAAAGAAATTCTCACTTTGGTCAACTTAAAATTGAAACTAAGTGTCAGATTATGAATAACTGCGCTTTGGAAAACTTTTGCAGCTGGTCTCGAATGGAAGAATTTTGTTTTCCGATAGATCCAGCTAAATTTTCCTTATCTAGTTGTGATATCCGGAATGATTTATGGGTCGATACTGTTCATTGTGCATGTGTCTGGAGCGACTGGCCTTGAAGTAACCTGTACATGCTTCTTTTCGGACACGACAATCGTTTTGTCTGAACCATTTTTACGCACCTTATTATTGAGGATTAAATATCTAAATTAAGTTGAAAAAGATAGGATTAAATATTAACAGAATTAGTGTACCAAACACCGCCCAGCGACATCTTAACGTAATAGTGATCTACGCGCAGTAATCGTTTGGGGAAAAAAATCTCAGACTGGTCCGCTTACCATTAAAATTGAGGGTCATATTATAAATCAGTGCGCCTTGAGGAAGTTTTGCTGTTGTCTGGAGTAGATAGATTTTGTTTCCCAGTCGATCCAACTAAATTTTGCTTATCTAGTTGGGATGGATTGGAGTAATTAGCTGGGTCGATGTTATCAATTGTGCCGGAGTTACGTGCAGAAAGTCATATATGCCAGATCATTGGAAAAATGCAGAATCTTGAAATATATTGGTTCTAAACATCGTTGGGTTCCATTACAACCACACAATATGGATATTTTTTCACATAATGAGCAATGTAAATTATCCCTTCAAAGTGTTCAAATGTACCTCCCCTATTAAGCTGTCAAGCCTGAAAACCTTTATATGGTTGGTAAGAATTATTGAATACAATTACCTACACACTTTAAGGTTGCAGAGTCCCATCTACCAAGGTCGCGATTACACCATACTTCTTTCTTTCCCCCACCATACCTGTAGCCCGCGTCGCAAGTGTACGTTGCCACTTGCTGATTGTCACTGGTATGTGTAACAACAAAAAATGCATGTTCGACTGACGGAGGTGAAGCCGTACACTCGTAGCGCAAATCTAAAATAGAAAATCGAAATCCTTAGACCAGAAGAAAGGGGCAAAACATAAATCAAGTATTGTCGTAAATATAGTTTTATAGTTCGATAGTGGAGATCGACCAAAGCTTTTCTATACCACATGAATTTACTAATTTTACTTTCTATTAGATATGAGTGTATACAATTTGTCTAATATTTAAAATAGTCCTAACGCTAGAAATATGAACTGGCCTAAACTGCGTAGCTATTACTAATTTGGAAATCAACATTGACTCGACTTTTATGGTCTGTAAATCCACTACAGCAGTGTTCCATATTTGCCCTCTGAGTTGTCGATGGATTTTCATTTTAGTCGACAAGGTGTCAAACTCAGATGTGCTAAGTACATTATCCTTGATTGCGAAAAGTTCTGAAATTTACGCATTCGCGAATATAGTAAAAACGAGACAATTTTACCAGCTCCGCAAGACACACAGGTCACCATTGACTTGGCTCCTAGAATAATTCCATTATTGTTAATAGCTAATGTAGTAGAGTTTCTGCCACACCATACGGTCACCCCGTTAAACAGATAATTTGAACAACTACCACGTATTATACTCATTCGGAATAAATTTCCTTCGGTATCTGTATTCACAGGGGGAGTTGGAATGCAGGCAACGTTGTATTACGGACCTGATGTATTTGAAATTTCGGACCGAATTAATTTTCGAGACAAGCCAATAGTTTACCATCTGGCGTCCGCAAGCGAACCTGGAGGATAACCATTGCAACTATGCACGCTCATGCTATATTTCTTGGACCACATCAGATTTGCTGTGTGTGCGGATTCGCGTCGCTCACGCAAAAATTCCACATTCATAATATGTTTGAAATTATTTGAAAGAACATCAGCAGCAGAGAGGGTGAACCCTACAACAATATATTTGCGACAAAATCGATTAAAGCCTCAGAATGCCAATGGAGCCTTCCTACGAAATCTCATATTTTAACCAAAAAAAAATTAAAGGTCCCATCTTAGCGATTTTGTCGTGAATACATTGTCATAACCACACTCAAATTGCTGCCATCTACGTCTACAAATTTTTGCGACAGAATCGATTAAAGCCTCAGAATGCCAATGGAACATTCCTACGAAATCTCATATTTCAACCAAAAAAAAAATAAAGACCCCATCTTAGCGATTTTGTCGCAAATACATTGTCATAACCACACTCAAATTGCTGCCATCTACGGTCGCAAATATGTTGTCATTTCACCCTCTCTGCTGCTGATTAATACAAATTATTTAACCAAATATTTGATCAAGTCCAATACGATATCGTGACCGAGGGTCGTGTAAATTTATTGTTATAAATCCATATGGGACAGACTGAGCATGACTAAAGTAATTTTTAAATCCATTGAAGTCCATATCGGAACACCATGTCTGCCAAATATTTCGTAGCGTATGTGTATCAACGCCATTGAATACAGCAAGAATATTGCAGTTATCGCGAATCACTTTTGGAATTTGAGTATATCGTTGAGTGACATATATCACGTCAGTGTTTTTATGCCTACCTCGGGAAAATATTCTAGCAGGGTTCTTTTGATTATCTAACATTACATCATCGTACACTACAAGATTGTTTATGTCTCCATCGAGATCTTCTACTGATGGTGCATCATCAATATCAGTAATAAAGTCGATTACACTTTCACCTTTAATTTCTGATGCTTTTTCATTATAATCTTTTAACACTTCATAGCACCGTTGATCATCTACGGATGGGGCAACTAAATATAATTTATCCCACTTCATAAATCGCATTATCAAATTAAGCAGTAATTGTGTTTTGCCTGATCCAGATGGTCCGATTATAATGGCACGGACAGAATTCGGAAGCGCTGCGTGGTGTTTTACCGGTTCTCTTCTTTTAGTCGCTGAAAAATCAATTATATTCATAACGCTATATATAAATTATGGATCTATATTGTGTTAAGTGTAACAGCGTACTGATACAACCGATCAGACAACCATTACAACTAAAAACAATAGACTAGCGCTTACTGGTAAGTGTGTAACATGTGGTACAAAAAAATTTAGATTTTTAAAAAAAAGCAACTCGGAGGTGATATTGCCGCAAAACTTGGAAAACTCCCCGGAACCCCATGGGCAAAATACCCCGGAGAAAAACACCTTCCAGGATATAGCTACTGTGGTCCCGGAACGAGATTAGATATCAGACTTGATGATCAAAATCAGCCCCGGCCTGGTGAGTATCCGATAAATGCTATTGATAAGGCATGTCATGCTCATGATGTTGCATATAAAAGCAATAATTTGCAACAAAGACATATCGCGGATGTAAAATTAATTCATGCCTTAAATGCTATTCCCGATAAATCCTTCAAAGAAAAATGGCTTCATGGTTGGTCAAATCAGCTATGAAAGGCAAATTAGTGTTAGGTGCTGTAATTGAAAACACCAGTGTTTTTATAGTATGGAATCTATTTATTATTCTCCGAAAGGATACTGGAGGGGTAAAGCAGCAATCAGTAAACTCGCTAACGCTGCAAAAGTGAAAAAATCCACTGCAAAAGATTGGTTATCCAAACAAGCTATATGGCAAATTTATCTACCACCGCCTAAACAAATTAATTATTCTCATTTTGATGTTACCGTACCCAATGAAGTTCATCAGGCTGATTTATTGTTTTTACCACATGACCATGGTTACAAATACGCGCTAACTGTAGTTGATATTGCGAGTCGATTTAAACAAGCAGAACCATTGAAAACAAAGTCAGCTTCTGAAGTCGCTTCTGCATTTGAAAGGATTTATCGACGAGGTCCTCTAAGATGGCCAAATCTATTACAAGTTGATCCTGGCAAAGAGTTTCAAGGTGCTGTTCTATCAACAATGAAAACTCATAGTGTTACAATACGACGGACATACTGCGTTACATCGTGATCAGCAATTGTAGAACGATTTAATCGAACTCTTGCAGAACGGTTATTTGGATATCAATATGCAAAAGAATTCATCCAAGAAAAACGATCTCGTGAATGGGTCCAAAGGTTACCGAGTGTAGTTGCAGCGTTAAATAATGAGATTACTCGAACTATTAATATGAAACCAAATATTGCAATAAAAAAAGAATATATTCCCGAACAACCGCAGCGGGTTAGCACTCAGCCACTTCTCGGTGATGTTACTGTGAGATAAATATACGAACCAGGAGAGCTTGAAGGCGGTAAAAGAAGAGCTACTGATCCTATATGGAGTGTTACTACGCATAAAATTTCAACTATAACGCGATCAACTGGTAGACCTCCAATCTACAGATTGGATTCAACTGCACCTCAGCGTGGTTTTACACGCGAACAACTACAAGTCATTCCGGACGATACTCAATTACCGCCACATGGTCTTAACTAGCTCCGTTACGTCTATTACACTCAAGACAGGTCAACATCACATTGTTTCTGACATGACCAAGACTGTTATTTTTTCTGTCTACGGTGAATTGTCGAGGGTCTTTATCCGAATACTGCCAGTGCATTATACAATTGCAACTGGCGCAGTGATTATTCTGTTGTTCTTTTAATGCGATTATTACTTCAGCATCAATATCAAATTCTCGTTGTTTTTTTTGTCCTGCTGTTTTTTAGCCAGAGAGTTTTTTATTAATGATGCTAATATCAGTGTTATCATCGTTTGCATTAAAATCATCATCGAAAACAATCCTTCGTAGTTGATTTATTCGTCGTACTCTGGACACTGCGAGATAGACTAAATTTGACCATTCAATGCGATTATCAACTATCCAAACAATTGTATCCGTGATGGTCAATCCTTGTGACGAGTGTATTGTTGTTACATAACCAAGCGTCCATGGTGATTTATCAGCGCATAATGCATCTTCTACAGTATTGATATCAACTAGCACAATATCATTTAACACTAGAATCTGTTTTTTCCGTCTGGCCTGGAATTTCAACTTCAATATTCTGCTTTCGTGTATCCAATGGTCTATAACACAACGGCACTGGAAACGTTGGGAATTTTTTTCTTGTGTAGCTCAAACAACTTTTTCTGAAGTGCGTCTCTGACTATCTTTCTACTTGCTACTACAAAATCATTTGGTTTCCATGTTTCCCAAAAATCATTCAAAGGTGTTTCAGAAATTATTTCACGCGCTACTTCACATTGAATTCTATCGTGTTGTAATCTAATTAGTTTTTTAAACTCACGTAACTGCTCATCGAGTGCTCTATAGTCAGTATCAATTTCTTCGTAATAATCAACAAATCCTTTTAACCAATTATGTGTGGACTTCTACCAACAAATGGTGGTGGTTGACCATGATCGCCGCACAATATAATTTTTGTATTTTTTTGCAATAACCAATCAAGAAACATTTTTAATACATCTTCTGAAACAGTACATGCTTCATCCCAAATAATAAACGCTGGAATAAATTTCTCACCCATTCGCTCAGGAGTCCAAGCATCGCCCTTGTATCGAAAAAAACTATGATACGTGCAAGCTTCAACATTTCGTTGTTTGATCTCTCTCGCTAGTCTATGGGTTGGTGTGAGTACAATCATGGACGTTCTCTCTCGATATAATTCTATCGCACGTGTTGTCTTTCCAGATCCACCACAACCGTTTAAATAAACTGTTTTATATCTACAAATTGGATCTGATATCGGTGGTGCTTTAGACATAGATTTTTCACTGATAGAATTATCGTTCTTCAGGTAACTACTTTTAATCTCAACGTCTGCTGATTCAGAATAATCGCGTTGTATTTCTTGTTTAATTCGCCATGTTCCCCAAGTCTCTTCGCTATTAGTAAATTTAGTTATCTCTTTGATATATTTTTTATCGACATACATTGAATCAATTGCAACTCTGACTGCTATACTAGGAAATCTATTTATCATTGCAAATAAATTGATAGATGCATAACCCAGCATAGAAGCTCTCAAATGTAGATATGCAGAGCTTTCTCCATCACTGTAAGTAACAATTCTACCTAACTTTGTTTTATTGGACAAAAAGGCTGTTTTACAATTTGCGTATCTATTTTTTCTCTACTGCATCTTTAATAACGAAGTCGTATTCGGCATCATCTATAATCAATCGTGAGGATTGTTTTTTAAAGTTAAATTTTTTTCCACCCTGTGTAAATTTACCGATTATTCTTCGGCCGAGATCCTTTGCTTCATTATTTCGTTGATTAAATATCTTTTTTTGACCATTCAATGATGTACTCCTCGTCAGCATCAATATGTTTTCTAGACTTATCGATTATACTATCAAGACATTCTGGTTCTGGTAACCAGACATTGGTTTGTTTTCGATATGAGATAATCGCTTCGCTGACAATCAACGAAACTAACACTTTACAATCAATCATATATCGCAATAACACTATTGGTAACCACATCCTTTCAGCCATGTGTCTACCAATCCAAACATAACAACACGGATGAAGTCCTTCAGCGAATTCAAATGATACTACGCAAGCAAAACCGGTCAAATCAAAATCAGGCAGTGGTCCATTAATAGCAACGCGAGTCATTTCATGTGTGGGGTGTCCAAACCGTTTAAAATACTCACCAGCGAATCCATATCCTAGAAAACTTCCTGGATAACAGGCAACGATATCAACTGATATCATATTCTCACGATTGTACTTAACGTTCCATAGACCGCCATGATAATATTCCAAACAGCTGGATTGAACATCCTGTAAAAACTCTTTTCGTGTTGGTTTCCAATTATTTTTCTTTCTTGCAAAATGAGCTGCAACTGATGGAATTGTAAAACAATTTGTAAGTAACTGTTCGTAATCTTCGGATTTTCCATTAAAAACGCTAGCGTTTTCACTGAGACTTATTGCTAGATTTTTTCATCCTATTATGTAGACTTTCAGTACGATATAATTCACCGTTAGGTTTCACAATTGATTGAATTGACATTCTTCATCTTCAAAACTATGAAGTAGCCATACTGATACAGGTCGTTTTTACACAAACTAGCAATAGCATCGAATAATCTTTCTTCAGTGAGAATACCATCCTTGATGAATTCTTCTGGGATATACTTCACTGTTCTGTCTCGCGGGAATATTGTAACCACGGATGTCCATGCGTGCTTGTTATGATCAATAATTTTGATTGGAGCTCCGTTTTTATTGTATTTTGATTCGTATAATACTTCGCCAGTTATCGTTAAAACGGTTATCGGAAATCTCAACGACTTTTCCAATCTAGCTATATCGGAAATAGTTGCTCCGTTCTCTTTCACTGTTAGCTCCCATTCATCTATTTTTTTTATGTCTTAGATCGGTTAATTTATTCCCACGGAGTGCATTTGTAAAATGTTCTAAGACTCTTTGTGCCACACAGTTGAGTGGTTTTTCCGCTGACGTTGACTGTTTCATTGGTGCTAGTTTCCAATGTCAGGGTTATTTAACGGATACATCCCATAAACGACTGCTGTTTCTGGATACGCTTTTTCATAGTATGGTTTATCAATTCCAGTTAACAGCCTGGTCTGGAATAACGGCTAACAATGACTGATGACCCATCTTTGAGAATTGGAACAAATTTGTCTCTTATAATATATTCGCCCGATTCTAATTTGATAATGAATTTCACTCTGATAAAATACCGTTTATTGCCAAGTTGTGATAGTATCATAGCTGCTGTTTCATCATTCATTCTAGCATCAACAACACCATCAATTCTAAATGTTGACCAGGTGTGTGATGCATCATCCTGTTTAAACTCATGAACACAATCTCGTATTTTTCTAATCAGAATTCTATTAGTTATTCTCTCTTTTGGTACGTCTTCGAGAGTTCTATCAAGATTGAATTTAATATTTTCCGAGGCTTGATTGCCGATAATCTCTTGAATTCTTCATTCATATAAAATAAGACAAGTATTTAAATAGAAAAGTTTTTTTTATATATAAACACTGCAAATGGCTTATGATCGGATCAGTAACCCCATGCAATAAATCGTGTAGAGGTGAATTCTGTGGATATCACTTACAGAGTGTCAGAAATAATTCGACAGGCCCGTCCCCATGCATAAATTGTGGGGTGGGTGTGAGAGGAAAATCACAATTATGTATCAATTGTGGGGGTAAGCGGTTAGAGAATTGAAACGTTATTATGATAAACGAATAAAAAACGCCATCATTGACCCTAACCATGACTCTGTCAAAGACAAAATCATAAAAACCCCTCAAGACTACATTAATAGATTTATAATTAAAGCAAATAATGAATTAGACAAATAGTATTATTATATATAAATGGAGCAAGAATTCAGACCACATCCAATACTCGTTAATTATGAAATATCTCGTAATGGTGTTGTTAGACACTGTAGACTAAAGAAACCAATTGGTTTTGTTATAATAATCAGGGATACTTGCAATTTACTGCTGGAGGAAAGGGATATCTCTGTCATAGGGCAGTCTTTGAGTGTTATATGGGACCGATTAAAGATGGCTGTGTTATTGATCACATTGATTCTAATATTCAAAATAACGCGATTTCCAATTTACAGTGTATTTCTCAAAGAGAGAATATAAAAAAAAGGAAAGACAGGGACTTGTAAGTCAGTTGGAAAGAGACCAGTACAGTCATTTGATACAGCGACGAATGAAGAAAGAGTTTTTCATTCAATGAATGCTGCAGGGAAATATTTTGAAATATGTATGCCTTCAGTACGAAAAGTTGCTGAAGGGATTTGTCAAACAGCTATCTCAAAGAAAAATGGACATAGAATAAAGTTTTTCTTATTTACAAGATAACTCTTAATAATTACTATTTTGTTCCGTATTTCCCCTCATTACTACTGATCGTCACGTGACTATCCTACTTTCGATATTGATTCCCGGATATGAAATTCGTCCGAGAATACATGTGAAATTGGATTGAATTAATGATGTGTGTGATCTCATGTACGTATTTAATGGTTAACTCGGTATACGTAATCAGGTATGTACGGATTTTGATTTTGTGTTATTGTTTCTTGTTTCTAAAGACTGTATTGAGAACAGCAGTTAGGGTTTTGTTTGAAAAACCTATACAGGGTAGACAATTTATTTGACAGAGATCCAAGGCCAGGGGTCGATTAATAGATTTTTTAAAAATCCCAAGCACAAAGACGGCGTTAACAGCGTTTGTATGAAAATGAAATTACTTTAAAATTACAAATTAGTGAGGTCAGGGTAGTAAAACGCGCTACATGTAGTTTAGTTTTTTAGTGTGGCTATGTGTAATAAAATTCAGAAAAATATCATTCTCGATTCAAGAAATAGCAGGTCCTGAATTGACAGGGATCCCCATTACGGAGTTATCTTGTCATGTAAATCCATTATTATTACGATTATTAATCGTAATATTATAGAAATTAATAAAAAAATTGCTATTATTTAACAGTTGTATTTCTTGTTTTAATGTTTTATTTAAATACTTAGCTTCCATTGAAATTACTACACAGTATTCATTATGAAATGCTAGAAAAATAAATACACACCTACACATTGACACTGCAGTATTAGTTCACCTTATATATAATATGAGCCGTAATAAGTTTGGGGCTTTAAAACGAAGCCCACTTTGCCAATTAAAACTCCCACGCCATTGACATGGTGTGGTTGAATTTTTTCAACTGCAACCAGGGTTAATTTCTTGGGTTGCTTTTAATTGGCAAAGTGGGTGTAGGTCCGCCCCGTCGTTTCATGTTTGTATCGTCCTGTACTGTCCCTATCATACCTCATATAACCATCCTATCATATAACCATCCTATCATATAACCTATAATCGCATTGTAAATACTCATTCATTGTAAATATTCATTCATTGAATCGCATTGTAAATACTCATTCATTGTATATAACCATCCTATCATTTCATTGTATATATAACCATCCTATCATTTCATTGTATATAACCATCCTATATAATCGCATTGTAAATATTCATTCATTGAATCGCATTGTAAATATTCATTCATTGAATCGCCTTTGTATCGTTTCCGATATAATCGCATTGTATATATGTAATGTATTGTTCAATGTTTGTAAAGAAATCACTTGGATTTCACGTCTAATACCCATATAACCCGCCCTTGAACTCGATTGGGGGTTAGGGTATTGTATAAGTCTTTAATGTATGTGCCCTTTCTTGCCTCGAAACTCGAATGAGGAAGAGACGGGCATTGTATATGTTTTGTTTTTTTGTATATAAAAATATTTTAAAGATACAAATACATTAGTAATAATAATAAATGGAATTTCAAGATATTACATCTATCATCACAGAAATATCAAATTTAAGAAATCAAGGAATCGTACTTTCTGAATTTTTGAATGAAGACAGACTTTTGAATGAATTTGAACAAATTGATATACAATTGAAACGTGGAAGATATGTTCTACCTAAAATGTATTCACTGATAAAAAGAATCCAAAAAGCGGTTAATGCTTCTTTGTATAACAATGATATTAATTTATTCATTCGGCTATTTAGTATAGTTGAAGCCATTAGAAAGAAACTCGGGGAACAGTACCAAGTTCGGTCAGAGATTGCTTTGAAAGTGAAATCTATAAGACGTTTGATTGATGCAAGTGAAACCGACAATTGAAAAATCGTTAGCATTTCCAATAATGACTTCAGAAGCATTAACTACCAGACTAGCCCGTGAGAGGTTAGCATTACTGAAAAAGTTTATACCAATTCGAGATAACGTGCGAGATAAACTACAACTTAGACAGCAAGCGCAGACTGACTTTTCTATTGGAAGCGAACAACTTTTTGCCCCTGTAACTAAAGCCACTAAAGATATGAAACTTGCAACAGAACGTGCTATATACGGCGACATCCCTAAAGAGGGAGCAGTACCTATTATTGATGTATTAGGAAAGATTGCTACAGAAACTGAAAAAACTCACGAACTCAGCGAGAAATACAACAAATGGGTAATATTGATACTGATGATAACCCCGTTGAAGATGCTAGTGTTTCCACTAAAAAAAGTGTTCCTTTTAACGAGAAATTCACTGATGAAGCTATAGAAGTAATCAGACGAATTCAATTGCTGAAAACTAAAGAAGACTATGCGTTATTTGGAAACTTTGCTGTAAAAAGTTATTATAACAGGGAGAAATTTTTAAAAGACGAGTATAAAAAAACACAATAAACAAAAATCAATGGGTGGATTGGATATATAAAATTAATAAAGAAATCACCGGCAATTTAAATAAGAATACAGTGGAATACAGAGCTTTTAAAATAGGAGTTGATGCGGATGTTTTAGAACAACAACAACAACAACGAAAAGAAGAACAACAAAGTCGAAGTCGAGGTCGAGGTCGAGGTCGAGGTCGAGGTCGAGGTCGAGGTCGAGGTCGAGGTCGAGGTCGACAATCTCCAGAAATTCAAAATGTTTCCGAACCAGCTCCAGAAATTCAAAACGTTTCCGAATCAGCAAGTACTTCAGGAGAGGGTTATGGAAGTTCTCATCATGATTCTCATATGTGTCCTAGTAATATCATTAATGATATATCACGACTTGAGGTTCTTATGGGAGGTAAGCGAGCTGGAAATAACTCAGTCGAAATAACTAATGAAGCATTTGATATTTGCAGACGATTATTCCAAGGTGGGATAATTGATATTCATACGTATCGAGAACTCTTGGATGAGTTAATGGACGGAAGTTCGGGGGAATTTAGTGATTGAAATTGTATTTAGAAATTACAAGTCATTTCAAATAAGATGATAGTACACTATAATCACAATAAACCAACAAACGTGTATGTAGTGAACTCAAGATTGCCCGTTTATAAGGCATACTACGGTGACGGCCTTGGAAATACCATGGCTGGTTTATTCACAAGAATAGCCCCAAAAGTAGCACCAATTGCTAAACAATTAGCGATGAAAGCCATTGATGTTATTCGTAATAAGGGAATTAACGCTGTTGGAGATCTTGCAGGAACGGCCTTTTCTACCGCAAAGAATAGAATAACGTCATTGGTGAAATCTAGATTCGGACGAAAACCACCACCACCGCTACCTTCAACAACAATGATGCCTGCAAATGTCAGTAAAGTGATAAATAACGCAGTGGAACAAAAACTAGCATCATTAGCAATGACTTCACCAGATAGTAGTAATATTGCAAGTATGATAGCGGGAAGTGGTCTTGGAGGAAATCGAAAAAGAAAATGATTTAGAAAAACGATACGTTTTAGTATAAATGGCATTTAAAAAAATTGCTGATCCAGCGTTTGATATGGCGGCACCGGTGAATAAAGATGATTCTAAAATTAACTATCAGTATTATGCCTATCCTGCAAGAGAGCCTAATCAAAAGGGGAGAGTTGAACTTCAAGTTCAAGATACAAGTAGATACTTTTTGCCGTGTGAGGCGTTTATTGAAGTAGAACTTGTAACAAATGTTGCAGCTGATACGCCATATGGGAATAACCAAAATATCCGAGTTGGTTTCGTAAATAATGGCATTATGGCGCTATTTAACAGTGCAAGATATATCATTGATGGAAAAGAAATTGAATCAATAGAACAAATGTTGATATTGCAACAACAATAATCGGACTTGCGAGATATTCTGATGATTATACAAGGTCGGCTGGTCCGTCTATGATGTTTGCTAAGGATACTTCTGAACATGCTGACCATATTCATTTATTAAAGTACGAACTGACTGCGCAAGCTACTGCAGAAGCTGATCAACAACTCGCAGCTAATCAGACCGTGAAGACCGGCCAGCGCTGAATTCGACATTTTTAAAAAGGGTCAATGATAATTTCAATCTAGGATTTGCAACACGAAAAGGAGCATTAAAAGGATCAGACATCGACGATTTTCATGTGCAATTCCGTTACATCATATATTCGGATTCTGTAGAAATGTCAGAAAAGTCATCTATGGAGCAAAGCATACAGTCGTGTTAGTGCGAAAAGAAAATGACAATGATGCAATTTGGCATGCTGATGGTGTTGATGATGGTAAAGTCATTTTAAATAAATTGACTTTATGGATGCCCGTCTTGACACCAGCAGTTACAATAGAGCAAGAATTACTATCGTTTATGGACACAGGTGGAAAATCATTGCTAAGTTGGCTAACAACAACGACTGATACGAAGCAGGATAATGTAAATGGCACATTTACATGGCACTTAGCATCAAAACAAGGTGTTTCAGCTCCACGTCATATCTTTATAGCGTTACAGGATGCAAATCGAGTAGGTCGTCAATTATCTAGTCATATGATATTTGATCAATTAGGAGTAAGTGAAGTTTCGTTGAGAATAAACGGACAACAAGAGCCAGCAGAGATTGTACATCTTAATTATGAAAACAACAACATAGCTCGTGTATATCATAGAATATTGTCGTATATGGGTCGTGATCAAAATGTTGATACTGGTTTGCAAATATCGCAAATTGATTTTGAAAAACACAATCCGATTTATTACTTTTCATTGGAACATCTTGACATGATGAGACAATCTGTTGTTGATATATACTTCCAAGCTCGGGTACAACCCCCCTGCTGGTATAGCCGATTATAGAGCAGTTGCTGTCATTCTCAGTGATAAATCAATGTTGTTAGAAGGAGTTGGCGGACGAATGAGACTTATTGATGCACCAGTGGAAAACATGTAGTTAGGATTTTCACAATAAGATCAATTGAAAGTGTAAATTACATTTTAGAATAGAATGACATATAGTATTGTTAATGTCCAGTTGACTGATGGTCAGGTCAAGAAATTGAAATCAAAGTCGGCTAAAGAATGTGGAACTACAATAACGCTGAAACCCACTCAAATGTCCGGTGGTGCACATAAATTATCACTGACAGATCGTCAAATAAAACATTTCAATGATGCGCTAAAGAACAAACGAGGAGTTCAAATTGATTTTTCGAAAGCAGCTATCGCCAGTATGATAAAATCGGGTGGAATATCCCGCTGTTAGCTGCTATTCCAGCATTGATTGCAGCGGCTGCCCCAGCGGTTGCGAAGGCGGCAGCGTTAGGAGCCGTTGGTACTGCTGCAGGAATGGCCCTGAAAAAAGCTACTGGGAAAGGCTATAAAAAAAAAGGAAAGGGTCTAAGACTACCAGGAACTCCACACAATTGGTACAAGGGCACGGGCCTAAGAATACCAGGAACGGCTTATTAGTGGAAAAATCCCTAGGATTTTCACCAATGTCCAATTTTGATTTAATTGATGCTGTAAAATCATTATCAATAAAAAACTTTAGAGGAGTTTTCATGAGAGATCAATTACCGTCAAAACCAATGAAAAATGAAACGGTTATTATCAATCTCGATAACAGCAGCGGAAAAGGAACTCATTGGGTCGCATATGCAATTGATCCACGTGGAATTGTCTATTTTGATTCATATGGATTAGCTCCACCAAAAGAATTCATGCGATATGTAATCCACAATAACAAAGTCATCTCCAATTTTTTATTCCACGCTACCAACACAACAGTTAAATGATCCACCGATAGGCGGTCGTGACTGATTAAATGTCCTTGCAGAGATATCTAAAATTTCCAAGAAAACCACCACAAGTTGTTGTTAATGAATATACTAGCAGGCAATGGCAAAAACGATAGCGTTATGATTTAGAAAAACGTAGCGTTTTCGTATAATGATTGATATTTGGGGACGACCTTTATCAGAATCAAAAAAAACAGAAACCGATAGCAAATTCGCTGTCGAAAGTGTAAAAAAAAATAATCGAAGATGAAATCGCCGAGACATTAAATTTGTCAAGTGTAGATCCTGGGGAAATAGTTGTATTTCAAGATCGCCAGGGCAAATTGAAATCTAGTAATGTTCATTGGATGATGTCTTAATACGAAGACGTGACGTCGTTGAAGATACAATAGCGTTATATTCAAATGATGGAAAAGTCAAACCGGTGTACTCGTTTCTACAATCACAGATGCATTAAAAAATTTAAATGAAGAACTTGAAAAACATATAACAACATATACTTCCTTCGTAAAATATATTATCAATAAATTCTTTGGAACACCAGCGGTAACCTCTCCATCTCTCGCTGAATTAAATCCAATTTTGATGAAATTAAAGCTAGTATTAAAAATATTAATGATACTGGATTTAGTATTATTAGAGATAACATTAATAGTATTAAAAAATCTATCGAGGATATTACAAAATTTAAAACAGACAATCTTCCGCTACTTGAAAGAATAAAGATTCCTCATGAGAGAAATATCATAAATATGATATACACAGTTCTCTCTGGATCATTAGATTGGGAACCTAAAAAGAATACAATAACCCTCACTGTGTCAAACAAGGGTATTTATCGATTAACAATAGTGTCACTGAATCAGTTTAATATATCATCATCGACTTCATATGGATACAACAACGTGATTTCAACGACTATTGACGTGGGTGAATACAAACGGTTTACAATAACAAGCACTGATCCTAATTTAAATAAGACATCATTTGTATGGTACATGGAGTTTGTAGCTGATCTAAATTAGAAATTTTTAACAATTAAAACCACTTGAGAGATTTTAAAATAATATGATTCCGTCATCGCAATATCGCTATGATACCGTCAAAGAGTTCTTAACAAAACTCAAAAACACTCATTTGAATGAATAAAATAAAAATTAAAAAGTATCGCAGGAGAATTACCGTACCGCAATTGATGTTACAGTATACTCGGTATCTGGCCTATTGGCCGGTTCCTGTATTATACTATCTTCAGTAACAATGGTAGCTCCGATTGCTGTCCCAATTGCTATTTCCGCGGTGACAACATTTGCTGGACTTGCAAATGCTATTACTAAAAAAATATCATCGTGTTCTCAAGAAAAACTTAACGACTATATAGTAAAAACATCAAGCAGTATCTAACGGTTACTCACAATTATCCTCGTTGATGTCATCATCGATTGATGATACATAATTACCGAAGACGAATTCTCCGCGATGATACGTATTTATGATACTACGATTAAAAACGCTAGCGTTTTTTCATCTAATGCAAAATTAGACATTGTAAATAATAATAATAATGTCGCAAGAGATTCAACTACTTCAGCGGATAGCAGAAAATACCACTCCGCGGAAAACAAGCATGATATCAATATCGTCAACAAACCCTAAATTCAGTGTGAATTTTCCCTCGCCTGTTTCAGTAAAGGAAATCGCGTTGGCAAAAATTACGAGTGTATCATAGTTGGCCTAATATCAGATCGTTTCCATTTGGCGGTCAGATACCTAATATTTCTCTGGTGTTTTATTTTTTTAATAAAAATGATTACACTCCAGATTGGAACGTTGTTTCAATACCAACTGGATCCTATCAAATTGAGCAAATTAATAATGAATTACAACGTAGAAATAAAATCCATTACTAAAAAAGAATCAAAAATTGCGATAACAGTTCATGAACCAACACTATCATCTACAATTGAAATAGGCTCTCCTGGGTATGTTGTAGATATTTATAACAGTTCAATAAGAACAGTATTAGGATGGCCCGAAGATCCACCTAGAAGTGCTGGTAATTCCACGCCCGAGCCTGTAAAATCTGATTACGTCACTGATGAAATAGGACCTGAAAATCCATCAAAAGGATATAAAAAAATTCGAGGATATAAACTTCACAAAAAGATATCGACGTAAGAATCAATATGGTGAAGATGTGTGGAGAATTCCATTTTTTTAATGATTATATCCCACAGGAAGGTGAAATTCTGGAAATACAGGAAACAAGTCCAACAATGTAGATATTAAAGATCACATCTTGAGAGGAATGAATGATGATTTTTTTTGTTTATTACCCTCGTTAAGATCCTTTCTTACACAAGCTGAGTTTAGTGTAGTCGCCGCGGGTAATAAAATCATCGATGACATGGAAATATTTAATTCGAGGATTACTAATCTCTTCACTGATGAAAATAACCCAATTTCAAGAACTACTACTCAGCTCAAGATTATAAAAAAAATATAAATTGAAAAATCCAAATTATAAATTACCAGGATATAATGTTCCCGAGTTAAAAAAAAACTCAGAACTGCCATCGACGAAGGATTTAATAAAATCTATCAATCATGGAAGATAGCCAGCCGAAGCCTATTATCCTCACTCATAATAATTCTCCCGACGGCGACGGTAGACATATCGCACCGAACAATGTGAATATTTCATCAGTGATCGCACTTAATTTAACGTGTGATGTAATCGAAGGAAGTTATCAAATTAATATGGAACAATCAAATCAAGCCCGACAAGGTTACATTCTTTATTCATTTTCACCAACATCACCCCCCGGATTTTTAATTGTTGAGAATCGACTAATCCAGTCTATATGCAATGTCAAAATGATTCACTACCAGAATTAATTTTACACTCACCGATCAGTCAAATAATTTAATTGATCTACGTGGTGAAGTATTATCGATTAGTCTGTTTGTGAAAAGCTAACAAATATTTGGTTAAATAATTTTGTATTAATCAGCAGCAGAGAGGGTGAAATGACAACATATTTGCGACCGTAGATGGCAGCAATTTGAGTGTGGTTATGACAATGTATTTGCGACAAAATCGCTAAGATGGGGTCTTTATTTTTTTTTGGTTGAAATATGAGATTTCGTAGGAAGGTTCCATTTGGCATTCTGAGGCTTTAATCGATTCTGTCGCAAAAATTTGTAGACGTAGATGGCAGCAATTTGAGTGTGGTTATGACAATGTATTCACGACAAAATCGCTAAGATGGGACCTTTAATTTTTTTTTGGGTTAAAATATGAGATTTCGTAGGAAGGCTCCATTGGCATTCTGAGGCTTTAATCGATTTTGTCGCAAATATATTGTTGTAGGGTTCACCCTCTCTGCTGCTTTCAAACTTACCATTAACCTTTTAATTTCCATTACAGGACAACGAATTTTTTTTTAGATAATTACTTCTGTCAAATTCGTTTACAAGCATGACCGCTGCAATGTCCTCATAGATGCGGTAAATGGTGCTACACATAGGAAGTTACCATGTGTACGTGTGGAGAATCTTGCGATTCTAATAAAAATATTTGATTTGTAAATAGTAAAACTCGTACATAAAGAGCTTCGACAAGTCCAACACATACGCACCAAAAAAAATAAACTTAGTAATTTTAGCTAAGGTTGCCTCAGTGCGAACGGGCTTTGTGCATTATGTATAATGGCATCCCAACTCCTTTCGGATCTATTATTTAAACGGCGATATCCACGACTTGGGTAGAATAATATCTTTTGGAGTGAAAGGGCAGCCGTTATGGGTGTAAAGATACTCATCAGGCTACTCCCGGTCAAATTCATAAACGAATACGATGTATCTGTTATGATCTTACCCACATAGGGGTGCTTTACGTATATTATGATTATGTACATTTAGAGAATGACAGGTGTAACGTTTAGTTATTTAGATTTGAAACATGAACAGTGGAGATATGTTGGCATACTTCTGTACTATTTTTATATACTGTGGTTACATTATCTATTGATATTATTCTTGTTCAAATTATACTAAATCCAAGTACAAACATAACCAAAATGACTGCTTCCATGAGTTCTAAAAATAAGCCCGTACACTTTATTTAAAAGTTATGAAAATAGGGAAAACGAAATTTGCCATACTAGACAAAACCAGTTTCTGAACGTGAAATGAATGAGTTACAAAAATGTATTGAAAGTATAAAAGTTATCGGTTTGTTTTAGAATTTACCTTTTAAGTTCATTAAGTGAAAATGAGAAAGTGGAACTAGCAGGTTTTGTTTTATTGCTTTACATATAATGTAAGGTCAAACTGTATACTCTATGACCCGAATTGCACTAATTAGTCATGCAACATAGTAAAAGAAATTAATCGTTCTTTTAACAATAACTAAAATATCTTATATCTTTCTTAAAAATCCAGTATAACCAGTAAGGAAATCCTAGAAAATTATTTTTCTTTAAAATCCAACCCTATGCAAAATTACGAAACTGTAGAGTGCTACCTCAACTGATTTTGTATATTCAGAGAGGTTATCGCAGACAATATCCTTGATGTAAATGTGACTGAAGGAAGGCATGATCGCCTCCTACCACGCTTGGATTGTTAGCTATGAAATCCTGCTGTATATTACTCTTTCAAGAGAGAGATATTTGCTGATATCGGCAATTCCAAGTCATTTTAGGTTTATATAATATTGTATCGCAACAATGTTTGCGGACGGAAAGTAGTGCGCAGAGTCGAGCTTGCACTTACGCATATAATTATCACGAAACATCTCAATGTTATCCACTATCAACAAGATATCAGAGCGTTAATACAGATAGTGATAGTCTTCAAGACTTTTACAATCAAACGGAGACCAGACACTGTTTGCATCTACGAAGCCTTTGGTAAAAATGCTTTCGAGACGCAACGACAAATTGAATGTCTCCATCGGTGACAAATGAGGTACGGAAAACCTTTCCCAGTCGCTAGGGATAAATTCATTTATGAGTCAGCAAAGTTAACATTCTATAATCAGCAGTGTCAATGTATCGACGAGTGATTGTAAAACGATCATCACCATTCGCTGTAGGGTTGGTCACGAGTTTGGCAAGAAAAAATTAAGAGAATGAAGAGACATGGTAAATCATAATTGCCTTAGCGTAAATTTTGTGCATTTTTCATGTTGTTAAGCATCATGTTTTTTTGCGGCATTTGATGCACCCGAGAACCCTTTCATAATCAGATGTATGTCATATACACGTAGATAATGAAGGCTCCACTAGAGGTGCAAGTGATGTGATAGTCATCGCGTAATTTTCAATAATGGAACTGAAAGATTACTTGCATATCCAACAATATCTCGTTCTAGAAAATTTACAAATGTCATCGATGGTCATAATCATGTTTGCGGGTGAGGAAAGCTATTGCCGTATCTATTTCGCCATGACATCGACAGGTTTATGACTACGTCTCCGTCTTCTTACTTACAACTCTGACAGCAACAGTTGGCACCTCGCATCTGACAACATATTAGCAAATCCTACATTGGGCTTGTTCAGCTACTTGTGTTTCCTTTTGGGCGTCAACAACAAACTTCAAGATATCGAAGTCCTCGTAGATGATATTCGGAGCATTTTTCTTACGATGCCCCCAGGAGAATTCAAGATATTCTTGCCGGATTCTGGCTTTTTATTAATTGCATCGCAGTAAATGTTATGTTCGTGAAGCAGCTGTTGGTATTAAATGCAGGTAACATCTACATATGAACTTTTTCCTATGGTACTTACTGTGTTGGTTATGCAATTCTGAAATTTTCATTATCCAAGTGTGATGAAACCCACGACTCTGAACCAATAATATCGTCTAATAACAGCAGATCAACCCGAGTCTGACCATGTGAATGTTTCCTTTGTACATGTGGTGATAGTTCAAGTGAATACAGCCATTGTTCCAAGTGTGCAACATAACAACGATATCTGGGTTAATATCTTCAATGTTTGTTTAGTATAGTCTTACGTAGACAGGACCACAAGAGAGAAGATTCAAATATTTCTAGTATTATTTCAACTGGTTTGTACTGATGCGCGCGCGAGCGCCTATATTAAATATTCATTTCATTCTTCGCAAGTTTACCGTTCACCGAGGCTGAACATATTTTGGATTTTTTGGTAACTCCACTCGCAGTATGATATATTTGGTGATTCATGCAGTTTAACTACCACACATCTATCAATAGTTCATCCCATACCTACGTTTGTTTATTGCTCCAACGTATCAATAATCATTTTACTGTCTTTGTCGATTTCCTCATTTATAGCTTTCGTATCGGTGAGGTTGAAGATTGTGGATCACCAAGGTCCTACATAATGCGAAATTTTATTTCATCCTACTCTGATAATTTACGATTAGGCGGTATATTCAAATACACACCAAGAACAATACCTAGTTTAATTTCAGCGAAGATAGAACGTTGTAACGTTTGTACGATTCCTGGAAGTATCTTACACATAACTTTTCTAGCATCTTTGCTTGGCATGTACCCATTCAGAATCAACGCATTATCATCTTCAAAATCAATATGACGGTAGACAGGACAACAACTGAGTAGATTCAAATATTTATAGTATTTTTGCGACTGGATTGTATTGATGGGAGCGCGATAGCCCATATTTAACATTCATTTCAATCTTCGCAAGTTTACTATTCACCGAGGCGGAATATATTTTAGATTTTTTTGTAACTCCACTCGATGAATGATATGTTTGGGATTACTTGCAGCTCAACTACCACGCATCTATCAATAGTTCATCGCTTGCCTGCGTTTGTTTATTGTCCCAATGTATGGAGAAACCTTTTGCTGTCTATTTCGATTTCCTCGTTCATAGCCTTCGTGTCGGTGAGGTTGAAGATGGTAAGAGGATCACCATGAATCCACAAAATGCGAATTTTTAATCCATCCTACTCTGATAATTTACGATTAGGCGGCATATTCAAATACACAACAAGAACACTATCTAGCTTAATCTTAGCGGAGATAGAGCGTTGTAACGTTTGTACGATTCCTGGAAGTATCTTACACATAACTTTTCTAGCGTCTTTGCTTGGCGCGAAACCGTTCAGAATCGAAGCATTAACATCTTCAACATCAATATGACGTTTATTTTTGCTATTAAAATTCCGGATATTGGACTAATTAACAAATATATTTGACTGCCTCATGGGCGATAGCGGCTGCGATACATCGGCGGTTTTGTTCAACCTAAATTATGCGAGCTATATCCACCCACCCACCCACACCCTCCCGCTTGGCTCGTGCAGGAATTTTAATATTTAATCGCACTGAAGAGGCAAAATTGTCCCTTATACTCATTTGCAAGTTCTAATATATTCAGTATCATATCACACGACATAGTTGAGCCACAGTCGACAAGCGGATATATAAGGGAAAATTATTGTTTACATTGCAAATTTGGCAATACATTTTTAAAACATTTGTACATTACCTGCATCAGTTCATACGTTATATATATATATATATATATATATATATATATATATATATATATATATATATATATATATATATATATATATATATATATATATATATATATATATTCCTCCTTCACTGCTACTTCAGTACGGTCCTTCTGCTCACGATTTTATATTATGTACGTTATATATTCTATTAATCAGTAGTGAGAAACTACTACAAAAGTTAGACAAATTAGCCATCCAATGAAATTTAAAAATATTCCTGTTAGGGATGTAATTATCACCTATTACCAGCATTAAAGCAAGGTAACAGACAATAAAATTTATCTCATATACAACTACTTAAATTAATAAGCAAACCATTCATTAGAAAAGCACTGTGTAGTTCAAAGCAATAAATCAACTGACTAATTGCCTCCGTGATCATTATCAGCTGCCCCTGTTTGTGAGCCGTCTGTACTGGGAGATTAGGTCCCCATGCTTGCGCGAACCATTCCTCTCTCAAATGTATTTTGTATAGTCGAGTTTAAGTCTTCCTCCTTCTCTGCTGCTTTGGAAAAAAATCTGTACTTTACATATTCTGTTAATTTGTACTGTTCAAGCTAATAAAAATAGTAAGACGATTTAGTCATTTTATTCCATGGTAACTTCGACTTTAAGGAAGGGCTATGATGGAATTACTGATGCACTGTCAATATATTCAAAAAGAAACCCTAAACAAATCTTCATCCTTTCAAAAGATATACAAATAAAATCCATTTATTTAAGTTTAAGATGGTGTGAACTTGACCAGAATAAAAAAGTGGGGCTATGGCATGTGACACACTGGATAAACTTTCATTCAGATATCTTCTGTAGTTCAAAAGTTATACTCAGGACAAGGATGCAAGCCACAGCTATATCTTCCGTTCCAATGACCTTCATCGTGAAGAGTGAAAACGGCTATGGTACACCCCACACTGCCTACAACTGACATGCAGATGGCTGTTTCATTCGACAATCTTCCGTAGTTTAAAGAGTAACATCCAGACCAGGATAAAAGTCATCAATTTTACACATTTCCTTGGCATGATCATGATTTTCAATCAGAAAAGCATCTATATGGTTTGAGGCACACCATCAGGTCATTATAAATAAATATGAAAGGTTTCATTAAAATATATTCAGTTGTTCACAAACTAACTTATGTACAAGATTACAAGTCATTATGGCTATAAATTTCTTAATATTATCTTCAGAGATTCAAATGAGATGCTCGAAGCAAGAGTACGAGACATAAAATTATATTTTCCTATATTAAATTATATATAAATTATATTAAACCGTACTGTGAGCATCACCTTGAAGAATAAGAGTATGTTGTGTTACATGACACACCATCCAGTCTCGGTTTAGACATATGTAATGTTTTATTAAGACATCATCATTGGTTCAAACACTATCATTCGGAAAATCTTAACATTCACAGAATTGTTTTTCTTTGCAGTGATTTTAAATTAGTTACAACGCGCATGTCTATGGTACGCTGCACATGGTCTAATCATCATAAAACACTGGTACAAAATTGTGATAATCTCTCCATTACAAAGCTAATGGCCTGTCAACATAATGTTAACAGTTGAACAGACAATACAATTAAATAAAATAGCCATCTACAAGGTAATGACAAATACTATTTGATTGAGGTATTAAAACTAATTCCATAATAGAGAAATAATCTACCTTCAAATGTTCTAACATGCATCTACTTGTACGTTCTAAGTATTCTGAACCATAATCTTAGTATAATCAACACCCATTAAACATCATTAAAGGGAAGTAGCTGAAAATTGAACCCAAAATTCATATCATTCACAAATGCTTAAAGGAATAAGCAATCCATTCATCAGACAATTCTGTATTGTTCAGAGCAATAAATCAACTAATTGACCTAGCACACGTGATCATTATTATCTTCTCGTGTCTGTGGTTCGTCAGTCCTGGGATTTAAAGTCCCCATGCTTAAGCAAACAATTCCTCTCGAAAAATAATTTTGGACATTCTAGAAAATTCTTTGAGTAATATTCTAACACATTATCTGCCTCAGTTAAATATAGCTATACAAACAAATAACATCAACACGTATATTTTATGTGGGTATAGCGACAATCAATAATCCTATTCTAATGGTACTATTTTAGTAGGACAAGAAAGAAATCTCCAAAACAACTAGTCAAAATGCAAATGATGTATTGGCCTGTCTCCAGAACCTATCAGAGTTTGCAAAACCTCTAATAACTGCATCGTATTACGCAAACTTTGTTTTCATGCTAACGTATATACTATTTTTACTACCTAAATTTTACATATTCCGCATACAGTAGCGTATGACCGAAGGGTAAAACGTAGTAAATTATGAGGTATAGTAAGATGTGCTCATATCTCAACTACAAATATCTTAATTGCTTTTTATGGCAGTATTAGGTATGAGAAAGGAATGATATAAATATTAGCATCACTAGTAATAATAATTTTAATTACAGGAGCAGCAAGACTAGCATTAGTAGTAATAATATTTCTGATTATACGAGTAACAGCAATAATACCAACAATATATGTAAGTACAGCTGTAGCACTAGTAATACTAATTCTGATTATACGAGTATCAGCAATAATACCAGTAGTAGATGTAGGAACAGCTGCAACACTAGCAATAATAATTCTGATTATACGAGTAAAAGCAATAATACCAGTAGTAGATGTAGGAACAGCAGCAGCACTTCAAAAAGGAATATTAATAGTCCTTGTAGAAGCATTAGCGCTGACATTAGTGGTAGAACTAATACTAGTTTTTATTGATGTAGTAGTAACGATAGTAGTAATGGTGGTGGTAGAGAAATAAAAATAAAAAATTACCTTTTACTACAGCCTCAAATTCACTTAGCAATGCCTGCTCTCTTTTAAAAAGCATCTGCATGACCTCTATTTTACAGGCACTGGACACAATACTGATTCTAAAATGAGCAGAAATCATGAAAACATTAAATAGGTTGAAAGAATATGGCTCTAATATGCAGGTACTTAATGCAAACTTGATACTAAAATGTATTACGATTAAAAGATTATTCTAAACGGTAATTGGTAACAACCCTGAGAATAGTATATCTACAGTGAAGGCAGTTGATAACTAAGTCAGTTTTAACATGAAAGGATTCTTATCTCTTTCAGTCGATCTAGGTTCTACGCATAAGTTTGGTCTAAACACCACTGCCTTCTTTCTAAGTATAATATTCCATGGTTTGACACATTTTAGCATTAGGCTTGCAACCATTACCCAATTTTTATTTCTTCTTGCAGCATCTTCATATATTTTTCAGCAAAACTTCTCAGATCTAAAGGTGAATTATTGTCAGCATCTGAAACAATAGAATTGAATGAAATCTCGTCCATCATAACAACGCCGGTCATTATAACAAGTACAGCACAAAAGAGCAAGGGCGTTTTCCAGATCTCCATAATGATGCTTCAGGACTCGAGCTTCTTTCGTTGATAAATGGGACCTTTTCCTACTGATTGTTCTATTGCAATACATTCCTGTTTATGTACTGCTTTGTACATGATCGAGGATATTGGATGGATAATGATACAATAATATTTGTCGACCGGTATTCGAGACATGCGTTCAATGTCAATATTGTTTAGACAAGGAATACAAGAAACATGTGAACTTGTAAAGAAAACTGTTTAAAGGGTGATTGGAAGGTGGCGAGGTGATTTGCAGGTCATGATCGTAGTTGGTGCTTATGTCAATAATAATAATAATAATAATAATAATAATAATAATAATAATAATAATAATAATAATAATAATAATAATAATAATAATAACAATAATAATAATAGTGATAACTATTAAATGAGTAACAAACATATAAAAAGATTCTAAAATGAATCTTAAAATAAAACATCATACATCTTGCAAACATAAATCTTATGGTGTATCAAATCAGAAGGATAGGTTTATAAATATGGTTAAAGAAATGTGCGAATATAATATAACATCCGTACGTATAGGTTGCTATGCAGCTAGAAATGTATTACAAAGCGATCAGCCAGATCAATCACTGCTTCTTTATATTAATGATTAGTTGATTTGTTCTATCCATTTTCTCTAAGCACGGTATTTTGTAATTTGAATAATGGTACTGGACCACCACAGTATTTGTCCAAAACTGCAGCTAGATTATATTATTCGATGTAATATAGTGACTCATGATACCACACGAAAGTCAACGCTAACCAACACTATTGGGCATGCCCTATTACTGATATACACACGAGAAGTCCTTGTTCTCCCTATAATATAATCATCGTGCTAAGTATCCGTGGTCAGTCTCTGGTTGAATTATTATCTTACGGTTGATTTAATTATAAACCTGATGCAAGAGATAGAGCTGTTTTATAGCACTTAAGTATTTCGCATTGGTCGATGATACGATAGTCAGCCAAGTGAACTGGATTCTAAAATAATATGCAATGTAGTGGCCTAGTATGAAGATTTCGACAATGGCAAAGATAAATGATTAAAATAGTATTGGTTTTCATTAAATTAAGGCATACTAATAATCGCCACCATATGCTGCCAACAAAAACAAAAAATATACGGATAGTATTACGAGTCTATGGCCACAAACTTAAGAAACAAAAAATAAGTAAAATCAGCAAGTTTTAAAAAATTTAACAAATACTTTACTTATAAAAGTTATAAATGAATATGAAAGGAGAACTTAAGGTATTATGGCGTAATCCAAACTAGTTCTTAAAAAGATCAACGAAAGTCTTATATGAACGAAAAGTTCCTTCTAAATTTCAATACCGGAAATGTACTGGTCCTCCAAGAATCGAACGTTTTCAAGATGGCGTTGTCTAAAATTAATTCGAATAATATCACCAGAATAATATTATCGTCTAAATAATTACCACTTTTTATTTACTTTGAACAGACAAAGCAAATATTTTTCCTCTCGAATAATATCTAAGTTCAACATAAAAGATGATTAAATGTCCAGTGCTGGAATTGCAATGGTTGGTGTTATTACCGCAGTGAGTGCACCAAGCCTTTAAGCAGGATAGTTGTCAGAGGAGGAAGAGAGACCAGTATAATTTAGACTATAATAATTTAGAACGTATAGAAAACCCCAGGCTTGTGCGTTATTTAAATGAATAACAGGGACTGTACGCGCAACGTCTCTGATCGCGGACATCGGAACCTGCTGTTTCTATTATCAGTTAGAGGCGGTATGAGGCACAAGGTCAAAGAAAGCCAAAACTCAGAACCTTTGATAGACAACTCATCAGTACCTTGTTACAAAATTGGAACACATGGTAAAGATTAATTTAAATTGCATAGAAAGACATCAAAAGGCGCGATGTTTTCGTCGTAGCTGATATTAGTCGCGATAAAATTCTTGGGTTAGATATTTCCGTCTTCATCAGTGTGACATTGGTATTAAAAATGCAGGGACTAAAGCTCTCGTGATATTTTGCGGGGGTCTTTGGGTTGTCATCGTATTACATTGGCTAAGCACATCAATGACCAGGCAAAGAGGGGAGTTATCAGGTGGTTTGGATGGCGAATACTGATTGTGGCAAGCTGGCTACAAAGTCAGTACTAGAGCCTTAATTGCTATTTTGGCATAAAATGAAAATCCTCTTCGCGGGAGCAGTTGTTAAACTAATAGACGGAACAATATACGGTAACTGAATCCGACTAAAAAGGTGGTATACTTGCTAGCTGGTGTTTGTTTAGTTGAAACCCTTGCAGCCCTATCAACACAAAATGTTGACTGTTCCACACAGGATTTTAGCAGCAATCCTTCTTCGCATTTGTAGCGGTTATTTGAAAGATTGAGGATCCATTTGACTTATAATCAAGCAGTGGTCCTAAGTACACAGTTACATGAATTTTGTACAGTGTTTTCTAAAGATGATGACGTGCAGAACAAATTTGATTAAACACTGTCAATACAGGGAATGCTGCAACGAACCCAATCCCGTCCAGTAGATTGCCGTTCTATCTCCGGCAAAAGATTGACACACAAGGCGATGATATGATGCAAATGAAATCATAAAACCGTCAATATTGACACACAAGGCGATGATATGATGCAAATGAAATCATAAAACCGTCATTAAACCCCTGGGCTGCCTCAGTGGTATTAGTGGCTAACAAGGATGGGAAAAAGAGGTTTTGCGTGGACTATAGGGCACTGAATGCGGTTACAGAAAAGGATGCACACGCTCTTCCTAGAATTGATGATAGTCTCGATTCACTGTCTGGCATATCCTGGATCTCGACATTAGATTTGATGTCGGGGGTACTAGCAAGTAAATTTCGAGCAGGCTGATCTACCAAAAACGGTGTCGCAACGAATATGGGTCTCTATGACGTTAAGGTGTTGTTTTGTTTATGCATCGCACCCGGAACCTTTGAGTGACTATTGGAAGCCGTTCTAGCCTGGTTACTTTAAGAAGTTAGCCTGATCTATTAACCTATCTTGATGTGGTTGTGTTCAGAAGCACATTTCAGCATTTGCTTGAACGACAAGCATGGGTTTTGACCTGTTTTCTTGGGGCCATTTTGAAGTAGAAATCCAGCAAATGTACTCTCTGTGCGCAAGAGGTTCGGTATCTTAGTCACACCATTCAAGTGGCAAGAGTTGCCACTGTGTCTGAAAAAGTAGATGTTGTGATTAAATTGCCCATTCCAAAATCAGTTACCTCATTATGAAGGTTCCATGGGTTTTGCAATTATTATCCGTGGTACGTAGGTTATTGTTTTGAAATTACAACTGCATTTCACAAGTTAATGACAAAGAATTCCGTTTTCCGCTGGACAGATTAGCATCAGGTAGCATTCGCTAAACGACGTAAATTGCTTGCCTCCACACCAGTGTTATCTGTACCAGACTTCAATTATCCCTTTATACTGGACACAAATGGGAGTGGCGAAGCATCTGTGAAAATTGTGCGACATGCTCCGTTTGTGCTAAGCACAAACATCCCAACGAAAAGCGCTAAGTCAAACTTCAGGACATAGCGGCCGGGGAAACAGGAGAGCTAATACCATAAATATTTTGGGATCTCTTACAAATACGGAGAAGGACAGTGCATACATTCTTGTAATTGGAGATCATCTTGTAATTGGAGGTCATTTCACTAAGTGAACTGAGGTGGTGCCTTTGCCTAATAGTGAAGCTATCACGGTAGCAAGCGTTTTGCTCGACAATTTTATTTGAAGATTTGGCGCGCAAGCAATGGGATAAGTGAACGGTAAAACCGTACTTTATTACAGATGCTAACTACCTTGAAGATAAACCCGAAACCATGGACCAGAACCTTTCTCTTACATGCATGGTCTATCGTGAATCTAACAACACTTCTCGATTCACCCGCACCAAGCTGATGCTGGTTCGAATAGAAATTCTTCCTACGAATCTTTTGGTTTGCAAAACACTAGACTTGGCCCTAAAGAATGTGCCTCGATTTGTGTCAGATTATAGGCAATCAATGTAAGAGTCCAACATGGAAACGCGTGCAAAGGGCGCTGATATTCGGTATCTGAATGTCACCTATGATTTCAAGATTTATGGTATATTTTTCGGTGAGTGTGACCATGTTACACAATTGTCTGAGAAAGAAAAGGAAATCATTATCATGTAGGTCAAACGGAAGAAAATAATGAATGGTAACTAATCGCTAATCTTCAAAATAATAGTTTTTCTTTTCCACAAATTGCGCAAAGACTTTACAGAATCATCCAATTGTTCTTTATTTTTTCTGTTGTTTCATTGATATTTTTGTTTTAGCTTTACATTGGAGACAATAGGTTGACATATATTTGTAATTTAGATAAAATTGGCAAAATTGGCATAATTATAAATAACTTTGTACAATCTCATCATTAGCGTGAGAAGGATGCTTGTAAAACTTTTAAATAACTTTTAAAAACATCAAGCCTCAATCGCCGCAAGTTCGTCTTTAGAATAAACTCCGTGGAGTATTTTATTACCGTTTTAGCTTATCAAGTATATCAAAGTTGCTTAACGGGGACTCGTGCTAGGTAACGTGATCCTATTCCCAGTATATTTTGCAAAAGACTTCCCGCTAATCAAGCTAAAGGTGGAGCTATTGGAATAAATCATTTTTTCACCTCAGTTGTGTCTGTTTCTCCTTGTGTTCTTCTTACTGTTTTTCATTCGGGCATCTCAGTCACTTAAAATTGCAATTTTGTTAGTTAAACTAAACATTAAACTAAAACGTTAAGCAAAACTAAAAGGTTAAACTAAACAGTTAAACGAAACATTAAGAGAAAATGTTAAACGAAAAAGTTAAAATATCACTGCTAACAATATTGCTGCCGTCAACTGTCTTTTTAGCGCTAGAAACTGCTCCAGACTTTGGTGCTAGTCGTAATGTACCTAACACCGGAAAAAGTTTTGGTAGTAACTTTATTAGCATTACCGATAATGTCTGACCAAAGGAGACGCCATGTGTTTCCATCGCAGTTATTTGTGTGGCACTTTAATTTAAAACAAAAGCATTGCCCCTTTTATACTTCTTGGTAAACATTAATTTTGTTAAAGTACACTTAGAAGTGTCAGGGTTCATATTTAATAACTGCCTCTTTTTTGCAACAGCAGCTGCTAATGTTTCAACTTGACCAGCAGTCAAATATATTTCTGTCACAATATATTTGTCATTATATACAGATTACAGATTAAACTTATACAATGATATTACCTCCAACAGAATCAATCGTAATAGATCTATCACTATATATATATATATATATATATATATATATATATATATATATATATATATATATATATATATATATATATATTCTTTGATTTTGTAATTATGAATTCATTTGGAGAATTGGCAAGGTTGCGTGTAATTAAATCTTTAATACATAGGAGTGCTTATGAATTTTGAAGAATTAAGCCTAAAAAATGTTGGGTAATGTTTCGTGGTTTATGAATAAACTATGTATAATATGACATGTACTGAGTGCATATCTATATACTAGTTTGTAATATTTAATTAATCACTTGTGTGTATATTCGTATACTAGTTTGTAATATTTAATTGATCACGTACACTATTTTAGAATAGTTAGATTTGAGGATATAAGCCGTATGTAATTTAACACTGCTAGATAGTTAGTACAAGAAGTCAAGGGGTTTTTAATACGGGCTCATACGTCTTAGCCTAGTGGAATTTAATGTTCACCCCTAGCGTGAACCGAATTAAGGTCAGGAAAGGCATTGACCGTCTATGTAAACATAGGAATTAGGGAGCAAGGAGTAAATGCGACAGAAGTTATGCCTTTTGCTTTCCGAGCCGAATTAATGTAAAAATATAGATGTACTTCGAAATGTGATCTATTGTCTATTGCGAAACATTTTATTTATTGAAGGGAAAAAGCTCTCCTAGAACTCTCCTGAGATTTCCCTGAAAATACCAGAGCAAAGTCTGAGCCAGAATCTAGGTCCAGAGACAATTGTCAAATCAGAGTTCGACTGACAAGAGTCCAAGACCAGACAACTAGACAAAGACTGCAGAGCAGGGACGAACAGAAGTCTCGATGTCCGCATAAATTAGGTGATAAAGTCACCCATTGTGGCACTCAAAGGTCACATCTCGTAGGGAATGAAGATAGAATTTTGTCGTTGATAGTAATCGTAACAGTAAAAGAAATTTGTATTGTCTTTTTATTTGAGTACATGTTAGTACATTTTTCCTTCTTTTGTAATCAAATGATTGATTTCTTTTCATTTTAAATTCTGTTGTAAAACTGATTCAATTTTATATTTATTCATTGAAAGGGGGCTCGTTGTGTTTATTTCTTCAATATACTGGTTCAGAAATCTGCATTCTTCTTTCTATCTATCCACACTGGGTATATTACACCGCGGGAGGTCATTCCCTAGCAGCGAACCGTTGAGAAAGAAGTTGGTGTCTTTGAACGCCGCCAATTTACCACACTTTGAATATTAAAATTTGCATAATCTGTTCGCCCTTTGGCAATAAAAGTTTTTTGTTGTGATATCACAGAACATGGAGTTTATTGTGTTGGAGCGATTTCTGATATAATCTGATTATCGGCTTCCTTTGATAATATCAACTTCGTTAATCTGCCTATCATTTCGGTAGTTAAAGCATATATTTTTTAAACCTGTTACAGTTATTGCACTTTCAGTATTCCCTGATGACACAACTAGTGTTTTTTCAATCTCTGGACTTAAATGTCTTTTCAGTGTTTAGCATCTTGTATGTGATTTTCATCATTTATTTTAAATTTCCAATGAAAATTCCAACCTTTACCAAAACCTGTTGGTCTGATTTCAACTGTTGTTCTATTAAATACTATAGCAATAACACCGACTCTTATTTTTCAGAAAGTTGCGACATACGTTATTCTTCATTTTTTTAATTCTGCATTCGATGAATGACCATCAGTCATTAATTTGTTTAAATCATTAATAAGTTCATTTTTATCTTCGTTTGACCAACTTTTTATATTATCAATATCAGTTTGTTCTTCCAAAAGTTCATGTAATAATCATCCGTTTTTTATTAAATGCTTTTGTTTTATAAAATTGTATTTTTTCGTCAACACTTAAAAACCTTACTGTTAGCTCTCCAATTTATCTTGTCCTTTATCCATCTCCTCTAATTGTTCTGATAATTTTCCCAAGAGAATCCTAATTTCATCTTAAGTTAATTCTGATACTCTTTCTTCAAGCAAAAGTGGATTATTAATCAGTCGATTTATATCAGTTCGTCTTGCAACAGAATCATCAATATTTAGTATAAGTACCTCAACTAATCTCTTTGTTTCATCATCACATCCGAGGACAAATTCTTTTTATCAGCCGTTTCTCGTTGTTTTTAATAACCAACTAAACCTTTTTTATGTAGCTGTCTGGCTTTTTGTTCTGACAGCTGTTTAGTTTCAGGTTGTTTTCCATGCACTGCTTAAATAACCGGTTTGAGAACTGTAGTTGCTGTTTCTTCAGCAGTTATTTTTCCACGTCGTGCTTATTTTACTCGCTGCGTAAATGATGCTTGTGATTGAGCAAGGTTTTTTTTCTTCAGATCATATAGGCTTTCCGTATTCTGCTCGTTTATTCATTTCTTATATATAAATTTTTTATAACACAAAACTTACTGCGGATAATGTTCAATAAAAATACGAAATGGTTTAGTTGGATCATGTGTTAGTCTATCAAATAAAAAAAACGTGTATTTATCCGGTTTTGCTTTTTTGTAAAGTTTGATAAATTTATGTTTTGTCGTATCACTACATTGCTCGTTTGCAATGTGTATAACATCAACATGGTCCAACGCCGGAAATAATATAAAAATAAACAGTATTTCTTCTGATGCATCCGTTAACGTTATAAAACCCTTGGGCTAAATGAACAGAATTACATTTTTATTATGTGAAAGAGAAATATATGATTTTATTTTATTAATCTTGATATTATTCAGCTGAATATCGTCACAAACTACTGTCGTATGCTCTGGCGAATCAAGCTCATTAACTGGAATAATACTTTCTCGTTGTCTGCTAAGAATTTTTTTTCACCAGCTTTAAGATCATTGCGAAGTTTAATTTTATATTCGTTAAGTAGCTCATACTTATCTTATTGTAGGTTGATCATATAAATAAAATGTCGATCGTAATTAAAATTATCTCCGAGAAGTAAATTCATAAGCAAATTTGTTTTTCCCGATCCAGTTTGCCCAAAAATATGATAATGACAATCTGGAAGTTCGTTGTTGTGTTTATGTTTCATCAACTCCTCTCTATCATAATCAAATATCGTTGGAGCATTAGGAGATTCGTCGTCTGTAAGTGCAATAACAAACGGTAATATCGATTAATCAGATAATCTAAAAATATCTGGCAACACTATGTCAAATCAAAGAGTAATATATATATATATATATATATATATATATATATATATATATATATATATATATATATATATATATATATATATATAGAATCAGTGTACCCGTGAATAAATGTTGTAAATACACGAGCTGTTAGTTATGCACAACTAAAATCCGTCGACGGAAACAAACAAAACAAATCTGGCGGAACTTTTACCGGAAACTTAGATATGTCCGGGGAGAAATTATAAATTTAGAGACTGGATATCAAGAAGCAAACTTAAATCAAACTCAAGTGGTGAGTTATTTACAGTTGTGGTAAGTGGATTGTCACTAACAGGCGGAACTTTAAGCTGTAACTTAGATATGTCAGAAATTAAATCAATAAAATTGGGTACCAGGTATCCAATATCAACCATTAATTATACACAAGCGGTAAGTTATTTATAGTTGAGTTATGTGGATGATAACAAACTTGATAAAATCGGCAGAAGGGTTGCAAGCAATATTACCATGTCGATTTCAAAATTTATAAATTTAGAGGCTGCATATCCGCCAGAATCCTTACATCAAACACAAGCTTTAAGTTATGCGCAACTAAAATCTGTTGACGATAATAAAGTTAACAAAGCTGATGACACAATGACAGGTAACCTGTCTATGTCAAATTCAAATATAACTTGACTACCAACAACCTCACCACAAGCCGATTATCATGCTATTAGTTAGGTTCATTTAAAAGAACTTACTCCATAGTTTAAGAAATCTGGTGGACCAATGTCAGGTAAATAAACATGAAGAAAAAATAAATACAATATATCTTTCACTTAACCTTAATGATCTGACAAATAAAATGTATGATGATTGTCTGTCAATTAATACTAAACAAACTAAAAACAATGTTGAGTATATTCTAACACTTTTTAAAGCAACTGAGAACCTATCCTGGTTTGATGTAAGCGCATTATCATCGCAAAAGAGTATTCTTATCACATTTTCTCTAATAGGCATGAATGGATGACCAACGGAGACGTTGAACATTTTGGGATTAAAATTAAGTTTCCTACTGCAGTTGCTTTTTGGCAATTTCATTTGCGCGGCCGATTAACTCTGGTGTTGGTTGAATTTTCATCTGGCAATAGGAAGGATCAAACAATGATATCGGCTGGACAATATTATATAGTACAAAAGACAGTCATGTTTTAACAGCACATATTGTGTTGTCCCGGCAAAAAATTGTGATAACAGTTACTTTTATTTTATATTTTATATCCACTTGATTTAATTGAATGCTATAAAATAATGACAACACAAAGGTTTAAAAGACATTGCAAGCGAATTGTATTAGTATTTTTTACACCCAGCTAAAAGGGTTGGAGATGATTCACCAGCGGCACATGCGATAAATGCCACAAAAACATTTTCAACTCCAATAATGAATTATCCATTGCCATAAGAAAAAAAAATTGGTTCGCGGACAAGTAAAAAAAGCAATAGAAAATTTTAAGGCGATGATCGAAAAATGTTATCCTGATGTCTAGAAGAACAAAACAAGTTGACATTGTATTTTAAAAATATTGATTGAGCTTGATTTTGGAAATTTAAATTGCTAATATAATCGGACTTAACAAAATAACGAGCATATGGTGAAAGAAGATATAAAAGGACAAGTAAACAGTGGACATGATCGTCTCGAGAGACTAGCGAAATCTGTGATAATAAGAATAAAAAGAAAAAATATAGTTTTTTAAACGAAACATTTTTAATCATATCGGTAAGTACTACCACGAAAAAGAAACCCTAATTAAAATCGTTATTATAACACCAGACAAGAAATTAATTATTAAAGCTAATTAATAAGGTGTATGCAAACGCTATTTTGCCAATGATGAGGGAAAAACCCAGATATGTATCCGATTATTGTTGACAGATCTCTAAAGATAAAATTTTTGGAGGACGAAATTAGTGATCTTAATAATATTGAGCGAGAAAATATTTTAGATAAATTCTATCAAACAAGTTTTGGGGCAAAGCCTGATACTTATGTCAATATAGATGAAGTTGTTGATATTCAATTTTCATCGATCCAGCGCTCTGGACAATTGTCATTACGAATTTATTACAATGAGAATATGTTCATAAAACAATATGAAAAATTATAGTTTAGAGCAAACATTGTTGCTAGATTAATAGTAAATTTTGTTGTCGCATATGCAATTATCAGACAATTTCTTCTAAAATTTTCACGCTTTATCAAATATGCTTGCTATTAGGTTATAGTTATAAAAGCGAAAGCGATTACAGTAATTTGGTGAATGAAACAGATTGAATCAACTTGAAGTAGGAAATACCTTTTGACTCATACACTTGTTTAAAGAAAAATTAGATACTAACAGATGAACGATATGAGGATACTTCGTCAGATGTTTATGACAAATACAGCAGTTATATTGCTGATCCTAATAATAATAAATTTCGTGATTTTTTTATTCAATTGCTGGTACCAGAACTTTTGTTTTTGTACAAAACATTGTATAATGAAAAAACATATAATCAATTTCGATCACGTTTCAGAAGAAATTCCAAAGCAAGATGTTGAAGGACTAGTGCAGTATCACAATTCTTTTCATAAAAACATCTGGTGTGCAAAAGACTTATACATATTACGGTACTATACTTTGAGTAATATTATATTTTCCATTGTTAAAGGCTGGCTCTGGTATAATCTCAATTGGAGCATTATTAAATCTGTTTTAGTTAATATCATGTGTTGGCGTCTGTCTTTCAACACTTTTAAAAAATTGAACCTAAACTTGAAACAAAAATGTTTTTGCAAAACAGCAAGTATCACTTACAAAAAAATTACTTGATCAGATACAATCTTACTTGCGAGGTGTAAACTATGATATGAACGATTTAATACGCGAGTTTCCAATTATTGGCAGTATGTTAACGTATATCTTTCCAATGAGAGTTAGCAGGTATGAAAAAATTATAAAATATGGTTACAACAGTAAATGTTTAGAAATCTAGAGGTTTCCAATTTTTGGTAGAGGGTGGTGTCTCCTCGCCAGAATAAAAACCATTATTGACACTCTTAATCATATTTTGAGCTGAAAACGACTCCTTAATAAAACTACAAAATAAAAAGATTTTAGGATAATTTATCGGTTTGATATAGGCTTAAGATCTGCCTATTAGAATAATACTTTAATGGTACGGAGATGAATTTCGATCATTTAGAGGTTTTAGTTTGACGTCATTGACCTTTTAAAAAAATTCGTGTGATCTTTTCTTTAGATATCTTTTCTCGAATCTATGGTTCACTCTCTCAGCTGCTAAATTATTTTAAGGCATGACATATTTCTGTATTTCTGAACAATTATGTATTTCAGTATGGAATACTCTACTACGTAATTCTATGTCATGCTTCAATGAAAATCTGGAGACGCAGCAGACATACTAACGTTGTAGCGATGGCAGATTTATCTTGCATGAGTTACTGCTTAACAATTCAATGAAATGTCACAAATCTTTCATGTAGTCATGGAGTCGGTTTTGATAACGTCATTAACATTTGTACAGACTCATTTTTTGATAAAATATTCGAGAGGAATTTGCAACCAGAAGGTCATTAAAAGAATTTTCAAAACCCAATTAGTCATCGATTAGTCATTCATATTAAAAATGAAATGAAGAAAGTATTATGCATTGTGAGTACTTTTATTTAATTTATTTCTTACTGAACTGATGAGAACTGATGTTTAGGTTTCAAGTTTTCTTTCTTTTGAGAAGTGATTTTGTGTTCCGTTATAAAGACAATATAGATAAATAGTTGTATATGTTCCATGTGTTCATAGCTGACCCTGACATCGTGGTTTCTACGGGAATAGGTCGCAGCTTGGTACGTCACAAGGTTCATATCTATAACGGCTATCTGTAGTTAAGCACCAAAGCGACCCGCTTTTATTTGGATCGCGACAGTAGTTCCCAGCCTGTCAAAATGTAAGGTACAATATAAAAAATGAATTAATAAGGTTGCTTGCTGTTTAGTTTCGTTTTGTGGAATTATTGCGCATATGATGCATGGCGACCAGTATATGTGGTATGGGAAAATCCCAGAAAAAATCTACAAACAGAAAGCTTATGCAAGCAAGCTCTGTCTTTGTCTTTCTGTCTGTCTATCTCTCTCTTATATATATATATATATATATATATATATATATATATATATATATATATATATATATATATATATATATATATATATATATATATATATGTGTGTGTGTGTGTGTGTGTGTGTGTGTGTGTGTTTCATAAAAATACTCATCCATTCTATCAGCCAATTGCCAATTTGGCCACTTGTTATGTATATCGTACATCGTCATCACAGTTCGTTTCCAATTGTTACAAAAATGTACAAAAGGTACATTAATCTGATTTTGTTTCAGTTATATATTGTTGTATGGATCGAGTGAACACAATCCGTCTGGAGGAGAAATGAACAAGTTAACCTGTTCTGCACATCTGCATTTCACTTCAACTGAAATACCGCAAATTGTCATGTCTATTACAAACGTAAATACGTGGAAAAAATATTGTGCGCGCATTTTTACACAGCTCCCCTCACATGCAATGTCGCACCCGCTCAAGGGCGATAGTGAAACATCTATATAATTAATTAGTAAAGAGTAAAGATAAAACATATGAAGAGGAAACAAATATCACATATTTTCCATTTCACACATCACACTGCCATAGTCAGAGCTACTATAATGACTTTAAAATGAACTGTGAAGACATAGAATGTTACACTCATGAATACTGTCACCGATTTACATTATGCTGACCATGGTCAATGCTTCTATACAGGGAAGGAGAGGAAACATAACAGCACAACCAAGAAACTGTAAGTACCACTAATTAGTGTTTGTACTTACTTCGGAGAGAGACCCATCAGGGAAGTTTTCTGCTTTATACCTGTGGTCATTCGGCTCCTGAAATAAATAAATCGTCATTTTAAAGACTCAAAGGCTTTCAGGGATGGTCTGTTATAAGTCGTCCGTTGGTACAAAACTAAAGTACTTGGAGGACTGCGATAAATAGACCTCAACCCATGTTCTAGTTGGCTCTAGATGAAAACTATTTTCCTAGTACGATCTGTTTCTTGAAGAATGCTTAATCCGGGATGACATATTCTGTGTTGATACATCCCCCTGTCCTTCTCGTGATAACAATAGTAGTGATCTCCCTCCACAAAGCGCTTATGTTATCTGACGGTTTCACTTCAAATATGGTCTTCAGCTGATGTGTAAAGACTTGACAATTTTTCATGATTAAAGTCTAATCACGTTGAAGGCAACCTGTTCCCGTTCATTAGGATGCCGTTATGAATAAAACTGATCCCGTTTTGTCGAGGATGCATGCTGTTCGGGTCTGCTGACAGGGCACGTATTTGTTAATTCTGCCTGCAGTTGACAATTCCATGCCAGGTCATGTATGAAAGGTGCGCCATAGATGCCCTTCTGAGTGGTTCTTGGAGGTGTCTTGTTCAGCCAGGTTAATATCCAATTCAGGTTCTTCTTTGGGCACAAGGCAAACGTTTTACTGGCAGTGTATACCGTATTTTTCCGCATATATCCCTCCGCGGGTTATACCAGATTTTACAAACCCCGCATGAGGGGTGCGGGTTATATAAGGGTGCATGCTATATCACAACATTTTTTTCGTAATATTTCAATATTTTGTTTGAAATACATAGCTACATAATTTATATATTGCTCCACCGACCTTGTTGCCGAAATGTTGAAAAACATCGATACTTCCTCCATATTAATAATGGCAGAATGGGGAAGGTCAAGCTTCTGAATTTCCCTGGCGACGAATTCACAAGCATCATCCATATTCTCCCGATTGTTGGGACTCCTTTAAAATAATATACGTGCTTCTCTGCCACCATAAGTTTGGCCTTAAGTTTGATGGAAACTGTCGAGATTGGTCGGTTGTTTTCTTACTGGCCCAAGAGCCACTGCTTCAGGTCAGCTTTATGGTGAGGCCATTTTGCTTTAGGTTCGGGGCGAGCGAACACTCCAACGCTCCCTTTTCTTTTCTCACTCCTCGGATGATAATCTCATCAATATCAATTTTTCTGTCTGTGGCTCTATTGCCATGCACTTCAGCATACACAATGGCAGTTAGCTTGAAGGCGGCTGTGTAAGAATTTCGTTCCGGCATTTTTTAAATTTAACAGAAAGAAATTATGTAAACCTGAACCTATACTTCACAAGAATACAATATTATTTATAAATATGTCAGAACGTATAAAATTCTTGTTCGACACATGTCTGTAGAACGCTACATTCCGTGCAGAGCTAATATTAAAACGCTGACCCAGAAATTGATAGCAGACAATCCAATAAAGCTATAAAGCATACAGGTAAAATATAACAATACCATCAGTAAAGAGAAATACAAGTCTGTGGTCTTGCACATGTGATGTTTAAATGCATAGTGGAAGCAGAACTATTCAAAATGACAGTTACCTAGAAAAAGTTACATCAGACGACATAAATGACAATACTATCTCTATGGAAGGTCAAGGATTGTACGTACGGGTAGCGTCATTGAATCCGTGCGAAAAACTATGTGCTCTTTAAATATGATGCAATGCTTATAGAGGTGAACATTACTCAAGTGTGGCCAAAAGAAACATGCATGAGCATGACGCATTTGAGAAAACCATGTATCGATAGCCAACCTATACTTGACCGAGCAGAGCAGAAGCAATTCAGATATGTGCACTGGTTTCTAAATTACACACTTAAAAGTCATTGTCATAAAAGGGCAGTGCGGCACCGTTATAGATACTTATAAAGTCGGAGCGACAATATCCATTTTCAGGCAATTACCTGTAGGATAAAAGGCCTACAAGCAAACCATCATTGAAATAGGCGCCCAAAAGCTACGAATGCCTTGGAATGTAATCTTACATATATGATCCGTTCCTAATAGAATTACACATATACTTGTATTTGGATATTTTTTATTGACAAAGGTTTTCACTAAAATACTTTCTGTTGATGTATAGTTGGTCCTAAATTAAAATGGTTCAAATCTAAAATCCAATAAGGTCACAACATCAGGGAATTTAGAAGTCTTATGATCGATGAGGAATATCAGAAATACTTTCATCACTCAGCATTTATGGAGAAGAAATTGTTTTATCTGGATTCCTCAAGAATTCTTTTCGGCATGTAGAGAATCGAATCCTTTGAGGCTGTTTTTCATGCAAGTAATACTAATTTGACAAAAGAAGTACATGTACAAAACAAAATTGATAACATTTATTTTCTATCCTTCCATGAGCAATTTAGTCAACATCAGGCAACTGCAAGGAACCGAATAAAACCGTACTTTTGTCTTCTTGCCACGTCAGATGTAATCTCCGATAACAAACCACGAAATATTTAAGGTATTTAACAGTTTGAACCGTATGAACAAAATATTTTATTTTCATTAGAGTGATACATCTCATTCTAGGAAACATGACACACCAATAGAGGGATACATGATACACTAATAGTGAACATGATACACTAATAGTTAAACGTCTCTTTCTAGGTAACATTATACACCAATAGTGTTACGTCTCTTTCTAGGTAACTTGATACACCAAGAGAGTGAACGTCTCTTTCTAGGTAACAGTATACACCAATAGAGTGATACGTCTCTTTCTAAGGAACAGGGTACACCAATAGAGTGATGCGTCTATTTCTAGATAGCATGATAAACCAATAGAGTGATACGTCACTTTCTAAGGAACATAGTACACCAATAGAGTGATACGTCTCTTTCTAGGTAACAGCATACACCATTAGAGTAGTACATCTCTTTCTAGGTAACAGTATACATCAATAGAGTGATACGTCTAATTCAAGGTAATAGTATACACCAATAGAGTGATACGTCTCATTCTAGGTAATAGTATACACCAATAGAGTGATACATCTCTTTCTAGGGAACATGATACACCAATACAGTGATACGTCTCTTTCTAGGTAAAACTATACACCATTAGAGTGATACGTCACTTTCTAGGGAACATAATACACCAATAATGTGTAAAGTCTTTTTCTTGGTAACAGTATACACCAATATAATGGTACATCTCTTTCTAGGGAACAATATACACCAATACCTAATAAAAGCAGCCGGATTAGAAGACCAACATAACGCTATATGATCTTTAACATTTTGCTAACGTGAAAAATTGAGTAAATAAAGTTCATTACTTGGCCTATCAGGATTGATTTTCGTGCATCTCGGCTACTTACAATATAAAGTATTGAATTCATTCTTTTTTCGTAAAGGGAGAAATTGATGCATCGGATGATTGTTTTCTAAACAATGTGGTCGTATGTCTAGAGTTCAAACTGAAATAAGTGGTCAGCAATGCAATTTTGTAACATGTTAGAACAGTAAAATTTGAAACCCACTGTGTCATGACGGCCTTAATTTAAACGTGCACACAGGTATGTGAAATAAAGCTGTAAGTCATTTCTTCGAATCCGATAAACAAGGCAGACAATCCTTTTGAAGGACTAATTAATACTGTCCTAATTTCTTGCATACTTATGATAATATAAATGTATATGGTAACTTACATGGTCTGCATGAGAGAGATTAAGAATGCAGAAAACACGGTTTGTTGTGCAGTTAAAAGTCACATTGCCGCCTTTACATGCAAAATGTCGTATATGCCAAATCATATATCCATATATACTGAACTTAGAAATATATTTGTTCTAAATAGCGTTAGTTTCCATAAAAAGTAGGACACAATATTTGATGACGTAATCGTTGTAAACATAAGAAACCAACACCACTATACGACCGATTATCTACAGCACACGTTCGCCCTCCATAGTGTTTCATTGCACCATCTGTTCACCGATATTCACTCTAGTTTTAATTTGTTCATGCTTTTACTTCTCAGATTCTCTTTAAATAAACGGGCATTTCATTTACGGTCGAATTAGTTTGTGCGCCACGTTCCTTCTATTATATTAGTCACAAATGAATTTGTCAAATGTAGCACAACATTACTTTTGGACCGATCTCGGAAAAAAAAAACGGAATTATGGGAAATTGCTGCACCTTAATTCTTAACTAAATATCTGAACGTCATTTCAACCAAATGTCTTAATCATTTCAAAGGAAAATTTGTCATGTAGCTTTTTAGCAAATAATTTCCTTTCGTTTTATTTGGAAGAATGATGAAATTTGTGATAAACGTCAGCATTCCTGCCTTATGTTGACCAGTTCTTCCTTTCATCTTATTTTTTTCTGCATCAAGTTTTAAAATAAATTAAAATTAATTTAAAAAAATGTTTAAAATAAGGCATCAGATCATGTAGTCTTTATTTAATACATGTTTAATATAGAGACATACCAAAAAAGAAAGTTTTGTTTCGAAAAAAAATTAATCAAATCTTCTTCAGAATGAAGGCAGTGCAGTTTACCCTTAATATCCACGCCTGACAAGCGCGCCCAGATATAGTACAGTTTCGTTTTCCAGTATATTCTTGACTGTTTCTGACGCAATCATTTCCTGCAACGAAATATACTTTTTAAGACATACGCTCCATTTGGAATGATATTGTTTTAAAAGTTCATCTATATTTTTATTGATAGTAATGTAAACTTTGAAAAGGAAACTACGGTTATTTGAAGTAATCGTTGTCTTCTAGCGTTTTTCCAATGCGGTTTGGAAGTTTACAAAATATTTGAGCAAATATTTGAGTTTTGATTCGGAGCCAAAATGGTCAATAAAAACTGATTACCTTTCTTTCCATTGTTGACAGTCATAATCCGCTTTATAGTCAAATGCGAGAGTTGCAAGAGTAACAGACAACAAAAGTGGTCAATCAAACTCATTCTGTATGCATCTCTTCAGCGAGGTTTATGGCTCATAACATCAAAATAAGTCTTTTAATGTTTCTCCAGCTTATATTTTCATCCATAGTCGATGGTGCGACGACATTATTTGACAAAGGCTGAAAGGTCTGTATGTCAGAACGCTCTGAAAATGTTGATTAAATTTTCTTGTTTTATGTAAAGTTACGTAGATGTTTTTCTACGTTTAGTAACAGTGACCATGTTTTATGGAACAGTCTATACGATATTCAAGTGGTAATGCTTTCTGTCAAAGTTGGTCCAATTTCTGAAATACGATTGTTTAGAATAAATTATTAAAAGTTTTTCTATATTTCGAATCAGTGGACAAATGTAACAGCAGATTGATACGTTTTGTTTATACTTAATAGCTCTTTTGTGCCAGAATATTGTGTGTAACAAATGGTCAGATTTAGTTTTATTTTGACTGCGTAACGGTTTCCGCTGAATGTGAACGATCTTGACGGCAGGTTTTCATTGTCTAAATGATCGAATTGTTTTGAACTGATTTTAGAAGCAATTGTTTTAAAGCTTTCTATCTTTAAAGCTTTCTATCTTTAGTAATGGCGGTGATATTATGATTTGACTTATTGACATCCAGTGAATACATTTGAAAGGTCTTTCAGACCGAAATGTAACAGTTTCTACCAATTCTACAAGCGGGTAATATGTATTTGTGATTTGTAATTTAAAGATATATCTGGCGTGTTTGGATATAAAGACTGTGATAAGTTTGGATAGACAGATGAAACAAATACATAGGTACTTCTAAAGTTAAGAATAAATAATATTCTAACCTACCGATCCACATACCACTCTGTTTATCGAACTTACTCGCCTGGTAAAGCAATAAGACGATCAACGACTAGTAGTTATAGGATATAAACGTTAACAGAAAACTATTTTGGTTATTTACCTGCCCGCCTAAATATCAGTTTACTGGATTCTTGCATCTCACAATACATATATGCATATAAGTGCGCTCAATTGTTTATGCCGCGACTACGTACTTAAAGAAACTGAGACATACTCATATTCGATGTTTGATCAATGATCTATAATCTGTTGTCCTTACTTCCGCACGAGATAGAAGCAGCAGTCCACCCAGTATTCATGCATGTGCTCACAGGGCAGTAGCTATTTTGCGTAGAACCAGATAATTGGAGACACGAATACCTGACCGTCGCACCGTTGCTCGTATAGATATAGTTTGGTTTGGCATTGGTTAATGGTTGTGGTAATCCACAGTCATTTTCAACTGAAAGAAACAAAAATAGTTTTAGGTAAAAGAATGGTGAGATCATAATATTTTCGTCCAATGAATAAAATTCAAACACTACCAACGACATGTCAGAATTTCTTCAAGGCACAAAGCTCTCCCCATCCCGTTTAATTCCCTCTTTACGTCAATTCTATTGGCATCTCGTTTAATTCATTCTTTACGTCAATTTTATTTGTATCCCGTTTAATTCCCCCTTTATGTCAGTGCTATTGGCATCCTGTTTAAGTTTCTTTTTACATCAATGCTATTGGCATCCCGTTTAATTGTCTCTTTACGTCAATGATATTGACATCCCGATTAATTTCCCCTTTCACATCAATGACGTTGCCATCCCGTTTAAATAATCCTTTACGTCAATGCTATTGGCATCCCGTTTAATTCCCCATTTACATCAATACTATTGGCATACCTTTAAATCCCTCTTTACGTCAGTGCTATTGGGCATCCTGTTTAAGTTTCCTTTTACATCAATGCTATTGGCATCCCGTTTAATTGCCCCTTTACGTCAATGCTTTTGGCATCCCGATTAAGTAATCCTTTACATCAATGCTAATGGCAACTCGTTTAATTCACCCTTTAAGTAAATGCTATTGGCATCCCATTTAATTCCCGCTTTACATCAATGCTATCGGCATCCCGTTCAAGTTCCCCTTTACATCAATGTTATTGGCATCCCATTTAATTCCCCTTTTACATCAATGCTTTTGCAGATGGTGTACTCTGCTAACTGAAGGTATTAGCTGATAGCAGTCTCAGATATTAACCTGTCTCCAGCACAAATGAATGTCAGATAACCCCAAAAGACTTAATATCATTGTCCATCTGTCAGAAAAACTGTAAATATTATTAGAGATTTACAACGCATACTTGAGGGATGCAGTCAGATTACTGTTATACAAGAAGTTGTTTTTAAAAGGACTATTTGAATGTACATTCAAGGTTAGGAAATCCATTAGTTCGGCCCTTGGCATGGTATCCAACCTTGAAAAAGAAGATATTTACGATGATGACGAGGTCGGAAAATTTAAGCACGACAGTTTTATTATGCAAACTATTAAATTAGTTTTTCTTACCTCTTCTGTTACATTTTGCAATTCCACAGAAGTCCCACTCCATTTTGGAGTCAGTGGTGAAACACCAGGGTTCTACAATTTTTTTTGTGATGCGACAATAATCTTCAGTCAAAACAATATTGTTTTCAATAAGATCTTTAGACCCCAAACTATGCTGGTGTGGTGACTGACTATCCCAACGCTGACACCGGATACCACCCTGTGTAATGGATTTCTTGCCTCGGTAGGTATCTCTACTGGTGAAGCATTCTGAAATGCAAACCATTCATTAAGCATTTAATACAGCAATTGTCATGAATAAAAATATATAATTGAATATTTCTATAGTATAAGCATAATATTTGATAGATTTCTCTCACTCCCTCTGTGTGTGTCTGTGTGTGTGTGTTTGTTGAAAGACTTGGTCACTCATGTATATCAAACCAGATTTGGTTTCAATTATATAGTGTGATACAGATCTAGTCAAACAAAATCCATCTGTGAGGAAATTACAACCCTTTGACCTTTTTGCACATGCGCATCCATCCCCACCCCGCCCACCCACCACATTCCCACAAATCAGTTAATTTCTATCAACACTGTGTCATAGAAATGACAAGAGGAGTTAGATTTGAGACAATAATTTCAGGCGGGCACATTGGATGCTTTAAATAATTGTACGGCTAAACCGGTGTTAAAGGATATATCCATATAAAGGACACATTTTTATCAAGGTCAATATTTTACAATTATATTTCATCACTTTTATTAACTTCAATATTTCTTAAACATGTTTCCGTTCATTTAACAATATATTTCGTCATTTTTATTAAGATCAATATTTCTTAAAATGTATCCGTAAATTTAACAATATATTTCATCATTTTTATCAAGGTCAATATTTCTTAACATGTTTCCGTTAATGTAACAACATATTTCATCATTTTTATCAAGGTCAATATTTCTTAACATGTTTCCGTTAATTTGATAATATATCTAGTTTCCATGTAAAGGCATTTGTTCTGAATGGAAACTATATCATCGTTTTATCAACACCAAGATGAAAAGGCAAGCATTACTATAAACATAGATTCATCCATGTTTATTTATTTAAATCTATTAAACAAAATGTTTTTATTCTATGGAATAGATTCTTAGATGCATTTCGCAGTGATCATTTTCCCATTGTAAAAATGATAAGATTTTATATCTGGTTAACCAGTATTGTTATTTTATGAAAATATGGAAATAAGACAAGGAAATGCAAGGGAATATCTGCATTGGTATTATAATGTTGCCTTTCCTGAATACAACAACAAACAAAATGACAAAAATAAAATTGCACTTTTTAATATTTACATCTATGATCAATCAATAATGATTTTCTCCCAACATTATCTATCACTACTACATCATTTTCTAATACAAATATTTATCACGTAAATGTTTTCAATGTTTACAAAAGACTTTATATAACTAAAGTATATGGTGCAGATTATATTAAATCCAAGGGTTCAAAGTATGTATAGACTTAAAGTACACGGTCCATATTATATTCACCCCAAGGTTTTATAAGAAGGAGCTTAGTAAGAGAGGGCCTTATTCATATTTCACAATTCATACAGATTTGACAATTCATCACAGAGTTGACAATTCATCACAGAGTTGACAATTCCTCAGAATTGACAATTTATCACAGATTTGACAATGTTCGTCTTTAGAAAAGAAGATTATAAAATCTCAGGACATAAGAAGGGAGATCAGGTACATACCCCTTTTCTTTATCATATTATCTCGAAAAGATAGTTAAATATATAATTTAACCGTTTGACCATTCAATATATCATTCTCCAACAATCCTGTCTTATTCCAGGATTTTAACTGTCTGTTCGTTAAATATGTAGTTTTCCAACAGTCCGGTCTTTATTCCAGGAGTATAATCATCTGACCATTAAATATATATGTCTCCAACTATCCGGTCTTACATAATTTACACGCCTGAATATTCAATAAACAAGCCTCCAACAATCAGGTCTAACTTAAACAATTTAATCGTCTGACCATTCAATATATAGGTCTCCAACAATCCTTTCCGACTTATATAATTTATCCGCTTAATTATTAGACCTAGGACTCCAACAATAAGGTCTTATTCCAGGAGTTTAACCGTCCGACCATTCAATATATAGGTCCTCCAACAATCCGGTCTTACATAATTCAACCGTCCTACCATTTAATATATAGGTCTCCAACAATCCTGTCTTACTTAAATAATTTAACCATTCAAAATATTGGTCTCCATGAATGCGGTGTTACTTGCATCATTTTACTGTCTGACTATTAGGTATATAAGTCTCCATCAATCCGATTTTACTTACATAATTTAATCGCCTGAACATTAAATATATGGGTTTTCAACAACACATTCATTCCAGGAGTTTAAATATCTGACCATTAAGTATTTAACACTCCAACAATTCCGTCATACTTAAATAATTTAACCGTCTAACCATTAAATATATTAGTCGCCAACAATCAGGTCTTACTTATATAATTTAACCATCTGAACATTAAATGTTTATGTCTCCAACAATCCGGTATAACTTACATAATTTACCCGTCTCTCCATTAAATATATAGGTCTCCAAGAATCCGGTCTTACTAATAAAATAAACCGTCTGATTATTAAATATATAAGTCTCCAAGAATCCGATCTTACTAACAAAATGAACCGTCTGTCCATTAAATAAATAGGTCTAAAAGAATCCGGTCTTGATTACATAATTTTCACTGTTTGATCATTAATAGCTAGGGCTCCAACAATTAGGTCTTCCTTACTGAAATAACTCTCTGACCATTAAATATATAGGTATTCAACAATCCGGTCTTACATAATGTATCCGTCTGACCATTAAATATATTGGTCTCCAACAATCCGGTCTTACATATTTTATCCGTCTGTACATTAAATATACAAGTCTCGAACAATCCTGTGTTACTTCAGGAATCTCAACATTATTTCAATTTATTCATATTTGTAAGACGTTTTATAAAGAAGAATATGACTGTAAAGAAGTTAGAGCTTTGTTTTCAGACACAAGTAACGACTTTGACAGGTATGTCATACAGGATTACATCCTAAACGTATTGAAACCTAAATATGGAAGATCCTGTTTCACATAGATATATATGATGTTCAGTATTATATCTCATATATCCTCATGACTGTTTCGATGCCATTCGAAACTGTGTCAGATTAGTTACATTTTTTTTTTATATATCTTAGTTGAAGATTCAGTCATGCCTCCCAGGTCTAAACAATGGTATAGTCTAGAGTAAATACGCCTCTAGGCGTGACGGTAGTTTTAAATTGGAACGAAAACAATTGAAAATATGATTGTTAGCAAAACTTGAACCCCTCAATTTAACCCACCTTTTATGATGATATACATTTTGATTGAAACAAGCATCTCGGATTACATATTTTGAGTATAATGGTCTACGGCATACATAAATAACGAGATCATGTAAAAATGTTCAGCATTGATTTAAATTCAGATTAGAACATCGTTGGAAGTACTTTTATTGGCTTTTTATACCCTTTCAGGAACAATCATACTATCTTTAGCATACCTGTAATAGCTTCAAACTGGAAGAATATATAACTTATTATGCGAATAGAACGTTATCATTTATTTTGCCAAAGCCATAAGTCACGATAACCACATAATGTTAAGTTGCTTTACAAATATTGTCACCAGTTAAGAAGAACACTAATATTCTGCATCCATGATGTAGAACACATTTCTATCAACAGTCTTAATTACTGACCGCCATGCCTATTGGATTATGTCATGCGTTCTTGTGGTATAATTACTAACCACTGTGTTGCATGTATATCTTGCAGAAGAAAATGTCTGAAAATAACGATTCATCAAGTTTTACATATATATGGTTATTGTTTCCAAAATGCGTCAACTGATGAAAACTTCATGAAGCAGAAAATTGCTTTGCGAAGTTCCATTTTGATGTTAATATTTTCCCTGGAGAACACAACATTTGATAAATGAAAGGAATGCTTTAAACCTTCTGGTTGAAGTGGTAGTTTATTTAGGTAGAGAGCAACACTGATGACGTCGATCATAATCTAAAGAAAAGATACCATTGGCATTGATCTATGGTGTGGACGAAAGGACATACTACGGATGTTTGGACGCCTAGAGACGCATACGGTTATCAAAGTGACAGTCAAAGCGGGTTTGATAAATAAGGGACATACACAAAGGGCTAATGTCAATTAATTATATGTTGGCAAAATATTTCCATCCTTCTAATTCAATCCTTATTGGGATTATTCAGTCTAAGGTGGTAAACAAAATTGTTAAATATCTACTGGTATTTATGTGAAAACGTTAAACCAAGTTTTTTTCTGAGCTTCACTGCACGACGTTTGGAGTACTTTATACCTCAAAAAAATAAAACAAAACAAAACAATCGAGTTCATAATTTCCTGTACAAAAGTAATAAGTTGCTATTATATGCTCATTTTGTGCTTTTAAGTCAGGCTAAATAATAACATACGACGCTGTAAGAACCAAAGTAATATTTCCAAAGTAAATACATAGATGAAGTAAAATAAATACACGATGATAGTTTCCATGTGCAAAACACAGCCCAACTACTTTTAAACTTAGTAGGGTACATGGCGCTCCGTAATCGTTTCAAAAGAAATTCTCACTTTGGTCAACTTAAAAATTAAACTAAGTCAGATTATGAATAACTGCGATTTGAGAAACTTTTGCAGCTTATCTAGAATGGAAGAATTTTGTTTTCCTGTAGATCCAACTAAATTTTCCTTATCTAGTTGTGACAGACTGGAATAATTTACTGGGTTCATATTGTTCATTATGCATGTGGCTGGAGCGACTGGCCTTGAAGTAACCTGTACATGCTTTTTTGGACACGGTAATCTTTTTATCTGAACCATTTGTACGCACTATGTGATTTAGGATAAAAAAAAAACATAAATAATTAAAATAAGTTGAAAAAGATAGGATTACACATTAACAGGATTAGTGTGCATAACACATCCCAGCGACCTCTGAATGTAATAGTGATCTACGCGCAGTAATCATTTGGGAACAAAATCTCACAAAATCTCACACTGGTCTGCTTACATTTGAAATTTAGAGTCTCATTATAAATCAATGCGCCTTGAGGAACTTTTGTAGTTGTCTGGAGTGGAAAGATTTTGTTTCCCAGTCCATCCAACTAAATTTTGCTTATCTAGTTGGGATGGATTTGAGTAATTAGCTGGGTCGCTGCTATCCATTGTGCATTTGGCTGGAGGTACCGGCCTTGAAATAACTTAGGCATTATTTCTCACGAACGTTAAATAAGTTGACATGGATAGGATTAAATAATCTCTTAACTAACCAGTTATATTAGAATGTTACGTCATGATGAACTTTCCTGCTGGTGATGCAATCACCCTTTAAATAGGAATATGTTTCAAAATGTAACATCCTCCCTTTCTGTTTTGGTTTGTACAGAAAAGAAGTGTGTTCATTTTTTAATAACCGCTAGATGTAAAAGTGAGTAAATACAAATAAGTTATTACACTTGAATGAAAAAAATATGAACAAGTTATGTATCATCTATATTGCTTTTCCAACGTCGCAAAGTATCGCTAATAAAACCTAGTTCATATTTTCTGATACAAATAAGGTAACCGATATTTCTTAACTTCTTATTTATTTTATTCTTTCTTCTCACTATCTCTGATTATTTACCATCTGGTCTGAGCTAAGGTTATTCCGAAAGATCAATGTCACCCTAATATTAAAATGAAAATGATTGCATTAAATACAACGTAAAAGTCACAGGGAAAATCATGTTCCTAACAATATAACTTAAAATAATTAAAATTTCCTTGGTAACAATGACAATAAGGAAGCAAGAGTGTATGCTGAATTTAAAATAAGATTCCTTTCATTTCTGCTATTAAATTGATTTGGATATCTTTGAGAATAACTTATAACCTTTATATTAGAGACTCTTGTATATGATGCTATCCCAATATCAAGCGAAAGTAGCGCTAAGTAAGTGAGTTCCGACCGCATCAAAAGATCTTGGCAAGTAATATAGAGCCCCACTGCCTGTGTTACGTGCAAAAAGTCATATATGTCAGATCATTGGAAAAATCCATAATCTTGAAAGATCTTGGTTCTAAACATCGTTGGGTTCCATTACAACCACACAATATGGATATTTTTTCACATAATGAGCGATGTAAATTATCCTTTCAAAGTGTTCCAATGCACCTCCCTTATTATGCTGTCAAGCCTGACGACCCTTATATGGTTGGTAAGAATTAGTGAATATAATTACCTACACACTGAAAAGTTGCATAGTCCCATCTACCAAGGTCGCGATTACACCATACCTCTTTCTTGCCCCCACCGTACGTATAGCCCGCGTCGCAAGTGTACGTTGCGACTTGCTGATTGTCACTGGTATGTGTAACAACAAAAAATGCATGTTCGACTGACGGAGGTGGAGCTGTACACTCGTAGCGCAGATCTGAAATAGAAAAACGAAATCCTTAGACCAGAAGAAAGGGGGGGAATATGAAACAAATAATGTCGTAATTATAGTTTTATATTTTGATCAGCCAAAGCTCTTCTATGCCACATGAAGTTACTAATTTTACTTTCTATCAGATATGAGTGTATAAAATTGTCTAATATTTAAAATAGTCCTAACGCTAGAAATATAAACTGGCCTAAACTTTGTAGCTAATACTAATTTAGAAATCAGCATTGACTTGATCTTTATGGTCTGTAAATTCACTACCGCAGTGTTCCATATTTGCCCTCTGAGTTGTCGATGGAATTTCATTTCCGTCGACAAGGTGACAAACTCAGATGTGCTAAGTACATTATCCTTGATTGCGAAAAGTTCTGAAATTTACGCATTCGCGAATATAGCAAAAACGAGACAATTTTACCAGCTCCGCAAGACACACAGGTCACCATTGATCTGGCTCCTAGAATAATTCCATTAATGTTAATAGCTAATGTAGTAGTGATTCTGCTACACCATAAGGTCACCCTGTTAAAAAGATCATTTGAACAACTACCCGTATTATACTCATTCGGAATAAATTTCCTTCGGTATCTGTATTCACCGGGAGAGTTGGAATGCAGGCAACGTTGTATTACGGATCTGGTGTAGTCTATCGATGTATTTGCAATGTCTGACCGAATTATTTTTCGGAACAAGCCAATAGATTACTATCTGGCGTCCCCAAGCGAACCTGGAGGATAACCATTGCAACTATGCACACTCATGCTATATTTCTTGGACCACATCAGATTTGCTGTGTGTGCGGATTCGCGTCGTTTACGCAAAATTTTCACATTCATAATATGTTTGAAATAATTTGAAAGAACAACCTTTCGCCTTTTTTATTTTTTCTGCCACTCTCCAGTTCTACAACAATCGAGTGCGTTTTAGGACGCTTTCCCACATACTTTTCGATTAGCTTTCGAACATACCAACAACCTTTTAATTGCCATTACAGGACAATGAATTTTCTTTTAGATAATCACTTGTGTCAAAGCATGTCCGCTGCCATATCCGCATCGATGCGATCAATGGTGTTAGGCATAGGAAATTACCACAAGTTCGTGTGGAGAATCTCGTGATTCTAATAAAATGATCTGATTCGTGATAGTAAAACTCGTACACTAAGGGCTTCGACAAGTCCAACACATAAGCACCAAGATAAACGTTTAGCTAAGGTTGCCTCAGTGCGAACGAGCTTTGTGCATTATGTATAATGGCAACCCAACTCCTCCCGGATCTATTACTAAAACGTCGACATCCACGACTTGGATAGAGTAATATCTTTTAGATAAGAAGGGCAGTCGTTATTTGTATAGTGATACTAATCTGGATACTCAAGGTCAAATTCATAAACGAACACGATGTATCTGTTATGATCTTACCCACGTAGGGATGCTTTACGTATATTATGGTTATGTATTTTTAGAGAATGACAGGTGTAACGTTCAGTTAGATTTGAAACATGAACAGTGGAGATAAAGTTGATATAATTGTGTATTATTCTTATATACTGTGGTTGCAATATCTCTTGATATTATTCTGGTGCAAAGTATACATGATCCAAGTACAAACATAACCAAAATGGCTGCTTCCATGTGTTCGAAAATTAACCCCTTACACTTTATTTAAAAGATATGAAAATAGGGAAAACGAAATTTGCCAGACTAGACAAGACCAGTTTCTGAACGGGAAATTAATGAGTTACAAAATGTATCAAATGTATAAAAGTTATCAGTTTGTTTTAGAATTTACTTTTTAAGTTCATTAAGTGAAAATGAGAAAGTGAAACTAGCAGGTCTTGTTTTATTGCTTTACATGCAATGTAAGGTCAAACTGTATACTCTATGACCCAAATTGCACACATTAGTCATGCAACATAGTAAAAGAAATTAAACGTTCTTTTAACAATAACTAAAATATTGTATATCTTTCTTAAAATTCCATTATAACCAGTGAGGAAAACCTAGAAAAAATATTTCTTTAAAATCCAACCCTATGCAAAATACGAAACTGTAGAGTGCTACCTTATCTGATTTTGTATATTTACTCTTATGGCATAAATTCCTCACACTTTGCAACCTTCCAACAGGAATGAACTGGATCACCGCCTATCCATAGAGGTTTTTGGAGACAATATACTTGATGTAAATGTGGCTGGAGGAAGGCAGGATCGCATTCGACCCCGTTTGGATTGTTAGATATGGCGTATCGGTGACTTCCAATAGAAATCTTGCTGTAGATTAATCTTCCAAAGAGAGATATCGGTAAGTCCAAGTCATCTTTTGTTTTAATTAATAATGCATCGCAAACAATGTTTGCGGACGGAAATTAGTGCGTAGAGTCGAGCTTGTACTTACGCATAGAATTATCACGAAACATGTCAACGTTATCTACTATCAACAAGATATCAGAGGGTTAATACCGATCGTGATAGTCGTCAAGGCTTTTACAATCAAACACAGACCTCACATTAATTGTATCTACGTAGCCTTTCTGAAAATGCTTTCGCGACGCAACGACGAATTGAATGACTCCATAATGTGGCAAATTAGTTACGGAAAAACTTTTCCAGTCACTGTGGATAAATTCCTTTATGAGTAAGCAAAATCAACATTTCATAATTAGCAGTGTCAACGTATCGATGAATGATTATAAAACGATCATCGCCATTCGCTGTAGAGTTGGTCACGAGTTTGGCAAGAAAAAATTAAGAGAATGAAGAAACATGGTAAATCATAATTGCCTTAGCGTAAACGTCGTGCACTATTTTTCATGGTGTTAAGCATCATGTGTTTTGCTTCATTAGATGCAGCCGCGAACCCTTGCATAATCAGATGTACGGTATAAACACGTAGATAATGAAAGCTCCACTTGGTGGAACTGAAAGATTTGCTATTAAAATTCCAGATACTGGTCTCATTAATGAACATATTAATTAAGACCTCATTGGCGATAACGGCTGCGATGTATCGGCGGTTTTCTTCAACCTAAACTATGAGTGTTTAAGAAATATTGAAGTTAATAATAGTGATGAAATATAATTATCAAATATTGACCTTGATAAAAATGTGTCCTTTATATGGATATATCTTTTAACACCGGTTTAGCCGTACATTTATTTAAAGCATCCAATGTGCCCGCCTGAAATTACAATACATTTTTAAAACATTTGTAAATTACTTGGATCAGTTCATACGTTATATATATATATATATATATATATATATATATATATATATATATATATATATATATATATATATATATATATATATATATATTCCTTGTTTCACTGCTACTGAATTCTGCTCACGATTTTATATTCTGTACGTTATATATTCTATTAATCAGTAGTGAGAAACTACAAAACATGTTAGTCAATTTATCCAGACCGTAAAATTTAAAAATATTCCTGTTAGGGATGTAATTATCATCTATTAACAGCATTAAAGCAAATGTAACAGACCGTAAAAGTTATCTCCCATACAACTACTTAAAATAATAAGCAAACCATTCCTTAGAAAAGCATTTTATAGTTCAAAGCTATAAATCAACTGACTAATTGCCTCCGTGATCATTATCAGCTTTCCTTGTTTGTGATCCTTCTATCCTGGGGTTTTAGGTCCTCATGCTTGCGCGAACCATTCCTCTCTCAAAGAGACATAACATTATCTTGTTCTGTTCTGTGAGCATGAAGAATAAGAGTATGACTATGCTGCATGACACACCATCCAGTCTCCGTTTAGACACATCCAAAGTTTTATTAAAACATCTTCATTTGTTCAAAAATATCATTCGGAAAATCTTATCATTCACAGAATTATGTTTTTCTTTGCAGTGATTTTAAATTGTTATAACGCGCATGTCTCTGGTACGCAGCACATGGTCTAATCATCATAAAACACGGGTACAAAATTGTAATAATCTCTCCATTACAAAGCTAATGGCCTGCCAACATAATGTTAATGTTGAACAGACAATACCATGAAATAAAATAACCATCTACGAGATAATGAGAAAGTACTATTTTACTGAGTTAATAAAACTAGTTCCATAACACATATAATCTACATTTACACATGTATCTACTTGTATGTATAATCAACACCCACTACCTGCATTAACGTGAGGTAACTGAAAAATGGACCCAAAACGTTTATCATTCACAAATACTTAAAGCAATAAGCAATCCATTCATCATTGTATTGTTCAGAATAATAAATCAACTGATTGCTTCTTCATCCCCCGTGATCATTATCATATTGCCGTATATTTGTTTCGTCAGTCCTGAGATTTTAAGTCCCCATGCTTAAGCAAACCAGTCCTCTCTCAAAATAATTTTGGAAATTCTAGCAAATTGTTTGAATAATATTCTAACACAATTTCTGGCTCAGGCAAATATAGCTACGCAAATAAATAACATCACCACGTATTATATATGCGAGTATAGTGACAAAAATAAATAACATCAGCACGTATATTATATGAGGGTATAGGGACAATCAATTATCCTATTCTAATGGTACTATTTTTGTAGGACAAGAAAGAAATTTCCAAATCAACTAGTCACAATGCTAATGATGTATTGGCCTGTCTCCAGAACCTAGCAGAGTTTGCAAAACCTCTAATAACTCCATCGTTTTACGCAAACTTTTTCGCAACAGTTGTAGATGTAGGAACAGCAGCAGCACTAGTAATAATAATTCTGATTATACGAGTAACAGCAATAATCCCAGCTGTAGATGTAGGATCAGCAGCAGAATTTCCAAAAGGAATAATAATAGTATTTGTAAAAGCATTAGCGCTGGCATTAGTGTTAGTACCAATACTAGTTATATTAATGTATTGGTAACGATAGTAGTAATGATGAGGTTAATGCTTTAGAGAAATCAAAAATTACCTTTCACTGCAGCCTCAAACTTGTTTACCAAGATCTGCTCGCTTTCCAAAAGCTTCAGTATTTCTTCTTTTATACAGATACTGGACACAGTACTGATTCTGAAATGAACAGAAATCATGAAAGCATTAAATAGAGTGAAATAATATGGCTTTAGTTCCATTTAATACACGGACCTATTATGCAGGAATTTAATGCAAACTTGATACTAAAATGTTTTACGATTTAGAAGACTATTCTAAAATGAAATTGGTCAAAACCCTTAGAATAGTATATTCACAGTGAAGGCAGTGGATAACTAAGTCAGTCTTAATATGCAAAGATTCTTGTCTCTTTCAGTCGATCTAGGAACTATGCATAAGATTGGTCTAAACCCCACTGCCTTCTTTCTAAGTACACTATTTCATGGATTGACACATTTTAGTATCAAGCTTGCGTCCAGTACCCAGTTTGTATTTTTTCTTGCAGTATCTTTATATAATGTTCAACCAAATTTCTCAGGTTTGAATGTATATTCTTGTCAGCATCTGAAACTGTTGAATCTGATGAAACCTCGTCCATCATAACAACCCCGGTCATTGTAACAAGTACAGCACAGAAGAGCAAGGTCGTTTCCCAGATCTCCATAATGATACTTAAGAATTAGAGCTTCTTTAGTTGATTCTTTTTACTAGTGATTGTTCTGTTGCAAGACATTCCTATTTATATACCACATTGTACATGATCGAGGATATTGGATGGATAAAGAAACAATAATATTTGTTGACCAGTATTCGAGAAATAATGCGTTCAATGTCAAATTTATTTAGATAAGGAATACAAGAAGCATGTGAAAGAAAACTGTTGAAAGGGTGACTGGAAGGTGGAAAGGTGATTTAAAGGTCATGATCGTAGTTGGTGCTTATGTTAATAATAATAATAATAATAATAATAATAATAATAATAATAATAATAATAATAATAATAATAATAATAATAATAATAATAATAATAATTGAATGAGTATCGAAAATATGTAACAAGTCTAAAATGGCTCTTAAAATAAAACATCTTACATCTTGCATACATAAATCTTATGGTTTATCATATCAGAAGAATAGGTTTATAAATATTGTTAAAGAAATGTGCGAATATAACAGAATATCCGTATGTATAGGTTGCTATCCAGCAAAAGATGTATTACACAGCGATCAGCCAGATGAATCACAACTTCATTATATTAATGAAAAGTTTATCTGTTCTATCCATTTTCACTAAGTACGGTCTTTCATAATTTGAATAATGGTAATGGACAACCACATGATTTCTATTTCTCCAAAACTGCAGTTAGATTATATTATTCGATGTGGGATAGTGACTCTTGACACCACACGAAAGTCAACGCTAAACAACACTATTGGGCTTGCCCTAGTACAGACATACACATGAGAAGTTCTTGTTCTCCCTAAAATAAAATCATCGTGCTAAGAATCCATGGTCATTCTCTTGTTGAATTCATATCTTACAGTTGATTTTATTATAAACCTGATGCAATAGACAGAGCTGTTATATATCACTTAAGTATTTCATAATGGTCGATGATATGATATTCTGTTGTACGAATGAGAGAATTTTACTTCATACACAAGGCATGTAAGGACGTTCAGCTGGTCCAGATAGTTTAACAACAAATGAAACTTCACATTTATGGGAAGATTTGAAGGAGTTAAGAGATGTAGTACTTGATGACGTACCATGTTTGTCTACTAGATGATGTTCGTGCTACCTTCCCTTAAGGTGGATACAGATCATTTAACTGTTTTCACTATAGTATTCGTACCCAATCCTACTTGAGAAAACAAGAAAACAAGAAAGAAGACGCTAGCAAAAGATACTGACAATAATTGTCACGAACTAAATGATCACATATGACCATACTCAAAGATATAGGCAATGCAGATGATAATAAAAGTCGTGGATGTAAAAACAAATACGATACGTATTTACACATCTCCAATTAAAACTATATTGTTGTTTAAAAATATAATGCTAATTGTATTTGACCAAAAGTCTATTAAACCCTGATAATAAATAATCTGCACATTAACTGTCATCAAGAAACTTCCATACGAAAATTATCGATTGCAATAAACTTTTACATGGGCAAAAGGTACGAAATGGGTCAAGAAGAGAGCACATCGAGTTTAATTGTCACAATATAAGGTAGTACGGATCTGTTTATCAACATAAACAGCTTTCATTCTCACATCACAGAGCGATATTAAATCTTAAATCCAGATTGTATTGGATCACGCCTTTAGGTCGATACCGTTCAAACGTCTAGACGTACTTTAGCATTGATCTTGCCCAATATACCAGATTCTTATTGATATATGAGGATTCAAATACAGTGCACGATTATGTAAAATAAACATATAAAATATGACACATATTACTTCGGTGTTGAATGCCTGTATGATCTATATTTTATTTACTATAGATGAAGGTTGAGTATATATATATATATATATATATATATATAGAGAGAGAGAGAGAGAGAGAGAGAGAGAGAGAGAGAGATAGATAGATAGGTAGATAGATAGATAGATAGATAGATAGATAGATAGATAGATAGATAGATAGATAGATAGATAGATAGATAGATAGATAATCCTAGCACACTCAAAGTTACCTTGGTTACAAAGGAGATATGAAACATTTGTATAGAACAGAACTGTGTGCAATAGGAAGAAAGAAAACAGATGAGAAAAAGGCAATTTTCACAAATAATAACAACATATATATATATATACAGTAAGTATATACAGTAAGTTTAATTCAAGACTTATATTCAGATAAAATATCCTTTATACAATATTAAGTTTATAAGTTTTCAAAACGGAGTCATTGTCAGGAGGAACATTGACCAACGTATAAATAATGTAGTCAAATTAATAACTGTTGAATTCTATCGATACCATACTCCACAATGTTACTTTGAAGAAAAACATGTTAAATAAGATTTGTTTTTAGTAAACACATCAATCTTCATTTGTGAGATTTTGTTATGAATATTTAATTGAATAGATTGTTTTTGTAGTTGAATAAAAACGTTTTATTTCATTACATGCTATTGTAATGTAACATTGTGTTCTGCACTTGACCTTGTCCAAAACTTAGTTGATTGCTGCTTCATCTGATCGATTTTTTTATTTTCGTTTGTGTAAACAACGAAAACAAAGCTAAATTATTCTCTCTCTATATGGGCTTAATATGATGGTCATTATTAATAGACGAAGTAAATGTCTCATTGGGTTTTAGTTTTGGAATATCCTGAGTGTAATCCAAGTTATGTTTTTGATTTTATAAACATCAGGATCATTCTCTAACACACTATAAGCCATAACAGACACGTCATCGCCTTCAATTTTCTGCATTTCTTTGGGATTTATACCGAGTTCTATTTTGGGACTTTTAATTATTAGGACATGTATCAGTATGTCTCAATACTATTTAAAAAAAAATCAAAGATGTTACGATTAATTGCAAAATACGTATCATGTCAGCAAGCTAACCTGAATTTGTGAAATCCAGACTCCACTATCCGTACGCAGATATAAATAATGGTAAAAAAAAATCCATTGTTCCCATCTCAGCTTTGCATATTGGTAAAATCCATACGAGTTTACTGACATTTTTCCATTGTGTTCCCCCACCCACCAAACGGCACCCATACTGATCAGACTATATCTGAATTCGAGTGTAGAGACCTTTTTTAAATATAAGTTAGATTAATATCTAGTACCAAGAAAGAGAAATATGCTCTAGGACATAAACACTTGTGTGCATTATAGGTAACACATACCATGTGCAGCAGAAGTTTAGAACAGTCAAAGTTTATTCATTCCTAATTCATTGCCTCATTAACCATCATCTGAAAGAAAAGCAGACATATATATTGAATGATCTGCACATTAACAGTATTAGAGACATAATGCGTTCAATGTCAATATTGTTTAGAGAAGGATTACAATAATCATGTGAAAGAAAACTGTATAAAGGGTGACTGGAAGGTGGCGAGGTGATCTGAAAGTCATCATCGTAGTTGGTGCTTATGTCAAAAATAAAAATAATAATAATAATAATAATAATAATAATAATAATAATAATAATAATAATAATAATAATAATAATAATTGAATGAGCAACAAAAATATATAAAAAGTCTAAAATGGATCTTAAAAAAAACCATCTTACATCTTGCATATATAAATCTTATGGTGTATTATATCAGAAGAATAGGTTTATAAATATTGTTAAATAAATGTGCGAATTTAACAGAACATCCGTACGTATAGGTTGATTTGTTCTATCCATTTTCTCTGGTCACGTTATTTTATATTTTGAATAATGGTATTGGACCGCCACAGCATTCTCTATTTGTCCAAAACTGCAGCTAGATTCTATTTTTTTTTGTTAGATAGTCACTCGTGAAACCACACGAAAGTCAACCCTAAACAATACTATTTGGCATACCCTATTGTTGATATACCTATAATAAGTCCTTGTTCTCCCTATAATGTAATCATCGTGCTCAGTCTCTGGTTGAATTCATATCTTAAGGTTGATTTAATTATAAACCTGATGCAATAGATAGAGCCATTTTATAGCACTTAAGTATTTCGTGATGGTCTATGGTCCATGATGGGATAGGGTTGGCCACGTTAAATGGTTTCTAAAATGAAATGTAATGTTGAGGCCTAGTATGAAGATTTCGACAATGGCAAAGATAAATGATTAAAAGGTATACATATTGTTTAAATTAATTCATACTAATAATCGACAAAATATGCTGCCAACAAAAAAATGTAAGGATAATATTACGAGTTTATGGCCACAAATGTAAGATAAAGAAAATACGTAAAATCAATTATTTTAATAAAACTTAACAAACAATTTACTTATAAAAGTTATAAATGAATCTTAAAGAAGACCTTAAGGTATAATGACGTGAATCCAAACCAGTTCTTGACAAGATCATCAAAAGTCTTATATGAACGAAAAGTTCCTTCTAAATTTCAATACCGGAAATGTACTGGTCTTCCAAGAACAGAACCTTGTCAAGATGGCATTGTCTAAATTTCATTCGAATAACATCACCAGAAAAATAGTATGGTCCAAATAATTACTACCTTTTATTTACTTTGAACAGACAAGGCAAATATTTTTTCCTCTGGAATGATATCTAAGTACAACATAAAAGATGATTAAATGTTCAATGCTGGAATTTAAATGGTTGGTGTAATTACCGCAGTGAGTGCACCTAGAGCGGAAGAGAAGGAAGAGCGACTAGTATAATTTAGACTCTAATAAAATAGAACGTATATAAAATCCCAAGCCTGTGCATTATTTAAATGAAGAACAGGGACTGTTCGCGCAATGTCTAGTTAATGTAATTGAGCTCACTCTGCTCGAACTGCTGTTTCTATCATCAGTTAGCGGCGGTATGAGGCACACCGTCAATGAAAGCAAAACCTCTAAACCGTTGATAGACAGCTCATCCGTACTTTGTGACAAAATTGAAACTCATGGTAAACATAAATTTTATTTGTTTAACAAAGCGTCAAAAGGTGCAATGTTTTCGTCGAAACTGATATTAGTCGTGATAAAAATTATGGTTTAGACAATGTAAAGTGCACCGCTATTATATGCTTTTTGACATTTTGAATAATAAATAAAAGAGGCAGCACATAAAATCCAAGAGTTGTTGTTAGATGAAAGTACTAAACTATATGATGAATCTGCCAAGGTGTAGATAGGGTTATCATATTGGAGCCCTGACAAGTGAAGATGATGTTCCTGCAGTTGGTGTCCGTACGGGCGCTAGCATGTCAGCCGCATAATTGATTTTGCTGTTCTATTCCAATCTCAATATTTTCTTTTTTTCAAGAAATATTTCGGTGTTAGAAGACATTACTATTGATGAACTCCCTATGCTTATCTTCAGGCAAAGAGTAGACATCCTGCTGGCTAGAAATTTGGCAATTATGAGACGTTCAAAAGTTTATATTCCTGGCAACCTCATAGCAGTTTGCATTGCAGAAGAAATAAATCAGTTTTGTTTATTTAGAAAAGCGATACAATATATGTAGGTGTTACTCTCCATAGTCTATTTCGAAGTCATATGCCAATATTCCTAACACATACAGAGCTACTTTCATTTGGAGCTTGGTAAAAAATATCATTCTGTGGTATGAATGAGGAAATTTTACTTCATTCCATTTGAAAGGAATCACATTTCGAACAATAGATAAGATATTTATAAAAGTTGTGAACCCCTGCCATGCACACGAAACCCTGGTATGACAAAGCTACTTCAGTAGAAACAAAATAAAATTTGGTTTTTCATGTTTTACACGACACAAGGCATGTAAGGACGTTCAGCTGGTCCAGATAGTTTAATAGCAAATGAAACTATGAAGCTTCACATTTACGGAAACATTCGAATGCGTTAAGAAACGTAGTACTTGATGACGTACCATGTTTGTCTACTAGATGATGTTCGTGCTACCTTCCCTTAAGGTGGATACAGATCATTTAACTGTTTTCACTATAGTATTCGTACCCAATCCTACTTGAGAAAACAAGAAAACAAGAAAGAAGACGCTAGCAAAAGATACTGACAATAATTGTCACGATCTAAATGATCACATATGACCATACTGAAAGATATAGGCAATGCAGACGATAATAAAAGTCGTGGATGTAATAAATACTCATCTACTATATAAACTATATTGTTGTTTAAAAATATAATGCTACTTTTGTTTAACCAAAGTCTGTTAAACTTTTATTATTCAATGATCTGCACATTAATTGTCATCAAGAAACTTCCATACGAAAATTACCGATTATTGGATTTCGCCTTTAGGTCGAGTCCGTTCAAAGGTCTAGACGTACTTTAGCCTTGATCTTGCCCAATGTACTCTTACCAAAGTCTTATTGATGTATGCAACTAAAGTGCATAATTGCCATTTACATGTATGTAAAATCAACATCTGAAATATGACACATATTACATCGGTGTTGAATGCCTGTATTATCTATGTTAGATTTACCATAGATGTAGGTTGAGTATATATATATATATATATATATATATATATATATATATATATATATATATATATATATATATATATAGATAGATAGATAGATAGATAGATAGATAGATAGATAGATAGATAGATAGATAGATAGATAGATAGATAGATAGATAGATAGATAGATAGATAGATAGATAGATAGATAGATAGATCGATAAACAGACAGACTGACAGAGAGATAGATAGATAGATAGATAGATAGATAGATAGATAGATAGATAGATAGATAGATAGATAGATAGATAGATAGATAGATAGATAGATAGATAATCCTAGCACACTGAAAGTTACCTTGAGCAAAATTGAGATATGAACTATTTATATACAACTGTGAGCAATAGAAAGAAACGAGCAAAAAAGGAATTTTCACAAAATAAAATATTACATATAGATGTAAGTAGGCATAGTCTATGATGTCCTTCACCAATGTTCTTTGTACAAGCGCAAAGTAATCTCTTCTAAACAATGACGTTTTTTGTGAAATAGCACTCACCTTACTTGATCAATTGTGCGCTCATCAAAGGGATACAATCGTTTGTTTATAATAGCATAAATTCATGGACATTGAGGCTGAAAACTGATAAAAAAAAAAGATTTCCGCACAGAGTGAATGTTTTTATTTCAATTATTATCTTTCACCTACATTTATCAACCAATAGATCGATATATGCAGTACCCAAAGTTGCTGGATGCTAGAAATTCAATTCAATGTGTTAAAAACAAAAATATATTCAGTACATAATTTTTTTATATAAAACACAGGAGAAGAATATTATTGTGAATGCGATAAGAAAAACACACGTCTTTCTTGAAATCCTGAAAATGATTATAAGACCAGTATCAATAATTTATTCTCTAGGTAACCAAAACTTTGAGAATCTAATTTAAAACTGAAGAACGGACCTTACATACTTGAGTCAATCAAAATAATAATAACACTATAATAAAACATCTGAAGAAAATAAAATATGCTTAGAAGAAATAAGATAAAATTAGGTGGAAGGTGTAATGATATGATGAAAAGCAAGGTGTTATAAGTACAATAAAAAAATTCTTGTCAGAAGATGGAACAGGGGCAATAGGCCAAAAAGACATTAAATTTCCTAAAAGATGTTTACGAAAAGGTCTAAAAAAAGCCAAAGGATGTGATTTGCAATATATTTCAGAATTTCAGTCTCAGTGAATTATTATAATACTTGGAAGATAAAGACAGAAATTCATTAAAAATTTGTCGACCAATTTCACTAAGTAATGTAGATAATACGATAGCTTCGGCTTCAATTGCTTCTAGGGTCAAGAAAGTCCTCACTCTCATCTTTAGTGACAGTCAGAAGAGTTTTATGCAAATGAGATCAATTCATGAAAACGCAATATCTTGAGGACAAAGTGAATCTGGTTTTATCTTACTGACAGACTTCGATAAAGTGTTTGATTTGGTCGAATGGGGCTTTCTGAAGAATGTTCTGAAATCTTATTCCTTTACGGAATCTATTTGTCAGTTGTTTAGTGTATTCTGTAATAAATCTAAAATTCGTGTCATTAACAACGGACATTTATCTCCGTGTTTCGAATTGGAGAGAGGTTCTCGCCAGGGCGACCCTTTAAAGCACTACTTATTTGTAATAGGAATTGAACGTCTAGCAGTAGAACAGGGCAGCACAATGACGACACGCTTTTTTATTATCAGACGGTTTTCTTTTGTCCTTGATGACAACCATGCAGACTTTTTCCCCATTGAAGAAAGATTACATTGATAAAATCTTTGATTTTTGCCCAACTTTTATTCTTCTTTTCACTGCTCTTGCTAATCCTGAACCTCATCTAGAATGGTAAGTCAATAACTATTTTTAAGATTTGTGTGGGACGGCAAAAGCGAGAGAAAAAAAAGAGATAATATTATAGCTCCCTTTAGGGAATGGTGGTTAAATAGGATTTACTTGCACTAATTTATGTATTATATAACATTTTCTTGGATTAGGCGCCTTATGCTAAACGAAGATGATTTCTGGCAAAAACTTGTTTCCGAACAAAATATTTGGAAAAATTGTATGTTTACAGTTATTAAAAGTAGGAAAATTTAAATTGCAAAAAATCTAAAATACAATTAAGAAGTATATTTTGGATTCATGTCATTTTGCAATATCTCACTGGACACATTAAACATTGAATGTTTAGGAAGACATGCCTCAAGATATTCATAATTTAGTAATAAAAGACAATTTTAAACGATAAACAATGTGGAGAACAAACGGTATTCTACTTAAACATCTTTCTGATGCACACGGATCTTTAATAGTCTTGATGAAATGAAACAAACAAAACAAGTAACTAATTTTATATAGTGCTTTGTCCATACTTAAAAGAAATCAGTGAAACATTAAAAAAAAGAAAAAATAATTTTTTAATGTGATATACTTTCCATGTAATACTCGCCAGAACGTCGCTTCTTAGAGTAAGAGCAAGCGACTAAATTTAATTATAAAGATCTATTAAAAAGCAAGATACAATAGCCAAATGGTAAATACGAAACTTGGTCAAGGCAGCTAGGGTGTTGGTTGGTGTGAATGAATGGTCCAACTCTTTTGCTACACATTGTACAAAAGATGCAAAATTGTCTAGCTTCAATTTTAGATTTCTACATAGAACTATTGATTGATTTAGGTAATAATGGTAAAGAGGGAACATAATAAATTGAACTGTCATTTTAAAACTGTTAAATTACCAAAACTTTTGGAAATTATTTATCGAATAGATCCAAACTTAAGAATCCAAATTTTAAAATTGCACAAAAAATGTCTATATAAGAAATAAAAAAAATGTGATGATCTTGTCAACATTCGAATTATGCATCCAAAATACAGTATATACAAATCACGTTGTGCGTCAAAAATCCCCACTCTCACCTATTATAAAAAATGTGTTTTATCGTATAAAAGTCTGGAGGAATATGTTGCCAAAGTGAATAATATAACCGAAGAGTTGAAAAAAGTTGACATTTTTGACAACTGTCGATTTCACTTACTTTGTCTTTAATTTCGCATCAATAAAACAACCAGCAATGTAAAACACCTTGGGTCTGTAAATGAGTTGCTCTTTAGTACAATGTTTGAGAGTGTACGTGGATGTGTGTGAATGTGTGTGCGTGTGTATTGTGTCTAAGTAAATGAACATGAATAAAGTTTAGGATGGAAAATAATCTTAAGGTAAATCTCCATACAGCTCATCAGGTAGTGATGTAGGGGAATATGTAAAATACTGACAACTTAAGTTCAGTTTTAAAAGAAGTTTATTGAGATGCTACACTTAATGTAGAAAAGCAGTCTGTTCATTTCGGGTTAAAAGACTGAACGGTGACATCTAGATTTTGCATTACAACTTTATCTCTCGACCACTTAATTTAACTAAAGTTTGAGGAAGTTTACACTCAAGGTAAGTAAGAAGACTATTTAATTGGAGTCCAAAGTCTCAAGGTTAAAACCTTTGTGACTCGTTTTGTACAAATGACTATCCTAGAGTAAGTACCAGGACCACATAATGAAAACGATCTGCACATAGGGAAATATAAATCCCTTAGATTCTGGAGTCTAAAGCTCAAAGTCATGGTAAATCTGAATAAGAAAATAATGGTATATATAAACAGTAAGTTTAATTCAAGACTGGGTAGACTTATGTTCAGATAAAATATCCTTTATACAATATTAAGTTTATAAGTTTTCAAAACGGAGTCATTGTCAGGAGGAACATTTACCAACGTATAAATAATGTAGTCAAATTAATAACTGTTGAATTTTATCGATACTATATTCCACAATGTTAATTTGAAGAAAAACATGTTAAATAAAATTTGTTTTTAGTAAACACATCAATCTTCATTTGTGAGATTTTGTTATGAATATTTGATTGAATAGATTGTTTTGTAGTTAAATAAAAACCTTTTATTTCATTACATGCTATTGTAATGTAACATTGTGTTCTGCACTTGACCTTGTCCAAAACTTAGTTGATTACTGCTTCACCTGATTGATTTTTTTATTTTCGTTTGTGTAAACAACGAATACATAGCTAATTTATTCTATCTCTCTATATGGGCTTAATATGATGGTCATTATTAAAAGACGAAGTAAATGTCTCATTGGGTTTTAGTTTTGGAATATCCGGAGTGTAATCCAAGTTATGTTTTTGATTTTATAAACATCAGGATCATTCTCTAACACACTATAAGCCATAACAGACACGTCATCGCCTTCAATTTTCTGCAGTTCTTTGGGATTTATACCGAGTTCTATTTTGGGACTTTTAATTATTAGGACATGTATCTGTATGTCTCAATACTATTTTTAAAAAAAACAAAGATGTTACGATTAATTGCAAAATACGTATCATGTCAGCCAGCTAACCTGAATTTGTGAAATCCAGACTCCACTATCCGTACGCAGATATAAATAATGGTAAAACACAAATCCATTGTTCCCATCTCAGCTTTGCATATTGATAAAATCCATACGAGTTTACTGACATTTTTCCATTGTGTTCCCCCACCCACCAAACGGCACCCATACTGATCAGACTATATCTGAATTCGAGTGTAGAGACCTTTTTTAAATATAAGTTAGATTAATATCTAGTACCAAGAAAGAGAAATATGCTCTAGGACATAAACACTTGTGTGCATTATAGGTAACACATACCATGTGCAGCAGAAGTTTAGAACAGTCAAAGTTTATTCATTCCTAATTCATTGCCTCATTAACCATCATCTGAAAGAAAAGCAGACATATATATTGAATGATCTGCACATTAACAGTATTAGAGACATAATGCGTTCAATGTCAATATTGTTTAGACAAGGATTACAATAATCATGTGAAAGAAAACTGTATAAAGGGTGACTGGAAGGTGGCGAGGTGATTTGAAAGTCATGATCGTAGTTGGTGCTTATGTCAATAATAATAATAATAATAATAATAATAATAATAATAATAATAATAATAATAATAATAATAATAATAATAATTGAATGAGTAACAAAAATATATAACAAGTCTAAAATGGATCTTAAAATAAAACATCTTACATCTTGCATATAAAAATCTTATGGTGTATTATATCAGAAGAATAGGTTTATAAATATTGTTAAATAAATGTGCGAATTTAACAGAACATCCGTACGTATAGGTTGATTTATTCTATTCATTTTCTCTGGGTACGGTATTTTATATTTTGAATAATGGTATTGGACCGCCACAGCATTTTCTATTTGTCCAAAACTGCAGCTAGATTCTATTTTTCGTTGTGAGATAGTCACTCGTGACACCACACGAAAGTCAACCCTAAACAACACTATTTGGCATACCCTATTGTTGATATACCTATAATAAGTCCTTGTTCTCCCTATAATGTAATCATCGTGCTCAGTCTCTGGTTGAATTCATATCTTATGGTTGATTTAATTATAAACCTGATGCAATAAATAGAGCCATTTTATAGCACTTAAGTATTTCGTGATGGTCTATGGTCCATGATGGGATAGGGTTGGCCACGTTAAATGGTTTCTAAAATGAAATGTAATGTTGAGGCCTAGTATGAAGATTTCGACAATGGCAAAGATAAATGATTAAAAAGTATACATATTGTTTAAATTAATTCATACTAATAATCGACAAAATATGCTGCCAACAAAAAATGTAAGGATAATATTACGAGTCTATGGTCTCAAATGTAAGTTACAGAAAATACGTAAAATCAATTATTTTAATAAAACTTAACAAACAATTTACTTATAAAAGTTATAAATGAATCTTAAAGAAGAACTTAAAGTATAATGACGTGAATCCAAACCAGTTCTTGACAAGATCATCAAAAGTCTTATATGAACGTAAAGTTCCTTCTAAATTTCAATACCGGAAATGTACTGGTCTTCCAAGAACAGAACGTTGTCAAGATGGCATTGTCTAAATTTTATTCGAATAACATCACCAGAATAATATAATGGTCCAAATAATTACTACTTTTTATTTACTTTGAACAGACAAGGCAAATATTTTTTCCTCTGGAATGATATCTAAGTACAACATAAAATATGATTAAATGTTCAATGCTGGAATTTAAATGGTTGGTGTTATTACCACAGTAAGCGTACCAATAGCGGAAGAGGAGGAAGAGCGACTAGTATAATTTAGACTCTAATAAAATAGAACGTATACAAAACCCCAAGCATGTGCATTATTTAAATGAAGAACAGAAACTGATCGATTGGTCGAATGGGGCTTTCTGAAGAATGTTCTGAAATCTTATACCTTTATGGAATCTATTTGTCAGTTGTTTAGAGTATTCTGCAATAAATCTAAAATTCGTGTCATTAACAACGGACATTTATCTCCGTGTTTCGAATTGGAGAGAGGTTCTCGCCAGGGCGACCCTTTAAAGCACTACTTATTTGTAATAGGAATTGAACGTCTAGCAGTAGAACAGGGCAGTACCATGAGGACACGCTTTTTTATTATCAGACTGGTTTTTTTCCTTGATGACAACCAGGAAGAATTTTTCTCCTATTGAAAAAAATTACATTGATAAAATCTGTGATTTTTGCCCAACTTTTATTCTTCTTTTCACTGCTCTTGCTAATCCTGAACCTCATCTAGAATTATAAGTCAATAACTATTTTTAAGATTTGTTAGGGAGGGCAAAAGCGAGAGAATAAAAAGAGATAACATTATAGCTCCCTTTAGGGAATGGTGGTTAAATAGGATTTACTTGCACTAATTTATGTGTTATATAACATTTTCTTGGATTAGGCGCCTTATACTAAACGAAGATGATTTCTGGCAAAAACTTGTTTCCGAACAAGTATTTGGAAAAATTGTATGTTTACAGTTATTAAAAGTAGGAAAATTTAAATTGCAAGAAATCTAAAATACAACTAAGACATATATTTTGGATTCATGTCATTTTGCAATATCTCAATGGAAAAATTAAACATCAACTGTGCAGGAACACATGCCTCAAGATATTCATAATTTAGTAGTAAAAGACAATTTTAAACGATAAACAATGTGGAGAACAAACGGTATTCTACTTAAACATCTTTCTGATGCACACGGATCTTTAATAGTCTTGATGAAATGAAACAAACAAAACAAGTAACTAATTTTATATAGTGCTTTGTCCTACTTAAAAGAACAGTTTAAAATT